>CM035099.1:59749205-60119529 GCA_020205505.1 Panax japonicus | reverse complement strand
TTCTTTAAAGGTGCGTGAATGACACTTTCCTATAAAAGGAATGCTTGATGACTCTTTCTAATTTTTGTTTTCAACTGAGTTGTAGTGTAAATTAAAATTGTTTTTTATCAAGTGAATCAACCATTAGTGTCAGTTATACCTTGAAATCTTTTAACTTAAATTTTCGAATAACTTCAGTTAAAAATTCTAATCTATTTCATCACAAGTCTTCTTATCTTTTTCCGACAGCTTCAGTTTAACTTTGGGTGTTTTAAATTTGTTTTTTTTACAATGGGTGCACCCATTGTAATCCCTTTTTACAATGGGTGCTTAATTTACAATGGGTGCTTAATTGGGCAAAGTGTGTTCGTATTGATACGAGGACACTAAGGATATTGATGAAGAGAAGGGTTAAAGGGATGAAAAAGACATTTAAGAGGGTTAAATGATATGCAATCCAGTACTGACATGTCCACCTTTGACGATTACTAGCCTACCACTGACCAAACAATTGTCTAGGTGTAAAAGTCTTTCTTACTAAGACTATATTTCTCTACTTCTCATTCAGACACACAACACACATAATACATGCACAAACACACACATAATTGTAACCAATCAAACACTCGCAAATCAAACTCACACACCATTATACTGCCACCAATACAAATTTATGATTTAAATCATTAAGCAAATGAACCGTTCGTTGAATCAGTACTAAGAAAACTTTATTTGATTGTAAGTTCGTATCTTTTCCTTAAAAAATTTATTATTTGTTACAATCTCTTTAAATTCTTACTTATATCAAACTAAATCATCCCCCCTACATACAAATATGTGTGCTCATTTGTTTTTTAGATAATTCAGGGTAAAGTAAGGGGTCTTACGTTTTGGATTTATAATTGTTTTATTCTAACTTATATATTTCGATAATTTTTAAATTTCAAATATTTTCAGGTATATATTGAAGGATATATGATGCAAGCTGTAAGGAATATACTTGGTGTAAGCTATAAAGTAAATGGTCTTATTCTCAACATGTTGTTTCTCTATTTTCTGCATGTATGTATTTTTTGTGTTCTGTCTTTTGTAAAGTTAGCTAATTATATTTTGTTATGATGATTTTGGGTATGGAATGATGATTTTTTTGGTGGTTTGGATATTTATGGATGATTGTAAGTTTTATAAACATGTTTAGATTTTTCTGGATATCTATTTTTAAAGGAAACTTTGCCGAAATTTCTTGAAATTAGTAGCGACTAGCTTGATGTTTTGGTGGTAGGCTATGTTGATGATTGGGTATGTATTAATTTCTTCATTATGTATTTTTTTTGTTCCGTATTTTGTAAAGTTAACTAATTATACATGGTTATGATGATTTTGGGTATGGAATGATTGTTTTTTTGGTGGTTTGAATATGTATGGATGATTGTAAGTTTTATACACAGGTTTATATTTGTCTGGATATCTATTTTTAAAGGAAACTCTGTCGAATTTTTTTAAAATTAGTAGCGACTAGCTTGATATTTTGGTGGTTAGATATGTGTTGATGATTTTTTGGTGGTTTGGATATGTATTGAAACATTTTAAATTAGAGTTTAGATTTTTTTAGATACTCTATTTTTAAAGAAAATTCTATCGATTTTTTTTAAAAATTAGTATCAACTAGCTTGATGTTTTGGTAGTTGGACATGTGTTGATGATTGGATATGTATTAATTATTATGGTGAATTATGGTGGTATGTGTCTTTAATTTAGGTAATATAATATTTTTCGAATTTTAATTTATTTTTTTTACGCCGTGCCTTTAGGCACGGGCATATACTAGTATATATATATATATATATATTATAAAACTATCTTATTAATTCTTATTTTTGATTTGGTAGGACCAATGACGAAAAGAAAGAAAACAAAGTAAATTGTCTATTTAATTATAGTAACAAAATATTATGTATGTTTTCTCCTAAAATTTATTACTAGTTTTTGTTGATTTGGTCAGGAAGATAACTAAAAAATGAGGACCGATGAATGAGTTTTATACCTACGAATCGTATCTCGTTAGACTTGGATTATTGTTAATCTCTATTGTTTTGTGTGCATTTCATACATTTTATGTTATTTTGTAGACTATGACACGACATTGGCACGAGAAAGTAAAGAAAAGTAATCTGGACATCTTTTGGAGTATAATATGCAAGCAAATGTAAGAAGAGAAGGTTGAAGGGCTTTCAATGCCAAGTTGGATCCATGTTCTTGTCTTGCAACTTGGATTTTATTATATATACTTCTTAACTTTTCAGAACATTTTGAATCATCCTAATCGGAGTTCGGATACGAGAGTTATGACCTTTTTATCAACAAAGATCAAAGGTTAGAGTTGTCATGATTGCCAATTACATAACTGTCACTTTCAGTGCCCGGGACGCGGCAAGACCAAGTTTTGACACGTTTTTACTTGTTTTTGGCCCCAAATTAGATTGTTTTTCCTCATAAGCTTAAAAATTGGACTTGTAACCTATAAATAAATGATGGGAGGCATAAAGTAGAGAGTGGATTAGTTTGGGGATAGACTTCATTAGATTTAGGATTTCAATTCATTAGGACAAAACCCTAATTTGGGATTTAGACTTGGAGATTTGAAGCAATTGAAATAGCACGAAGGATTCAAGACAGGTTCTGAAGGAGAGATTCAAAGATTTCATCTACATATTCTATTCTCTTTCTTATCTTTTACTTTGTATTTTGAATGTTCTATTAATTGTGGATTATGGATTTTATTTCAATTATGATTTAATTTCTATTTAAGTTTACAATGGATCTTAATGCGTAGCTTTTATTGATATACTTCCTTGTTAGTTTTGTGATCTATTATTGGATTATCTATTATAGTTTGTACTTAATTGCATAATTGTCTGATCAACAATTATTGTGATAATCTATATGAATTCAGGAGATGAAGTATAGTTTTAGATATAATCATAATAGCATATGATAGTGTTTTCTGCATGGCGATGGAATTCACGATTTATGTTTAGGATAAGAATATACATACACACCGCATGTAATCTAATAAGAGAACCTGTGTTTTAAATCCTCTTTAATTGTAATTGACATAGGGATATAGTGAATTAATTAATTAGGGTGTTTGATTCAATTCTATCAACTGTGGAGTTGAATTAATATGTCTGTAATGCATCGTAAGGTGGTTATAAATACTAATGAGTTCCTGATTAATAATACAAAATAAGTAGCATGACTTAATAGGAAGTGTATTGATCTAAGTGAAGTAATAAGTGAAATTGTAATCTTAAATCTTCCTTATCTGTTTCCATTTTAGTGGTATTTAGTATTAGTTTTATTAAATATTTTAATTCGTAATCTTAAATCATTTGTTTAAATAAAATTAATTTGGTTAAAAGTTAGTACTGTGTAATTTTTGTTAAATAATTCCTTGTGGGATTAACAACTCTACTTACACTTTATTACTTGTTGACCGTATATACTTGCACGTATTCATTGATTGCAAAATCAACTAACAAAGACGAACTAAATTGTATTCTTAGTTTTGATTTGGTAGGACCAATGACGAAAAGAAGGAAGACAAAACAAATTGTCTATTTAATTATAATAACAAAATACAGAGTATTACATAAGATAATCTTATTTTGATTGTTTTCTTATAAACTAATTTTTTTTTATTTGGTCGGGAAGATAACTAAAAAAAATAAGAACGAACCAAATTTTCTATTTAATTTTAGTATATAAATAGATATAGAGAGAAGTATTTATAGTAGGTGTCATCACTTAGTAAACATGGAATAATAATATGAGAATAAATTATATAAGGATGACCTCCTCAAAAACTAGTGTTTTACAGCATTCAATGACAACACATAAAATTTAGAAGTAAATCAAGAGATTTAAAATTTATTATTATTAATTAAACAATTTTACCATAATAATAGTAATTACACAATTTGTTAATTTATTTAAAATCTCTTGATTTACTCTTAAATTTCTCACGTAACATATTGTTATTGAATGGTGTAAACCATTAGTTTTACGGTTCATCCATATATAATTTATTCTTTAATAACATCCTTATAAGTTTTACAATTAGAGTATTAGACTCTCTTTTGTTGAAGGAATGAGATGGGATATGATGGGATTAGATGTTCTTAAACTTTGGGCTTGGCCCGAATTATTAATTAATAAAAAAGATATAAGATTAGGTCAGACTAATAATGATCTTATTATCTCCGTATCTAATTAAAAAGAAGATATATATATATATATAGGGGGTTGATCCATAGCTAACATTGTAAAAAAATGTTTATCCTTACAACAAATCTTGATCGTCCATCCGGATATCTAACGACTTATATTGCTCCCGTCCGCAGTTTAATTTTCAATATTCCGCAATTTAATATTGCGAACAGGATAGATGACCAAAATATCCCTCCTTGAAAAATTCTATCGTTCGTAATATTAAACTGCAGACACAAATCTCCCGTCTGCATTTTACTACTGAACACACTAGGTAGTATAAGTATGGTCAATTGTTATTGCAAACTTCATACTTCATATAATGACTTTTAGATCTAGGGTTTTCTTTTCTAATTTTGACATCTTTTTTATGAAGAATTAAAATTCTTCGAATTAAGGCTCAAGAATTTTTTATCTCTGCTTGCGTAGTTTTATTGTTTGAACATGAATCATATTATCTGTGCTAATGAGACAAATTGATGGCTAACAAATGGAAGGATTTATGGAAAACACTTCACCCAATTGATATATATTCATTCTTCCACTTGTTTAGCCATTGATGTATCTCATCATCCCAAATCACATGAATCTATAACAACTAACAAGAATATGCAGGAGAAATAAATAATTTTTAGCTTTAATAAGTTATATATATTTTTAGATCTCCTCATTTTTACAATACCGATCTGGGATGAGTAAAGTTCGATTTAAAACTATTAAGTTTCCTATTTGTTCTTGGGTATTCTTATCATCAATCTAAATAAAATGAATCTGCAATAAGATTACCAGGAAAACTTGAAGACTAATAGTTTTAAATTGGGCAGTTTTTGTCTAAAGTCCTCATCCGCAGTTTAATACTGCAGATGATGTTTTAATTATAAAATGGTACCATTTTTAATAAAAAAATTATTAACTAACGTCTGCAGTTTTATACTGCAGACGATGGTTTAATATTAAAAAATAGAAGTCTAAAGTGGAGATAAAACGATGACATTTTATTATTAATTCCCGTTCGTAGTTTAATACTGTGGACTCTAATTTTATTTAGTAAAATGACGTCGTTTGAAGTTAATACTAGTTCGCAGAACTAAACTGCGGACTCTTATTTCACTAAATCAAATTTGTAACCAACATTTAAGGATTCTTATGCATTTGAGATCTAAGCAACCAACAGTTGGGGCTTCTTGCTGCGATTTATGAGAATAGCAACCAAGCAAACGAAGATCTAATCAACCAAGCAACCAAGCAACCAACCGTCTTCGAATATGTAAGTTTGAATTTTGTCATATGTGTATATGTTGTATTCTTCTTTGTTGTATACAAACATGCAATGTTGAATATACAAAAAATGTTTATGTTATTGGTTACAAAAAGAAACTTTGTGACGTAATTATGTTAGTTCACAATGTGTTGTTCATATATGTTTATTTTCTGTGTGTCAGTTACACTAATGGAATTCAATCTCGGACCTGATGTCAATACATTGTGGGATCAACCAAACCATATCTTAACAGCCGTATGGAACAATCCCCATTACACTAGGTCATTAAGAAATGATGAGTGGAAGATCTTTGGAACTGTTGGTATTAAGTGATACCCAAAAAGATTTATTACGCTAATGGGGTTTTAAGGTATTTACAAACACTAATATCTGTAATCAAATAGATGCTTTATTGATAGAAGTATTAGTGGAGTGTTGACGTAGTGAGACCAATACATTTCACTTCCCCACTGGTGAAATGACAATAACACTTGAAGATGTACATTTCATTTTAGGGTTACTGGTTATCGGGGATTCTATAACATGTACATTAATACAAAATCATAAAAAATTGTTTAATAATAGTGAATTTAGTAAATATATTTTGGATGATGACAAGGTGTATAGTAGAGGGGGAATTATGTTGTCGTGGTTGGGCAACAGATTTTGCCAAGTTCCCCTAGATGCTAATTGGGAAACGGTGGTGACGTACACCAAAGCGTACATATTGTTTATATTGGGGAAGATATTATTTACATCGACAAACCGCGATGTCATACATGTTAGCTATCTTATATTTTTAGAAGATATTAATAAAGTTAGTGATTATGCATGGGGAGATGCGGTGTTGGCTTGTTTGTTGATGAGACTACGGGACAATTACAACCTACGCAGTTGACCCCAATATTAGAAGAAACCCCAGTTACTTCATCATATACATAATCTATTCTTAGTGGGGAGGAAGGCGTGTTTGAAATTTTTCCTTAATTCATGGCTAAAGGTAGAGTGGTCTTGGTACTTTAAGAAGGATCCTCTAAAGCCACTAAAGTTAGAAAAGGTGTAGTGGATAAACCGAAATTGGTTTTCTAAGGTGGTGAACGAAGATCAATTTCCTCATGTAGGTCCTGATGACGAGTACAGATTGGTGCATAAGGACCTACTATCACTTAAGCCTGGGAAAGAAGTATGGGATCAAACGATCGACGGTATCTTAATTTGTTGAAATTACGCGAAGATCGTCTACAGGAAGAACAGTACGAGCGGGGCAAATTTATTTCATACAATATTGATTTTTCCAATTACTAGCACAATGGTACAAACCATACAACAAACTGTCAACAACTCATAAGAAGAAATAAAATGTTTCCAACGTGACACCCTATTTTTTTCAACTAATGAGCCCAACTGGAAATGTCAGAGTGTGATTTTGCATTCCTTCCAGTCAACCACCATAACTCCCATCATTTTTTGTTAGTTCTAGATATTAAAAAATTGAGGGTTATGTTGGTAGATTCTTTGTACGATGACGTACCAAGTGACAAAATAAGTGTTTGATATCACTTAGAGCTAGAATATGTGGTAAGTATTTAATTTTGTCTATTTGATAATTCAATTACATTGATGTTATAGTGTCATGCTAACATTATCTCCCATTTAATGCATAGTGTGATTTTGTTTCAAACGTCATGCGAATCTTAAACCCTGAAGAACTTCCCAAAGAAAAAGATAGCTTGGGCATTCAAGGTAGTCAGACCTAAACAAAAGATTTTGTGGAGTCTACGTAATGAAGTACGTTGACTATATTATCCAATAAATGTCTTTAGGGGAGGTTGACTAGTCCGAAGAAGATGCCTTTTTGTTTAAGAATAGAATTGTCAATGAATTTTGTAAGCATAGGGCTAAAGATATGACATCTACACTTATGAGTAGTCAGACATGCATAAACAGGCCGCCTGACCTAGCCCGGTCTAGGCCTGCAAGGCTTTGACTGTTGACCAGGCTGGACCAGGCCCAGACCCAAAAATAAAAAGGTCAGGCCAAACCAGATTATTAACTTAAAACCTTGGTCTGCCGAAGCCTGCTGGCCATGCCAGGCTGGGCCCAAGACGTTAATGCTTTAATTTCTTGGTTGAATGATTTTACCTTGAACTCAACTCTCTATTTATAAAACAAAGGTTGGACAAATTAACATTGGTAGACAATATGGGACTTTAAAAGTGGAAATAGATAAACTAAAGCTTGTGGACAGGCCTAGAACAACCATTTCTTTTCCATTCACAGCCTTGACACAAACATTTATCTAAAATGTTTAAATTATAGAAAGCTAAGAAAGGGCAACAAAAAGGGAAGCAATCATTAAAGAATTTTTCCACTCATCCGAATGTTTAAATTATAAGAATGAATGTAACCCAATTCCTAGATAAATCAGAATTTTACAAGTTAAAAAGCACATAAAACTTTGAATAATCTACATATAATAAATGAATATACAAATAAAATTTACAAGGAAATGAAATCAAATTTGTGCAGAAGTGAAGAACATGAACACACAAGTGTATAGACATATATACAAGATATAAAGGACTGCACTTACTTCTGACCATGATTTTTCTAGCCAGAGGAAAATCAAAGAAAGAGGCTCTGAGGGGTTTTAAGGGTTTTGTGTTTAAAAGATTTGGAATAGAATTGGAGAAGAACTCAACCATAAATTTGTTGCCATGTTCGCAATTCCAACTTCCAAGGTTGATATGACTAAGGAGTATCTAATTGGGGAACATTTTTTGAGACAAACACTTGGGAAACATGAAGGCTGAATAAGATGAAGTTTGAAGATGATGAAGATTATAGGAAAGAGATGAAGGAGGAGATTACAGGGAGTGGGCGGTTTATTGGATGTAAGATTGCACATACTAATTAATCTAAGTCCCATATTGTTTACTGAGAAAAGTGGTAAAGGAATCTTTCCTTATAAAAGGGCTCTCCTCCACTTGAAACAAGATGTGAGCTGGTCCAATCTGATTAATTTTTCAACATTTTGACATGTTGGGCTAGGCCGCAAGGATATTAAACAAAAAAGGCCAAATGCAAAAATTTTGGATCCTTAGGCTTTAGCCTAGGCCGGACAAAGGCCACAGGCTGGACCAGGCAGGGCTTTTAATTAGGCCAGTCCAGGCCGGGTTTTGGCATTTAAATAGCGACCTTTTTTCAGCCTTCAGGCCGGGCCTTATCGGTCCAGGCCTTGACTAGGCCAGGCTTTGACCAGGTTGGGCTCAGGCCAGATAAAGGCCAAGCCGCAGGACCTAGGCCGTTTGTGCAACCCTATGAGTAGTAGAGTCTTACATGTATTTTAATTTCTACATTGTTAACATGTAATTATATTGGATTTACACTGGTTTAAATGATGCAGATGATGTTTGTAAATTGATTTATATAGTATGTGAATTTTTTTTATGGATTTATTGTTGGGTGTGATCTATGAAGTTTGTGTAACTATTCTTCATTATTTGATGTTGGTTGTGATATTTAGTTTAAAAGCATACAGGGGAAACAACCTAAATCCATACTGTATTATTTTTTTAAAATAAAATTAGCATCTGCAGTTTAATACTGCGAAGCCTGTAAAAACCATCCAGGGACTTGTGAAAAAAAATTCACATTTAGCATCTGCAGTTTAATACTGTGGAGCCTATAAAATTAATACGACAAAGTTTTGGCTGGACATAGCATCCGTAGTATTAAACTGCGGACGAGGGATTTTGACTCTAAGACTAAAACGACGTCGTCCCGTATCATAAAGGAGTTCGAGTCCGCAGTTTAGTACTGCGAACTATAGAATTTTTCAAGGAGGGGTATTTCAGTCATCTATCCCGTCCGCAGTATTAAACTGCGGAATACTGGAAATTAAACTACGGACTGGAGCAATATAGGCCGTTAGATATACGGATGAACGATCAGGATTTGTTGTAAGGATATACACTTTTTTACAACGTTAGCTATGGATTAGCCCCCATATATATATATATATGTGTGTGTGTGTGTGTGAGAGAGAGAGAGAGGGAGAGAGAGAGAGAGAATGATCCATATCAACTAATTAATTTGAATAATTTTTGAATAAATAGATCTATCGCCATTAATCATGGACCAAGATTTAAAAATAGATTTCATCATCCGTTAGTGGCAATTAATTGTATAACATATGCAACTATTATTAATAGTGGATGGCCTATTTTTTGACCAAATAAGTCTATAACCAATTAAATTGAGCAATATGTCATCTGTCACTATTAGTAACGGATGCTGTTAATAATAGTAACTGATGATCCAATATAATATTATATTACCTCTCATGTAGGAGAAATAAAACATCACTAGCTTATGGACATCGAAAGAATTTAAACATAGGTTTATGATTTAGTGTTTTGGATTTAGACGTTTAGGGCTTATTTAATATGGTTAAGGGTTTATTTATTATTTGTTTTGTTCAACATATAAAAGTCAACTTTGTAATATCCAAGAATTTTTGAATATTATTAATAAATAATTAATGGGAGTCGAGTATTTACTTGTAAATAAATGAATATTGTTGTGGCATGGCTTATAGAAATCCTATTCAATTAAGTTAACCGTTGAACGCTACGACAATAAAGTAATGTCGTGAGATTAGTGAAGAGCTTGATATAAAGCTTATGAGAATTTTCCTAGTGTGGCATAATGGAACTTATTAAGTGAATTAAGAAAGAAACAGTTTAATAAGAGGAAGATTAATTATGTGTATTATTAATCTGGAATTTAGTTCATGTAATATGAAACTAGTATAGTGATAGGAGTCGGAACTGGCATGAAGCTAAACAAGTTTGGAACTGCCAGGGACCGGAGCAGCTGCACCCTCTCTGCAGTACAAACTGGCTCAGCTGCGCCAATAACCAGAGCTTGAAGAGTTAGTTATTGCAGTGGCTGTTAAATGGAACATTATTGTAATGTGTGACATCATTAAAATCATATGATAATAGTAAATTTAAATGGTATGAGGTACCCAGTAGTCCAATAAAATTATATGTGAAATTTTAATAGAGAATTAATTAATTAACTGTGTATTCCAGAAATTTGAAAAGGGATTAAATGTTTAAAATGGACATTTAATATTGGATAGTGATATAATATTGATATATGTGCAATGATAATATCTATGGGGAATACCCGGACAATAATACCTAATTGCGTTATTTTATCTGCATTAAATATTAAATTATGTGGACCCAATGTACATGGTTGATATGATATGGGTATATATTAAATCCCTAACTTTTCATATTGTAGTAGCATTAACACATTAAAATTACATTTTGGAAATCAAAGAAACCAAACTAAGCATTATTTAACCAAGTTGCTGAGCACTTAAATCATTGTCCCAAAATTAGTTGCCCAAACAGTGTTCCATTTTCCTTTACGTAATATGCAGAGCAATGAATAGTAGTTATAACTAGGTGATGATTGGCTATGGAAATGGCTGGGAAGTGGTGGTTGAGCAACCCTTTGATATCCATTGTTTTCTTCTTATACCCCATGGATTCAACCTTTGGTGTAAAGCTTTTAACTAGACCACAACTCCTCTATAAAATAACAGCTATGTTATTCATTTTCACGTTGCTGAGAGTGTCTGTTAGAATTTCAAGAATTAGAGTCTGAGTTACTGGTTGTTTAAGGTGAAGTTTAGCAATTGCAGAAGGTATAAACTAAGTTAGCTAAACTTCTAAGAAGGTAAATTCTTGTTTTCAATACTTAATTTCAAGATTTTCAAATCATGGAAATTGTACTAAATTCTTTCAAATTAGATTTGGAATTGTGCTACCAAAGTGTTTGTGAAGTGTGTATACATGTATGGAACCTTTAATAACGAGCTTGAGCATGTTTAAACTGAAGAAAATTGAATTTGGGTTGATACTCTGCAGAACAGAGCACCTTTATGGTTTTGGCCCAGGAAGGGCGCAGCTGCGCCCAGTTTGTACCAGATTCTGGTTCCTGTTGTACTATGTTGTTTCTAACCTGGTATTATGACCTATACATGCATGAAAGGAAGTATAACATGTGGTATAAAACTTTCTTATGAGCTATGAATTGTCCAAAATGGTTTAGTAGGAGATCTTTAACAAAAACTTAAAGTTTCAAAAATGAACTTTAATGAAACTTGCATTCTGTAAATTCTAAGCAAGATAGTATACATATATGACTAATTTTTGAACATAAATGAGCATGATTGGTGATTTATAGTTCCTTTGTTCATGACCAACTTGTTTAGGATCTGAGTTAAATGATTTTTTCAAAGAAAACTTGACATATTGAGACTAATATTTATTAATACCACATGGAGTATGTTCTGACCTTGTGAGTATGTAAACATGACTTAACTACACATGAAAAGAGATTTAAAGATGTTTTATATGTGTTAGATTTCATTCTTCAAGTTTAAAATGATTTCAAAAGCAAACTCGGATATTTTTCAAACTAAAGTTGCATTTGTGTGAGTAGTTAAGTCCTGAATATTTAAGATGACATGTTTATGTTCATTGTGTCTCTAAACATGATTCTTATGTGTTAGACACAATGAAAGTTAACCAACCATGAGTTTAAGCATGTTTTAAAGTGATAAACGATGCTAGCTATGAATAAATAATGTGAATAATTGCGAACATGTATATTACACTTTATAGGACTTTCTCACATATACATATGGTTAACCTAGTAGGCCTTGTTATTCCATTTGGCCTTAATTCTGTGGAAATCCTAAACTAAGACCCTAACATGTAAAGTTGATCTTGAGGTGGTCATACACGTATGTAAAGTCCTCTAGAATGTGTGCATGATAATTGTTAATGTCAAAGTATGCTAAAAATTAGACTAAAACTAGGAGAGCAGAAGCTCAACTCTGGTCAGGCTAGGGAACAGCGCAGCTGCGCCGTCCCTAAGCCTAACCAAGGCGCAGCTGCGCCACCCTGCAATGCAGTTTATCTAATTTGTTTGAGATCTGAGATGTGGTGCATGCTTGTATTGTTGTAATAATCTGTAGTACATGTCTAAATACAATATTCAAAGTATCAATAAGCATGCTAACGATAGAATCATGTGTTTGGGACGTGTTTACAAATTTTTAGACGTTAAGTCAAAAGATGATTAAGAACTATGTTAAATGATTCCATGGTCTTACAAATTGGTTTTGTGTTATGTGTGGAAAGTACGTAATGACTTACGTATAGGATTATACTGTTAAGTTAGAAGCGTATGTGTATGATAAACTTATATATCGAGTCTGTGTATCGGATGTACATAACTAATGAATATCCTATATACGTAATTATGTTATAATAGAGTTCGAAAAGTATCGATAAGCTAAAGGTTGATAAACTAAGATTGAGGCAAGTATCTAAACCTTATCTCTTTGATGCAAGTTTCCTATCTTACACAACTTTGAATTTGTGCAAGTACTCGAACCCTAATCTTTATTGAGCATTACTTGAGCTTGTACTATCATTGGTTGTACAAGTAAACAATTGAAAGTATGATTCTTATCTTATGACATAATGCTTCATAGTTAGAATAGAGTTATTTATATTCTTTGAACTTTGAATTCGAGTATTGAACTTATAATTGTTCTTATATACATCTAAATAGCGGTCTATGCCATTTGATTCAGTTAGACCTAAAGCATAAATTGAAAGCGATCCAAACCAATTGATTGGTGCGGAAATCTTGTATTGACTGAGATGAACAACCTTCTTTGAATGGAAAACTATAATTATCGGTAGACCGACATGCGCACTTGAGTACGATTAAACGATATGCATAACGTAGGGTACTTTAGGCTGATCACCTGTTGTACTCGTTTTTGTTGGATTATCAGTATATTACTGTTAATTAAAGTAGAAGTTCATAGTCCTTAGTGATTGCTGAGTATTCGTTACTTTGAAATCTTGAATTGATTAAGTTTGAATCTTATTGATATCTTTCTATCCTTAGCGACTATCATTGAGAACCATTGATATTTCTTTCTATCCTTGAACTATCATTATCGTTGTACCCTTGAGAAATTAAGACTATATTAAGCACCCTTATTATTAAATTATTTGCTGAGCAAACTTGTGGCTCATTCTTGCTTTCCCTAAAAACATTTTAGTTAAGGCAGAGCAAGGCGGACCCTCGGGCACTGATAAGGGCAAGGGCAAAGCTACAGAGTAGCTTCATATTTATTTAGAAGTTTTATGTTTACGTTAAGACATATTGTGTTATTTTTTAGTTATGTCTAAACTATGCTTAATTATGTTTAAGGTATGTAAGAGATGTTTAAGTTACGAAACCTTGGGACATATATGATTATATTAAATAAATGTAATATATTTTGTTATTTCCGTTGCATAAGATGTCATTTAGTCATTAGATTTTTAGTATGTGATACACCGAATTCAAGACGTGAGTGGTCTGAATTTGGGGGTGTCACAAACTTACTAGTTGCTTATGCAAGGAATCCTTTGTAATAGAACTATACAACATGTGAGTGTATTATTGGTTATTGGATCCAAACTTGTGCGCCCATGGAGCGGTCGACCTGGTGGATATAACCACATGGTTCATTGTCTATGTACAATGGAATTTGTTATAATCTCTATATTAATGTGGGAGTTACACATATAATTATATATGGGAGTTACATATATTTATGTGTGGGAGTTATACACATATTTATATGGGGGTTCCATATATATATATATATATATATATATATATATATATATATATATATATAGTGCTGAAGTTAGATACACAACAAACAAGAACATTATTATAATATTGTAAGTCATTAGAGGACTCATGTGTGCTTGAAAGTTTGGTAGCTACGCGAACTGTGAAAACATATTTGGTAATCCTTCTAACGTAGTCTACATTATCGCTGAGATAATTGTTCGTTGAGCACGTGATTATAGTCGTTCGTTGTTGTGGGCACACACTACAAGAGATAACTAGAAAATGTAAAAATTTTCGGTTCATATCTGCTGCATGTATGCTATATATTCTTACATTGGTATCAGAGCTATATTGTGCTAGAATTTGTGCTTAACATGTTGTCCATAATGCAATGTATAAGTTTTATGTTTGTGCTACAAAAATAAAGCTTAAATAGCATGAAAATGGTAGAACATGATAGAGACATTATTTAAGCATGAAATATCAGTATGTTCTAGCTTATATGATGATAATATAGCCTGCAAAATTTCGCTCAAATTATTTTTCTATTTTGAATGATATTTCAAACCCTAGTTGCTTGTAAATATTTTTTAAAAATCTAAAACTGTTTTTCCTTAAAATTCGTATAATATTTTTGACCTCATGGCTGCGTAGATTTTTTCGATACGATTCTGTGGATATACTATTTGCATTTTTTGGACTTAAAACGAATAAGTTATGGTCGTTTTAAAAAAGGGTATCAAACTATAATTTTCCACTTGAAAACCTAGATGGAGGTTGAAGATGATGACGTGGTAGACACGTCAGCACCACGTGGCGTCTCTTGAGTGGCCAGTGTCCTGACACGTGTCAGTTGACCTAGCCATGTCAGTAACACGTGGCAGCTAATAAAGTCACAAGGTGACACGTTAGCTGCCATGTGGCCTAATCCCGTTGTGCCACGTGTCGAGTCAACAGTCAAAGGACTGCCACATGGTCCAGTCAGTGACTGCCACGTCAGTGCCACATGGCAAGCCTGGATTGGTCAGTGTGCTGACACGTGTCAGTGGTTAACCAATCACAGGCTGCCACATCAGCAACCTAACTGGAATACCCGTGCCATGCAGGCCACACGGCGCCTTCCTGATTTTTTCCGGTGATGAAATTTTTATAGTAATTTTTATTTTTTATTTCTAGATTTTTGGTATATTAAAATTAATTTTTGGATATACTTGAAATTTCAGAAATTGAAATAGTGGTTAAAATTGCTTAAAAAATTGTTTTAAAAATATTGGGAAGTTGGTTTTCTGTCCAAATTTTTTCACAGATACTAGAGATGCTATTTTTCCATTTATCCACCAAGGGTGTTGAAAAATGATTATAAAAAGTGGCCAAAACTATTTTTCTTGTCAAATTATGCATGTATAATTTATTATTATAAATTGTGTATTATTCAGAAAATTCCATAATATTTTTAACCTGTTAATAGACTATATAAAATTTTTTGGTAGCTATACTATGTGTTTGACATGGTGTTGCATATTATTTGGAATAAAATGAGTAATTATGAAAGCACAATTTATTTTTTATAAATTGTATATTATTAGGAAAATTTCAGAAATATATCAGAATGTTATTGATATATAAATAATATGCTTAAAATTTTCTAGTAACAATATAAGATATTTGGTATATTACTTTATATTATGTGGTTTAATATCATGTTTTTATTTAATCCTTTTAAATATTTAGAATATTTAATATGCAATAGATATTATCTATTCTTTAGTACGCATATAAATGATTTTTTATAATGCCATGAACTATTTGCTTGGACTTAGTGGGAGGATTTTAAAAGATTCTTTTAAATTCTATACATATATTTGCACTAAATAAACAATAATAAAATGATTAAATATACACGCAAATTTTAATTCCCAAGCTTAGCAAAGTTTCCCTTTTGTGTTTATAATTGGTTATTTTAGTGAATTTATGTTATGTGGCAAAGATAAGTTAATACTGTGGTGAACTTTTAAAATTTCCTAATAACGTTCTCTCGATCATTTAGATGGCTACAAAACAAATTATTGTTGATCTTAATAAGGGTAATAAGTTCGATGGGGATAACTATGATGTATGGCATCGTAAGGTCCGTATGGTTCTTGAAGAGTTAGAAGTGGAAGAGACTCTACTTGCAAAAGAATCTAAACCAACTGGTGATAATGCTAAAAATATTGAAAAGCTTGCTGCCTAAAATTGCTCGCATTACTCTCTTAAGCAGCATGAACAATGAGTTCTTGTTTGAATACGAAGCATTCTCGACTGCTTATGAGATGTGGGAAGCTCTCCAGACAAAATTTGGAGGCACCTCACTGACTAGGTTGCGCTGCTTAACTATTAGGTTTGACGGTTATAAGGAGGTTGATCATTCAATGAAGAAACACCTTCGAATAATGTCAAACATGATTAGAGAATTGAAGGCTGCAAGCAATGACTTATCAAATGAGCAACAGATATTAGTTGTGGTTCGCCCACTCCCAGATAATTGGGAACATATGCGGGTTAACATGACCCATAACCCGAATATCAAAAACTTTGAAGATATTTGGCGTCACTTGGAGCTTGAGGCTGAGTGCTTAGAAGCTGTTAAGTCATCCAAGGCATATGTTGTTTGTGAGACCCCGAATTTTATGAAATAAAAGTATTTAATTTTTATATTTTGGTGAATAGTTAAATTGATAAAAATTTAAAGTTAAAGGTGACATTTAAAAAATTTTCAAAGTAAGTGATGATGAAGTTTTATTTTATTAGTATTATTAATGTAATAAAACAGAAATACTTTTTATATAAAACAGAATACTTTTATAAAGTTATTCGTTTTATTAGGCTAATAGTAAAATCTTTTTATATAAAACAGAATACTTTTATAAAGTTATCTGTTTTATTAGACAATAATTAGAATATATTATATTTTATTATGCATAGTGTTTGCATAGTGCCTGCATAGTGTTTGCATAGTAAAATCTTTTTATATAAAACAGAATAAATTTTACAAAGTTATTCGCTTTATTATATTATAAATAGAATATATTATATTTTATTGTAAACCAATCTAGACCGTCCGTTTAAAAGTAAATCAATCTGGACCGTTCATGGATTGGTTACTATTCAGTCCATTCTCCTATAAATAGAAGCTCATTCCTTCATTATTTCTTACGAATTCACTGAAATTCTAGAGAGAGAAACTATAGAGAAAAAGAAGAAAAGTATTCTGCTACTTCACTACTCCTATATCCAGTTTATTCTAAGGTAAGGGATATTATTTGTTGTGCTTGTAAGGGGTATTATTTCTTTCATATTCATGAAGAGAACTTCTGTTATTCCATTCTTTATTATTCTATTGGAATAACCTGTATACGCGGACTACCCTATACTTGGTGAAATTCTTCTATTCCATTCCTTATTATTCTGTTGGAATAACCTGTCTATGCAAGTACCGCATGCATGGTGATTTCTGTTGTTATTCCATTCTTTATTATTTTGTTAGAACATCCTGTCGGTGCGAATTTTGCCTAACCTGGTTCCGTTATTTATTATTCTGTTAGAATAACATGTCTATGCGAAGTACCTTATGCATGATGATTTTTGTTGTTATTTCATTCTTTATTATTCTGTTGGAACATCCTGTCGGTGCGAATTTTGCCTGACCTGGTTCCGTTCTTTATTATTCTGTCGGAATATCCTGTCTGTGCGTTTACGCCGAACCTGGTTCCATTATTTATTATTCTGTTGGGAATAACTTGTCTGTGCAGTCTATCGCACGCATGGTGAATCCTTCTGTTATTCTATTCTTTATTATTCTGTTGGAATAACGTGTCTATGTGGATTACCACATGCATGGTGAATGATCCTTTATATCCATTTCTTATTAAATTGTGGAAATGATCTGGTTACGTTAATTATGATCAGAGTCATAATAAAAGTATTGGACTGATGAAAATCATGGGTATATGAAGAATTAGTAAGTGTTATGATGAGTTATGTTGGTTATTATGTGAAAACATAAAAGTTTCTTAAAAATCACAAAGGGTTGAAAAATCAGATTTTAGTAAAAATGGAACATGAAATTCAATTGACCATATCTCCTATTATATTTTGAATTTTTAAGTGTGGTCAAGTTCTAGAGTTAGATCTATGAGTTTCCTAACTTATCCAAGTGGAATCACTGCAAAAGGTGCTGTAGATTTTCGTGTGTACTGATTTTAGCAAAGCACGAAAAAGTGAAAATGGGAAAACAGATACTGCCAAAAATTTTAAAAGGGCATTTTCGGCCACTTAATTTGTGAGAAAAATTCTGGCCTTTTGGAACATGAAAATATATGGTATAAAGTACTTCATGTCCAAAAATGAGCTCATTCTGACTTAAAATGCGCAAGTTATGACCATTTTAATATTTAGGTTTTTTTGACGAAAAACGCTATAACCGGAGTTCTATAACTCCGATGACCATGAAATTTAAACTGAAAGATCACGTTAACATGTGTAAAATCCCTGCCAAAATTTGAGAATTTCTGGAGTTAAACTTGAGGTAGCTAATTTCTTAAAGAATTAATTAGAAATTGATTTTTGAAAAATAGTAAATGAATTTTAAAAAATTCCGAGAAAAATATATGTTCATTATGGGACTATATTCTGCTAAATCCAAGCAAAAAAATATTTTTGGGACTGATTTGGTATTTTTCATGAAAATGCACTAGTTATGAGTATATGAGTTAAATATGTTATGTGAAGTTAAAAAATTTATAAATAGGAATTTATGACTTGGGAATCCTATATAGGGTATATGCAGATTTTTGATAAGAGATTTGATCATTGGTGATGAAATCTTATGAGTATGACATTTTTGAATGATTAAATGTATTATTTGGTAAAGTGTAAACAATTAAAATAAATTATTTATAAGTTTAAGAAATAATTAAAATATTATTATAATATTAATGATATTAGATTATGAGATTATTAAGTGATTGATAACATTGGGATATTCTTGAACCCTGGATAATTTATATTATAAATGTTTAATATTTATCCTTTATCTCATTTGATTGATTCTTTATATCGTTGTCATGATCCTCATGTATATATTATGTTGAAAGTCATTTGTGGCATGTAGTGCATAGATGGACTTGGTATGATTATGACTAGGGATTATTCGGAATAATCATGACTGTAATGTTACAAATGATGTGGAAAAAGTCCTCATTGGCCGTAGTGCATTGATGAACAATTTTTGGTATGATTATGACTATGGATTCTCTTCGGCTAATAGTGCAAAGATGAATTGTTTTATGGCATGATCAGGACCGTTGATGAAAACAAGATTATCTTTGGCCCGTAGTGCATGGATAATTCGTGGTCATGATACTAAAAAAATGTCCTTGGCCTATAGTGCAGGGATGAATTGATGAGCTGAGTCTCAGCAATGAAATATTAATTCATGGATGTGATAATAATGAATATCCTTGGCCGTAGTGCATGGATAATTTCAGGATGTGATATCAACGAATATCCTTGGCCGTAGTGCAGGGGTGATTCGATGATGTGGATTATTTATTAAGCTGAGTCTCAGCGATAAAATATTGATAATAAACTTTTAAATTCATAGAAGATAGCAGATATCATGTTCTACTTGACTCTTCTAAAATACAGTTGTATGTCTTTGGCTTGTAGTGCAAAGATAAATTGTTAATGAATATCTTTGGCCGTAGTGCAAAGATGAATTTATTAGTATGATTATGAGCAGGGAATGTGATTTGGCATAACCATGATTTTTGATGTTTCAGGTGAAGATAGGTGATAAAAATTATCTTCGTCCTGGGTGCGAAAAAGAATTCAGAATCACAATTATGATTATGAGTTATTCATATGATTGTGGACAGGAATTGTTGATTGATGTTACAGGGATAAAACATTATTGGTGGACTTTTAACATGGAGAAGATAATAGACCTAATGGTCTATTTGACTCTTTTAATGGATTGCTCGTTCCGCTGCAACTATGGTTGAAAAGTTTTATCATCTACCATATGTTCTAAATCTCTGATTTATTATTGACAAAAGCTATTCATAATTTAATTATCTTTAGTTATGATATTCTTTATTAGGCTAGTTGTGCTCACCTTTTAGCTTCACAGTTCCTTTCAGGTAATAAGAATGTAGCTGGGTCGAGCAGGGATAACAGGGGAATAGAACGATGGTCTATAACTGTTGAGGTTCTCCCTAAATAGTATGAAAATAATTTTATTGAGAACTTTAGATAAGTGTGTCGTATTGTATATGTCATTTGATATTTAATTTTAGTGAACAGAATAGGGTGAGGCGAACCCAACTTTGAAAGGGTGTTTTGTCACTATCATACAAGATGTCTAATGACATACAACCTCGTGTTATCATAAGACAGGGTTGTGCACATTCACTTGCTGAGTATATCTACGAGCACTACCTCTATGGTCTTGGAGTTTATTTGAAATATACTTTTCACTTGGAGACAGTGGAGATAGTTATATGTCAAGAGAAGACTCACCATTGGAAGGAACATGATAGTAATCTTCTCATTTTTCTTTTGGGTCTATTGGGTCAACCAAGGATAATTCTCTGGACATATGATATCTATCATAACTTAGATTTATGGCCTCCTATGTACGAAGGTTTCCTTGAGCACTTTCCAAATATTTTAATTTCTAAAACAGTTTTTGACTGTACCTTTATGTAAGGTGCAATTGTGACATGAGTCAGAGTTGGTATATGTATTTATATTTAAACTCGCAGTATACATGTCGTCGTATTTTGCACAACAGTTGTATAAATGAAGTTGTAAATGATTTTTATAGTGTATTTTCTGACGACTCAAGATGGGTGATGTATACCTGTTTTGGGGGCGTCACATTGTTGAGTCTAGTTTTCACAAGGGAAACCCAAGCGAAGAAATAATAGAAAGAAAGCTGCTGCAACTCCTGCTCCTGTGCCTAAGAAAGGCAACAAATGTAGGTGTCAAGAGGGAAAAAAGAAAGAGAGCTGACAAGAAGGACAATGTTAAGATGACATGCTACAACTGTGGCAAAATAGGGCACTTCGCTCGTGAATGCACTGAGCCGAAGAAGGTACTTTCTAGTTTTGATCAAACTATGTGTAATGTTACATCTAGTATTTTTGTTGTTCAATCTCTCCATTTTTGGATTGTAGATTCTGGAGCAACGGACCACATAGCCAAAGATCGATCTGGGTTCAAGGAGTATCGCTGCATTCCGGCTGGCAGAAAAGTATACATGAGGATTGACTTTAGTGTGGACGTGCTAGGAATTGGCACTTATAAATTAGATGCAAGGATGCTCAGCATTATTTGTACATGATGTACTTTACGTGCTGGATGTCCTCCGGCAGAATTTATTTTATGTTCTTGCTATTCTAAGACATTGTTTTTATGTGGTTTTTGAGAGAGACAAAGTTATTATCTCTCATGGGACGAATGTTTGTGGTTTTGGTTTTATTCATATTCTTAAATTATTTCTGTTGAGAGTGAATATAGTAGTTCAATTCAAAAGAATGCTAGATTAGGTCATATTGGACAAGACAGAATGATCAAGTTAGCTCGAGAAGGTCTTTTAGGCCCACTCGCTAAGGTCAACTTGCCTACTTGTGAACACAACGTATGTAAGACCTCAACTTATTATAAATGAAATTGAATTTCCTCTATTTATTATTTTGAAATAATAAGGGTTAATTTGATTAATGTGGTTAGTTATGGGTAAAATGCGCAAATATTTCAAATAAGCAAGTGGTTATAAAATATTCATTGTTGTCGGGGAATATTCGTTTGGTCGTGAAATATTCTTACTGTCGGGGAATATTCGCACGACGGCGCAACCTTGTGTGGGCCCCATAACGGAAAGCGATTGGATGAAGAAAACGACAAGTTTAAGTTGTTTATAAATAACGGCGTAGTTGTTACCGTTAATACTGTTGAAATACTCGGTGGTTAAAACACAGTAGCACACGGTATTGCACCAATTATTGATTCTTACGTAAGAAGACACTACACAATAATTGTTATAGTAATTACTGTTCAATATTTTATTTTATTGATTCAATATTTGCTACGTTGATGTTTTATATTATTGTTGTTTCAATAATTGTCACTACACAGTATTTTCCATTATCTGAGCAACAGTTCATATTATTTGAATAATATTATTAGATAACATTATTGGCAATGTCTAGAAAGTTCTGTCTAAGGAGAGGTTTGGTCACCTAATTGCGCGCCAGTAAGGAGAAATCCTTATTGGAAAGCCCCCTCTTTCCTGGGAACGGCCTGGTTGTCGATATTGTGATTCTGTAATATTATTTGTGAATAATGAATTATTGATTTATATGATAAGAAAAATATTCATTTTATGTGGACATAGATGGAGAAAATTTTTAATGTGACAATTGTTGAAAATTGATATTTTATCTTTTCTAATAAAATAATTTATTTAAATATATTATTATATTTTAATAATATAATAAATATGATATTTTTACAATGAATGTGGGATATATGAGTATATGAGGAGGAAGAGTATTTTTGTTACTAAAAATATTTAAAACATATTTTTCATGTTTGTGGACCCCATTTCTTGACTGAAATTTGATTATAACATGTAAAATCGTCCGTATGTGGATTTCGGTCAATTTCTGTTTGAAATTTAGAAAAACTTTCTTCTGCAAAGTTGTAGAGAATTAAATTTCATATGGAATGGACATAAGATTTGAATTTTTCTGATAAAGGGCTATTTATTATGAATTATTGAAGTTCTGAAGTTCCGGAATAATTATTTTTTTAAAGTTTTAAAATTTTTTAAAAGAAAAACGTTTTTGATATATTTGGTGGGCCCCACTGGTTGTTGAAATGGTTGAATTCAGTTATTCAAGGTGGGCGTAGGAATTTAAATAAATAATATTAATATTTTATTAAATTTTTTGCTTTGGTGTTCTAAGCAATTTCCTATAAATAGGGTGCTCAGGTTAAAATTGAAAATCACACCAGAAACAATTTTTCACTTTTTTTCTCTCTATATTATCGAGCATATTCTTGTGAGTATTTTGAGACATTGAGTGTTGCTATACGGTACAAGTTCCCTTCAGCACTATATCCAGTATTCCAGTCAGAAGTACTGTCTTTTCGAGGTAAGGGATGTTATTTTTTTTAAATGATATTATTTCTTCTAATATCATTATGCCAGAATATTGGTAAGATTTTTCTTGTGAAATTCTTGTCTTTTAGTGTCGGGGTTACTATTCATGTATACGACACTATTCACGTATACGACACTATTCACGAATACGGCACTATTCACAGAAAAATTAAATTTTCATTTTTTTGTCCAAAATATCTATTATGGATACTAGCTTTGATTGTATACATGTTTTGATCATTCTTAAATTTTACTTCACTATGGTTATTTATGAAGTATTTTTGAACTTGGACTGTTTAAAGTACGAATCCTTATTATTTGTTCTATTGTTTCACTGGATTCGTTTTCTTTAAAATATTTTTCATCATCTTCGGTCCTAAATGATGATATTACTGAATATCTTTGGCCTGTATTGCAAAGATGGTTGATTTTCTTATGAATATCTTTGGCCCGTAGTGCAAAGATGTACAGGTGTTGAGATGAACATGACCAACTGATGAATATCTTTGGCCTGTAGTGCAAAGATGAATATTTGATTTATGATGTATATTGATTGATGTTACAGGGATAAAATATTGATGATGGATTTTTAAAATCATAGAAGATAGTATATTTCATTCTCTACGTAACTCTTATAATGAATTGTTATTTTCGCTGCGAATATTGATTTAAAACTTGTTGTCTATTGCATTCTATCAGATTTTTCCCTGTTGAGGACTAACGATAATTTGTTCTATATTATCTTAGTCATAATATTCTTTACTGAGCTAGTTGAGCTCACCCTTTTCCTTTTTGTCCATTGTTCTTCTCAGGAGGCGAGAATGTAGCGAGTACTAGTCGGGGAATGGAATGATGGTTCTAGAAATTGTCTTAGTAGTCCTCACTATTTTGTAAAATAATGTATCAATAATTGTAATGAGGACTTATTTGAGTGTGGATATTGTCTAGATGACAATATTTGTATTTTAAACTCACAGTTTATGTGTTGTCGTATTTTGCACGACAATTATAATAATAAAGTTGTAGTTATTTCTGTACCATGTATTTGATGACCCAGAATGGGTGTTGTATACCTATTTTGGGGGCGTCACAGTTGGTATCAGAGCTTAGGGATATGGTCTTTGGTTGAGATCGGGGAATAGAACTAGAAGGGGAGAGACGAGTAAATCTTTCGCTAGTGTGTCCTACCTAAGCTTTTTTGTTAATTGGTCAGAATATAGGGATATTATGTGATATGTTAATTTCTTTAATTAAACCTTGTTTTATGGCAGTATTTGAAAATGGCAACTGAGAATGTAAACAGTGGAGTAAATGAGACCGTGGAGATGCATGTACTCACCTATTAGGAGAACGTGCAACAGGCCGACAATGTTCCTCCTGTAAACAACACCACTGATCAGACGATGAATGACGGGATGTTTAGAAGCTTTTTGCAGTTCATGCAAAATCAGACGAAGGAGACTCGTGTACAAAATACAGGTTGAAATGATAGCAACGCACGATTTGTCACAGCCAAGTAGTTCAAAGAGTTGGGACCACCAGAATTCTGGGGAAAATCGGATCCGATTAAGGCGGAGACGTGGGTCAAGCAAATTACCAAGATATTCGATGTCTTGGGATGCACGGAGAAACAGAAGGTTCCATTCGCCACCTTTATGTTCCATAATGAAGCAGATTACTGGTGGGAATCTGTGAAGCGTACCCATCCAGCCGCACTTAGCATGTCTTGGGAAACGTTTCAGAAACTGTTCAATGACAAGTACTTTCCTGAAAGTATTCGTCATATGAAGGAGGTAGAGTTTATTAGACTGGAGCAGAACAACATGACGGTGTCCCAGTATGAGGCGAAGTTCGTGGAGTTATCCAGGTTTGCACCTCATTTGGTGGAGAATGAGGAACGTATGACGCGGATGTTTCTGATAGGTTTGAAACCCGACATACGTCAGTATCTCATTTCTCATAAATTTTCTCTATATTCAGATGTTGTCAACAGGGCTCAATTACTAGAGCGAGATAACGAGTATGTTCAACCGAGGGACCACAACCAGGGTCATACCGGTGACAGTAGTCATCAGAGCAACGATAATCAGCGGGGAAAGAAAAATGCGGACAAGAGCGGCAACTACTCTGGTGGTAATCATGGCCATGATAATAGAAGAAGCGAGTCGGGAGGAGATTTTAAAAAGAGAAGATACAACAATGACAATGCGAAGACGTCAGCACCAGCAACAACTGGTTCTAAGGGAGGAGAACGACCACCGGTCGTATGCTATAAATGCGAAAAAAAGGGACATATCAGCCCAAATTGTCCACAACAGTTCAAGGTATTCTATAATTGTGGAAAGGAAGGACATATCGCTCGAGATTGTACGGTAGCGAAACCAAGTCCAGCGGGGATGGTGACTCAAAAAGCTGTCCCAGAAAAGTTAAAAGTCGACGGTTCCTAGAAGAGCGTTTGTTATGACTGGTCAAAATGCAAGGAACCCAAACGAGGTGATCACGGGTAAGCTAATCATAAATTCTTGTGAAGTTTATACATTACTAGATACCGGTGCTACCTATTCATTTATCTCTCCTGGTTGTGCTCAACGTTTGAACTTAACTCTGGAGAAATTAGACTTTGACTTATCTGTGGAGACTCTGTTAGGAGAAACTTTCATCACATCCACTGTTTATAAATCTTGTTTGATCCAAGTTGGCACCATCACATTACCTATTGACCTTATCTCTTTAAAAATACTTGCATTTGACGTGATTTTAGGGATTGATTGGTTAACTACTCATCATGCCAAAATTGATTGTTTTCGTAAGGTTGTTAGTTTTCATATTCCTAATCAACCTGTTATTAGAATTTAAGCAACTAAACAATTAAAATCAATCACTGTTATATCAAGCCATAAAGCCATTCATTTATTAAAAAATGGATGTCAAGCTTTCTTAGCCCATGTTATGGATTTGAATAAAGACACGTCATATTTGAATAATATTCCTGTTGTTAGTGACTTTCCTGACATATTTCCTGAAGAACTTCCCGGTCTACCCCCAGAACGTGAAGTTGAATTCTTTATTGATCTTGAACCTGGTACAAAGCCCATTTCTAAAACCCCATATCGAATGGCTCCTATTGAACTTCAGGAGTTAAAGGTCCAACTATAGGAGTTATTGGACATCAGTTTTATTCGTCCTAGTACATTTCCCTGGGGTGCTCCTGTTTTATTCGTAAAGAAGAAAGACGGGAGTATGCGACTTTGTATTGACTACCGAGAATTAAACCATGTCACTATCAAGAATAGGTATCCGCTACCTCGTATTGATGACATGTTTGACCAGTTACAAAGAGCACAATTCTTTTCAAAAATTGATCTTCGTTCTGGATATCATCAGCTGAAGATTAGAACTGAGGATATTCCATAGACTGCCTTCAGAACTCGGTATGGGCATTATGAATTCTTAGTCATGTATTTTGGATTGACTAATGCTTTTGCAACTTTCATGGATATGATGAACTGAGTATTCAAGGAATATTTGGATCAATTCATTGTGGTCTTTATTGATGACATTCTCATATATTCTAAAAGTCGTGAAGATCATGAGCACCATTTGAAGCTGGTACTCCAAAGGCTTCGTGAAAACAAGCTTTATGCCAAGTTGAAGAAATGCGAGTTCTGTCTTGAGGAAGTAGCATTCCTTGGGCACGTGGTGTCAAAACATGGAGTATCTGTTGACCCGGCGAAGATTGAAGTAATACAAAGTTGGGAGCAACCAAAGTCGGTGACTGAAGTACGTAGCTTTCTGGGCTTAGCTGGTTATTATCGGAGATTCGTGGAAGGGTTTTCTCGAATCGCTACTCCGTTAACTCAGCTGACTCGGAAAGATACAAAATTCATATGGAGGGAGGATTGCAAGAAGAGTTTTCAAGAGCTCAAGAGGAGACTCATTTCGGCACCTGTTCTGACAATACCATCTGGTTCGGATGAATTTGTTATATACAGCGATGCTTCAGGCAAAGGGTTAGGATGTGTTCTCATGCAACATGGGAAAGTCATAGCCTATGCCTCGCGACAACTTAAAGAGTATGAGAGGAATTATCCTACTCATGATCTAGAGTTGGCAGCAGTCGTTTTTGCACTAAAGATCTGAAGGCACTATCTATATGGGGAGAAAGTGGAGATATATTCAGACCATAAAAGCCTCAAATATTTCTTCACCTAAAAGGAACTCAACATTCGGAAACGACGTTGACTCGAGCTGTTGAAAGATTACAACCACACCATTCAATACCATCATAGAAAAGTGAACGTGGTAGCTGACGCGTTGAGTAGAAGATCATATGCGGGAACGAGTACGATGTTGTCAACACAAAGACCCATTTTCTGTGATTTACAAAAGATGAAGATAGAATTCAAGACTTCGAGGACCCATGCGATGATGTCAAGTATACTCATAGAACTGACTTTAATCGAAGAAGTTAAAGTTGCTCAAGCCACAGACCCGGAGCTGATGCGTATGAAGAAGAAAGTAAAAGAAGGTGTTATTCCAGAAGCAAGAATCGATGAAGAAGGAATACTTCGAGTCCACTCCAGACTTTGTGTTCCTAACGACTCTGATTTGAAATACAAGATCATGATGGAGGCACACAATACACCGTTTGCAATCTATCCCAAAAGTACCAAAATGTATCGTGATCTTCAACATACATTTTGGTGGAACAATATGAAGAGAGAGATTGAAAAGTTTATCTCGAGGTGTTTAACTTGTCAACGTGTAAAGGCGGAGCATCAAGTGCCTAAGGGTCCATTGCAACCACTTGAGATTCCAAAATGGAAGTAGGAACACATTACCATGGATTTCATTACGGGTCTTCCCACGGTTTCTCAAGGCATAAATGTTATTTGGGTTATTGTTGATAGATTAACCAAGTCTGCTCATTTCTTGCCGATACGGGAGACTTATTCCCTTGAACGTCTTGCTCGTATGTACGTAAATGAGATTGTGAGATTGCATGGCATGCCAGTATCCATAGTTTCGGATCGTGACCTAAGATTCACTTCACGATTTTGGGTTAGTTTGCAACAAGCTATGGGAATGGATTTACGATTCAGTTCGGCATACCATCCTCAAAAGGACGGACAATCAGAAAGGACTATTCAAACTCTTGAAGATCTATTAAGACTCTGTGTCCTAGACTTCAAAGGGAGTTGGGATAAGTATTTACCATTGATGGAATTCTCCTACAACAACAGTTATCAGGCAAGTATAGGTGTGGCTCCATTTGAAGCATTATATGGACGAAAGTGTCACTCTCCAGTATGTTGGGACGAGGTGGGTGAAGCAACATTATTGGGACCAGAGTTGGTACGTATGACTATAAAAAATATCCAAATGATTCGACAACGTATACAAACGGCACAGGATCGACAAAAGAGTTATGCGGATCTTCATCGGAAGGACGTGAAATTTAGTATTGGGGATCATGTATTGTTGCGTGTGGCTCCATGGAAAGGAGTTACAAGATTTGGGAAGAGAGGAAAGCTCAATCCACGATTTATTGGTCCATTTCAGATTCTTGACCGAGTAGGAAATGTGGCCTATAGACTCGCATTACCTCCAAGTATGTCTCGTGTTCATAATATTTTTCACATATCTGTGCTACGTAAATATGTGAAAGATCCGAACCACGTTATTGAGTTAGAACCGGACGAAATAGCCGAAGACTTAACATACGAAGAGGTACCTGTCAAGATCTTGGATAGAAAGGAGCATGTCCTACGCACAAAGGTTATACCACAAGTCAAAGTTTTGTGAGGAACCATGCTATAGAGGAAATGACCTGGGAGTTGGAAAAGGAAATGAAAGCAAGGTATCCTCACCTTTTCGAAACACAAGGTACGTACGTCAATTTCGAGGACGAAATTTCATAAGGAGGGGAGGTTGAAAGACCCCAACTTATTATAAATGAAATTGAATTTACTCTATTTATTATTTTGAAATAGTAAGTGTTTATTTGATTAATGTGGTTAGTTATAGGTAAAATGCGCAAATATTTCAAATAAGCAAGTGGTTATAAAATATTCATTGTTGTCGGGGAATATTCGTTTGGTCGTGGAATATTCTTACTGTCGGAGAATATTCGTACGACGGTGCAGCCTTGTGTGGGCCCCATAACGGAAATCGATTGGATGAAGAAAACGAAGAGTATAAATTGTTTATAAATAATGGCGTAGTTGTTACCGTTAATACTGTTAAAATACTCGGTGGTTAAAACACAGTAGCACACGGTATTGCACCAATTATTGATTCTTACGTAAGAAGGCACTACTCAATAATTGTTATAGTAATTACTATTCAATATTTTATTTATTGATTCAATAATTGCTACGTTGATGTTTTATATTATTGTTGTTTCAATAATTGTCACTACACAGTATTTTCCATTATCAGAGCAATAATTCATATTATTTGAATAATATTATTAGATAACATTATTGGCAATGTCTAGAAAGTTCTGTCTAAGGAGAGGTTTGGTCACCTAATTGCGCGACAGTAAGGAGAAATCCTTATTGGAAAGCCCCCTCTTTCCTGGGAACGGCCTGGTTGTCGATATTGTGATTCTGTAATATTATTTGTGAATAATTAATTATTGATTTATATGATAAAGAAAATATTCATTTTATGTGGACATAGATGAAGACAATTTTTAATGTGACAATTGTTGAAAATTGATATTTTATCTTTTCTGATAAAATAATTCATTTAAATATATTATTATATTTTAATAATATAATAATTGTGATATTTTTACAATGAATGTGGGATATATGAGTATATGAGGAGGAATAATATTTTTGTTACTAAAAATATTTAAAACATGTTTTTCATGTTTGTGGACCCCATTTCTTGACGTAAATTTGATTATAGCTTGTAAAATCGTCCGTATGTGAATTTCGGTCAATTTCTGTTTGGAATTTGGAAAAACTTTCTTCTGCAAAGTTGTAGATAATTAAATTTCATATGGAATGGACATAAGATTTGAATTTTTCTGATAAAGGGCTATTTATTATGAATTAATGAAGTTCTGAAGTTCCGGAATAATTATTTTTTTAAAGTTTTAAAAATTTTTAAAAGAAAAACATTTTTGATATGTTTGGTGGGCCCCACTAGTTGTTGAAATGGTTGAATTCAGTTATTCAAGGTAGGCGTAGGAATTTAAATAAAAAATATTAATATTTTATTAAATTTTCTGCTTTGGTGTTCTAAGCAATTTCCTATAAATAGGGTGCTTAGGTTAGAATTGAAAATCACACCAGAAACAAGTTTTCTCTCTCTTAATTTCTCTCTCTATATTATCGAGCGTATTCTTGTGAGTATTTTGAGACTTTGAGTGTTGCTATACGGTACAAGTTCCCTTCAGCACTATATCAAGTATTCTAGTCAGAAGTACTGTCTTATCGAGGTAAGGGATGTTATTTTTTTAAAAAATAATATTATTTCTTCTAATATCATTATGTCGGAATATTGGTAAGATTTTTCTTGTGAAATTCTTGTCTTTTAGTGTCGGGATTTCTATTCACGTATACGATACTATTCACGAATACGACACTATTCACAGAAAAATTAAATTTTTATTTTTTGTCCAAAATATCTATTATGGATACTAGCTTTGATTGTATCTATGTTTTGATCATTCTTGAATTTTACTTCACTATGGTTATTTATGAAGTATTTTTGAACTTGCACTATTTAAAGTACGAATCCTTATTATTTGTTCTTTTGTTTCACTGGATTCGTTTTCTTTAAAATATTTTTCATCATCCTCGGTTTTAAATGATGATATTACTGAATATCTTTAGCCTGTAGTGCAAAGATGGTTGATTTTCTTATGAATATCTTTGGCCCGTAGTGCAAAGATGTACAGGTGTTGAGATGAACATGATCAACTGATGAATATCTTTGGTCTGTAGTGCAAAGATGAATATTTGATTTATGATGTATACTGATTGATGTTACAGGGATAAAATATTGATGATGGATTTCTAAAATCATAGAAGATAGTAGATTTCATTCTCTACTTAACTCTTTTAATGAATTATTATTTCCGCTGCGAATATTGATTTAAAACTTGTTGTCTATTGTATTCTATCATATTTTTCTCTGTTAAGGACTAACGATAATTTGTTCTATATTATCTTAGTCATAATATTCTTTACTGGGCTAGTTGAGCTCACACTTTTCCTTTTTGTTCCATTGTTCTTCTCAGGAGGCGAGAATGTAGCGAGTACTAGTCCGGGAATGAAATGATGGTTCTAGAAGTTGTCTTAGTAGTCCTCACTATTTTATAAAATAGTGTATCAATAATTATAATGAGGACTTATTTGAGTGTGGATATTGCCTAGATGACAATATTTGTATTTTAAACTCACAATTTATGTGTTGTCGTATTTTGCACGACAATTGTAATAATAAAGTTGTAGTTATTTCTGTACCATGTATTTGATGACTCAGAATGGGTGCTGTATAACTATTTTGGGGGCGTCACAGCTTAGTAGGTAAGTCTACCAAAAAACCATTTGGTAAAGTCACAAAGGCAAATACGCCATTGCAACTTATTCATTCAGATATATGTGGCCCAATGAATGTGAAGGATAGACGTGGTCATTCTTATTTCCTTACTATGATAGATGATTTTAAGAGCTTCGGACAAACGTTCTTAATCTCTCATAAGTCAGAAGCATTTGATTACTTTAGACGTTATTTGATTGAGGTTGAGAATCAATTGGAGAAAAATGTTAAAGCACTCCGAACTGACCGAGACCGCAAGTATCTATCCTATCAGTTTAAGGAACTATGTGAGGAAAAAGGAATCATTAGGCAACTGACAATTCTTGGCACTCCGCAACAAAATGGTGTGGCGGAAAGAAGAAATCAAACATTACTTGATATGGTAAGATCTATTATGACATAAGCTAATTTGATTATCTCCTTTTGGGGAGATGCATTGTTAACTGCGACACATATACTTAATCAAGTACCTTCAAAATCAGTACAGTCCACCCTATATGAATTGTGGACCTACAAAAAACTTAACTTAGGCAATTTGCGGCCATGAGGATCGGCAGCTTATGTTCACAGCACTTCTCATAAACATGGGAAGTTGGGTCTAAGGGGTAAGAAGTGTATCTTTATAAGGTACTCTAAACACTCTAAAGGTTATGTGTTCATAAGTAAGTAGCCTAATGAGACTATATTTGAAATTGCGTCACGAGATGCAAAATTTCTAGAAATGCATTTTCCAAGCAGAGGTGATGTTAGCAAGGCTAAAGACTTTTATGAGATGGAGGAAGAAATTGACACGCCTAATCAGATGGTTGAGGCTAAGGAATCTAATCATTTGGCTCCTATGAAAAGTGGGAGTGACATACTTTTAAGTACTCTTCCCTCAAATGAAGAATCATCTGTTCTTCAATTGCGAAGAAGTCGAAGAGGCAATATTTCATGTCTTCTCTTTGAGATTGATGGAAATGCTTTTATGGCTGATACACAAGATAACGTGTAACCTTGATCTTATCGAGAAGCTATATCATCTACATCAAGTGAAAAGTGGAAAAATGCAATGGATGAGGAAATGGAATCTATGAGAACTTTCTCACCTGTGGTGAGATTTGCCTCAATCCATCTCTTATTAGCTATGGTTGCATATTTGGATCTAGAACTATACCAAATGGATGTAAAGACCACATTTCTCAATGGGGAACTTCCCGAAGAGATATACATGGGACAACCAGAAGGTTATATTAAAAAAAGTTTTGAGCGCAAAGTTTGCAAGCTCAAACGTTCTATTTATGGCTTGAAACAAGCATCTAGACAATGGTATCTTCGGTTTCATCAACCAGTCATTAATGATGGGTTTACAATGATCGAAGAGGACCATTGTGTAAATCTCAAAAAGCCTAATGGAAAGTTTCTTATCCTTTCAATGTATGTTGATGACATTCTACTTGCTGGGAATGATAAGGAGATGATAGTCGCCACTAAAAGGTGGTTCTCCTCTAACTTTGAAATGAAGGCCATGGGAAAAGCAACATATGTTATTGGATTAAAGATTTTCAGAGATTGATCAAGAAAGCTTCTTGGTTTGTCCCAAGAGACTTACCTTAAAAATGTTCTTGAATTATTCCAGATGAACAACTGTAAACCCATTGACACTCCTATTATAAAAGGTGATGCTATTGGCCCCGAGCATTGTCCTACCTCTCCCGAAGAAATTGAGAAAATGTCCCATGTTCCATATGCTAAAGCTATTGGAGAGTTAATGTATGCAGTTCAGTGCACACGACCAGACATGGCATCTGCAGTTCATGTTCTTGGTCGATATCAGTCAAACCCTGGAATTGCTCATTAGAAAGTAATTAAGAGGATCCTGTGATACTGGAGAGGTACATTAGATTACATGTTATGCTATGGAGGTTACGATCTTTAGATAGTTAGATATTCCGATGCTAGTTATGGAGGTGATCATGGGAATCAGATATGCATTCTTGCTAAATGGAGGTGCCATCACCTGGTTAAGCAAGAAACAAACTTGTGTGACTTTATCCACGATGGAGTCAGAGTTTTTAGCATGCACATCTGTCGTCCAAGAAGCCTTATGGCTAAGGAAGTTCTTTAAAGATCTTAATGATGTACCTCATGCTTCCGATCCTGTGACAGTTTTCTATAATAGCACAGCAGCACTTGATTTTATCAACGATCCCAAGTATCACGGCAGGACAAAGCATATTTATTTGAGGACATGCTTTATTCGAGAGAACGTAGCAAATAATGAAGTGGCACTAAAGTACTTACCCACCGATCAGATGATTGTTGATCCCCTAACGAAACTGATTCCTAGAGATGCATTTTAGAGACATGTTCGCTCTTTAGGACTTCGTAGGGTTTAATGTACTTATGACATTTTAATCACTTATTATTTGGTTTATATTAGAAATCCATTTCATTGAATATTGTATTGAAATTATTTATCATTTAATGCAAAAGACTTGTTATTTTCCACATTATCTTGATTGACATATGATAAATTGAGTTCACACAGTTATTAACAAATAATTACATATTATATATGTATTTAGAATTATATGTCTAACAGGTAGATTGACTCTCCCACACAAGCAATCACCTTTGGCGCTTTGGATAGCGAGCAATTAATGTTTTAGATAAATAATCAATTAGCGTTGAAAAGCGAGCAAAGATGAGATATTTCATTTAATTTCGCTTTGGATAGCGAGCTATTGACGCTTCGGATAGCGATAAATTGGCACTTAGTAGCAAGAAAAATGATATTTTTAATATGTCGCCTTAGTTAAAACCAAGATGGGGTTAATTATGTTTAACCGAATATGGTCAGTCTCACTATCCATATTAACCTGGTAAATAACCAGATGTGAAATCTTTGAGTTGGCGCTTATAGAAGCGAACAATTCAAGAATTCGAGTTAGGTACTCGAGGAGTAACTGAACTAAGATTCGCACGACATGACTATAAGACATATGCTCACAAGAGTGAGATTGTATGTTGTGACATGTTTTATAGACCTAAAATTTCAAAAAGAGCTTCAAAAAGCGAGCAATTTGAAAATTTGAAATTAGGCACTCGAGGAGTGACTAGATTGAAGTTCACACAACAAGACTATTTAATTAGTACGTTGTGATATTATAACATGAGTTAGCGACAAAATAAATGAGGTGAGAAAATGAATCCCTACTTTCTCATTGTGTGTTGCCCTTTAAAGGATAAGGTATTCCTTGATCTTTCTTTATTTAGTACTCTTTGTGATCTTTGACTATGTTACAAATATATGAATTAATGTTGTTACTTTGGTTTCATTTCCTAAAGTCCGGACTATGAGACTATATGGGGTGATTCTGGGAAAACAATTGATTCAGATTTGAGTAACATTAGGGCAAAGAGAAAATAACTTAATTTCACCATGCCCTGCACTTATTGTCGACAACTATGATGTTTTTGGAAAACGATATAGTAATAAGTGAGATGTAAGACATACAAAGGCCTCAAGGGGTTAAGTACAGTACTCTGAGGGATAGAGATACTTAACCAGGTGAAAATTAAAGTTATTTTGGGGTACTCTGAGTTTGAGAGGTTGTACTTTTAATGCAAACCTTAAACAGTTTAGCATGAAGATTCTCCCATTGCATTTTTTTTAAAAGGGTAGATGTCTCTATTTTGGCCCCAACGGAATTGATTTAGGGCTCCCGCATTACAAGTAAGCTCAGCGGTCGCACGGTTCGATAACTAAACAAATCTTTCCACTTACATATTTAGACTTTATTAGCTTATATAATAACAACGTCGCCCTCACCATGGGTGAGTGAGAGATGTTGGTTATTGGATCCAAATCGGTGCACCCATGGAGCGGTCGACCCAGTGGATATAACCACATGGTTCATTGTCTAGATACAATGAACATGTGTTATAATCTCTATATTAATGTGGGAGTTACACATCTAATTATATATGAGAGTTACATATATTTATATGGGGTTACATATACATATATATATATATATATATATAGGGATATGATCCATAGCAAGTATTTGCTATGGATGTAAATTGGGCAAATAGCATCATATCCGTTCATTCTATAAATCAAGGACGCAGATTAAAAATTAATTATTGTCTTACGCCAGTTCGTCTAGCGTAAGTTGAAAATTTTAAATCCCCGTACGCTACACCAAGTAGCGTACAATAAAAAAAATAAACGATGCCCAGTATGAGGGGCGTGTATCTGTTTCAAAGACAAACAAAGAGCGAAGGTGATGGGACATAGTTCTGCTTAATTGGACATTTTCACATCTGTTATAGACTGATAGCCGCTGGATCTTTTCTTCTAGCCTCGACTCCTGGCCATCATATTCTGTGCAGAAATTCTCTTTGTGAGAAGTTATCACAGCTAATTCCCGCATAACATCGTGCATCCTGAATGTCTTCACCCTCCCAGCATCATTAGTTTCAGTGACATGGATCATGCTTCGGTAAATAAGTTCAGTAAGGTACTCCTCTGCTACCTCCTCTGTTGTCATCCCTTTTCGTTCCAAGACAAACCCCTCTGCGACCCATAGTCGTATTAGTTTCTTCCTCTTAATTGGGCAACCGTCGCAAAAAACACAACAATACTGAGGGTCAGTGTTTTAGGTAGAATGGTAGATCATTGAAACTAAACAACAAGATGCCCTTCACTCGTTCAAGCATGGGATTGTTGCTCAGTTGCCAATTTAGGCTATTATAGACTTTCTTCCATTCCATGGCCAAATTGTTTCTTGAACACATAAGGCCCCCAATTAAAATGTTGTAAGCGACGGTAAAGTTGAGAACCATGCTGGAGCTTCTGATTGTTGAAAGGAGTTGTTGCTTAAGTCTCTGCATAGAAGAACCACATCAAAAAAGCTTCACTCTAACAAAGACCTAGATTGTGAGTGAACAAAATTTGATTCCATTAATTTCCCATGTAATGTCGTACACATACACATAATTGAGGGAGTCCATTCCAGCCAAGTCTGATAAAGGGTAAGAGAGTTTGTTGTGGGCTAATTTACTACAACAAAAGGCAAGAGAATGATATAATATAGTACATCCCAGTCAATCACTCAATTTTACATTGGATTCAAAAGAAATACTCACAATTCAACTAACATTTTTACAGAGCAAGCACTAAGCTATACTCAGCCATCCCTCTAACTGGGTATAATGTATCATCAGCAATTAACAAGAACTAAGCTATACTCAGTCATAAGCCGAAAAAAATGGACCTTCAGAAAAATAATACCTTCAGCAAGAAATAAAGGAAACATAGATATATTATAAATTGAATCGGTCGAAAAAGGAGAGAGGCTCGCAATCGGCTATGAATTGATTCAGTGTTTGATTTTCACAGCATGACAGAGGGTTTACTCGCAGGGGGACAATAGTCGCAGGGCAGTCGCAGGGGGATGAGGATCTGAAATTGGGGCAAGAACTATCGCATGCGTTTCAAACAGTCGCAGGCCAGTTCGCAGGGGGATGAGGATCTGAAATTGGGGCAACAACTATCGCATGCATTTGAAATGGGTTTGAATCGCACAGCATAACTATCGCATGTGTTTGAGCTTGGTTTAAATCGCATATATGAAATGGGTTTTGAATCGCAGATATGAAATTCGTTGGGATATTAGATATACATCCGCTACATTCGCAGACAATGTAGATAACAGAGGTGAAAATATTAATTAAGCAGAACTATGTCCCGTCACCATCGCTCTTTGTTTGTCTTTGAAACAGATACACGCCCCTCATACTGGGCATCATTTTTTTTTATTGTACGCTACTTGGTGTAGCGTACAAGGATTTAAAATTTTCAACTTACGCTAGACGAACTGGCGTAAGGCAATAATTAATTTTTAATATGCGCCCTTAATTTATAGAATGAACGGATATGATGTTATTTGCCCAATTTACATCCATAACAAATACTTGCTATGGATCATATCCCATATATATATATTAAGAGCAAGGATCTTAGGCTCACCCTTATTGAGCTCACCCCGAGCTCACCCTACCTTTTTTTTAAACAACTAATAAAAAATGTATAATAATTTTTAGAATTGAAAGTTTTTAAAAAAAAAGTGTTTTGGGTGTGATTTGGGTACATATAACAAAACAGTGTTGTACAGACTGTACAACACTGTTTTGTTATATGTACCCAAATCACACCCAAAACATTTTTTTTAAAAAAACTTTCAATTCCAAAAATTATTATACATTTTTTATTAGTTATGTTTTTTTTTATAAAAAAAAATAAAATTGCAGGGTGAGCTCGGGGTGAGCTCAATAAGGGTGAGCCTAAGAAATGGACTGTATATATTAATACTTGTGTTTAATACATATAGGTTACACTTTTCCCTCATATATATATATATATATATATATATATATATATATATAGAGAGAGAGAGAGAGAGAGAGAGAGAGAGAGAGAGAGAGATAGTGCTGAAGTTAGAGACAACAAACAAAAACATTAGCATAATATTGTAAGCCATTAGAGGTCTCATGTGTGCTTGAAAGTTTGGTAGCTACACGAACTGTGAAAACATAGTTGGTACTATGTTCTAACGTAGTCCAAATTATTGTTGAGATAATTATTCGTTGAGTTCGTAATTCTAGTCGTTCGTTGGTGTGGACATACGCTACAAGAAGTAACTAGAAAATGTAAAAAAATTCGGTTCATATCCGCTGCATTATGCTATATATTCTTACATGTATAAATTATAATATGTTATTTAGTAGCGGTTGGTTTAATATATAGTAACTACAATATTATTTAGTTTAGATGAGGGGATCTTGGTAATTATGGCATCTGCTACTAATTAGTAGCAGAATAGAATCCGCTAGTAATAATGGCGGATGACAGACATAAATTTGGGCTATGACACTATCCAAATCTTTGTAGATGTCATGCACAAGATGAACAACTCCGCAGAAATATTAACTCCGCAGAAATAGGCCGAATAGACCAATGGATACATTGGAACGTAGCTTGGAATGGTCGCAAACCAATGAGCCTACCCTTAATCAAAGAGTTTTGCAGCGATAGCAATGATGGTCAAGTGTGTGCAACCATGTATTACATCTGGTTTAGTCAAGCGTATCTGGAGTTTATGCTGAGAGATAATAACCCTGAATCAATTGGTGTTTATGGTTCTATTGACACTAGGAGCAACTTCTTAATATATCAACCTGTGTATAAGACTACCCTCTTCCTCTTCTAGAAGCGCCAGGGAGAAAGCGTACTAGTAAAACCTGGGCAGAAAATTCAATTGTCTAGGTAGGTTCATAGTATACTCCAACCTCATAGTCTGTCTGTGCAAATCTGAAAAGCCAGAAGGTGAAAGACTCGCCTTTCCTCCAGAAGGCAAGGCAAGGATACCTCGGTGCTTCACATAGATGGAATAATACAAGTGAAGGTCACTTGGTAAGTTTCTGGTAGAGGTTATTTCCCGTTACTATGGATTGATTGCCAGAGAGCAGCAACATTTATAGTTTCCATGTGTTTTAGATGATTAAAGCATGTTTAAATGGGTTCTACCTAATTTATTAGATTATAGATGAGCAGTAGACTCAAGATACAAGGCATTTCTTAGATAACATTATATATATATATACATATATATATTCTCAGCTTTTAGATTCAGTTCTATTTAAAAAGCTGCTCTTTTTTTAATCTGAACCAGGAATTAGATTGGGGGTACCTTGTACGGACTGATCCAGCAACTGTGCCAGTGCAGGAGATCCGTCTCTTCCTTGAGCATCTGCAGTCATCAGGAAAACTCTGGCATTTTTGGAGCAAAATGCAGCAGGGAAATTTAAAGCTTTAAGTTCTAGTTTATTTTTGAAACATAGAATATTCAACATCTAAATTTTCTAAAGTATTTCTCATGGCAACTACAAGAAGCAACTACCACCAATTTATAAATACATAAAATGTGCAAGAAGAATGGAATTTGCTGATATAGTACAATGATTGTAATGGCAAGTTAGACCAGTTTATGATCAAGGAAATAAAAATAATATTAATCAATTATAAAGTAAATGGACTAGTCTTCCATGTACCAGGGTGACTAAGAGATTTGAAATCCTTGCCCCTGGTCAGGGGTTTAAAGGCTAGTAGGATGAGGAAGAAGAGAAATTGGAGAAAATAATATGAGTCTACAAAAGTGACTTCAATAAAAAAAAATGATGGGTCCAAATCATATGTTACATAACTGATCAAGCAGCCACCTTGTTTACTCTGAATGAATCCATCACTCTACGAAGATTGTTTTGCTCTTCTACAAATACATTTGCAGGTACTTGCAATCTTAACTCGTATAACTGGTTGTTTTCGACTCCAAGAACTGAAAGGTAACGACGATCCCATTCTAGACGGGCAACTCGGTCTTGTGGCATAACAGCCAACTCATTGTTGTTTGCATATGACTTGATGTTTACCTAATTACATTACAACAGGATAGATCAGTATATAACCTGACGTACTAATAATGCAGTCTAAGAAATAGAATATTATTTCTTAAGAGTCCTAAAACCCAAAACACTTCACTGTTCAAAAACTATAAAAAGAAAAAAAGAAGAAAAATGAACCAAAAGAAGAGGCAAGTTATATCTTGCTGGAAGCTGTTTTCTACACTGGAGGCTGGTTTAATATCCGAAACATCTCATGTTTATTCATTGCCTAAATTTTGGGTTTTCTTGGATGGATAACGGAACTTGATCTGGTTGACATATTTACTAACAAAATAAGAATTCTTCCAAGATCATATGCCACATACTTGTTCATATATTCATTACCAAAAAACCTAAGACAAACTCGATGCTCAAATCTTACATCCCATACAATATTAAGAATAATCAATCGGTAATTACTATAACAAGAAATCTATAGCTGTCTAAGAAGCAAGGACTCGGGTTCGCCATACCTCTTTGTTGGTTCAGCAAGTATCAGAAAATGGTAATTGAGGGATTTGTCACATATATTTACATATTAAATAGATTTTTTTATATACATACAAGTATACATACATACATTAAAATTTTAATTCTAATAAATATTAATTCATGATAAAATGTAAAAAAAAAAATCAACAAACGCAAAAAATTTATATACTTCTACTTTTTAGGAATTTAGGAAATATATAGTGATTAATTTGATACTAGATAGATAGTATTAGTATATAAAATATTACATTAGTACTATTGTATAAGTATTAGTAATGTTCTAAATTTTTATCATTAAAAATCTATGGAAGAATCCCCTAAAACAATCGAGAAGACTCTGGTATGGATTCTGGGATTCACCAATCTACTAGAAGAATCCTTGCTTCTTAGATAGCTGTATAGTGCATGAAATTGACACTTTAAGTTATAACATCAAGAAGACCTTACCTCAACTTGATAATACATCTTTCCATCATCAGCTATCCTTGAAGAAGTAGAAAGAATACTTGATTCACGCTTGACGCCAAGTCTGGTAGACATGAACTCTGTCAAGTACTGCCTTAGAACTTTCTTTCCAGCTTCTTCCGGTGGACCAAGATCTTCGACACTCTTGTATTTGGAGGATGAAGGAGAGGATAACTCCACGGAGAGATTCTCATCAAGAATAAAAGGATCCCTGAAAAATATGTCTGCATTGGCACCGCGGACTTGAATCCAGTTTTGTGGATACTTGAAAGAATAACCATCAAAACTATCTATGTATTCTCTCAACCCAACAGATTGTAGAGCAAATGCAGTATTGTGCGAATCAGCTTGTGAGAATATGTAACCTGAAAGAAGTAAGGTCATCGCTTTCCTCCTTGGAACTGCAAAAGCTTTAGTCTGATTATACATTAGAAAATTGACTATGAGAAGCCACATACTGATAAAAGAACTCTATATGCTGTCCAGAGTGCCTCATGCGTGAAAAGTTTTATGTAGAATTCTAGGGAGGAAAAGAAATGCAGTAAAATTGACCTTACACTAAACAAAGGCCACTGGCAGATTTGGTGACCCTCAAGTGGAAAAATCATCTTGTGAAGCTAAAAACAGGAGATTACAAGTTTTCAATGTTATTGCTTCTATACATTTTTCTCTAATTTTCTTCAAAACAACCAAGCCCGTGAAACATTAGAAGGGAAGAAACGTAGTGGAGAACTCATCTGTTGAAAAGCTAAGTAACAAGATTAAATCACAAGTCTTGAATGTTATTGCATCTCTAGAATTTTCTCTAACTTCTGTTTAATACAACCAAGCTGCTGAAACATTAGAAAGGAAAAAACATGATAACTTTTTGGTGCAGCCTGCTCAAGTGCTAAAGGAACTCTGTATGAGAGTAAGTCTTTTCCTTAATACGAAAATTACGGAATTCGAGAATATTTGCATGATTGCAAAAGTGAACAAACAGTCACAGAAAACTCAATTTTAAAATCCATTTGTACATTTTTCACTTAAACTTTGAAATGCCGAAGCAACCTAAAATAGAGGAAGCCAAGAGGACGTCACTGAGTAACCCTATGTTTAGCCATAAAAGTTGTACAATTCAGAAAATTAAACTAAACCTTGATTAATGAGTTTTAAATGTCTCTTTGCCCATCATCATCAATACACACTCCCCTCCCCCCACCCCCACCCCCCACGCCCCACCCACACCCACCAACATTAACCCCTGAACTCATCATGTTTCAATTATGCATTTTATTAAATGTTAATGCTCCCTCCATACGAAAATAAGAATTCACTTATAATCCATATTAAATTAAATGTACCACCTCGCGTCTTGTTTTTTATGTAAGAAAGTTGTTGATCTTATCATTGCTAATGTCATTTTTTTGCTTCAAAACGGACTTATGAAAGTGCAGTCTCAGTTTGGGATCAAGCGATTATCAGTCTGTGACAGTTCCAGTTACATAATCATGTATAGACCTATCCATAGAAAGACCATACAAAATTAAACTAGTGAAATTTTGAATCATTTAATGAGCAAAGAATTCCAAGAATGAGAACAGTCACCAACTATGAATATCAGTTAACACTCTTTGATTAATAAGGCCCAACAAACAGTAGTGCCTTGTAATTTTTTTAAAGTCTATCACATATACTAGTATCTAAAATTCCTGAAAAGCACATAGATAAAAATAGTATTACAATTTACTGATTCTAAAAATAATCGATTTGACCATAAAAGTCGAGCCATATTAGTACAATAAAAATGGGACAGAACCATTGACGCAGCACTTGTTTGACACTAAAAAAATCTGCTCTGGCAATACACATTTGGAAACGAATTATTGAATAATACTCTCTACAAAATTAGAAATACATTTTTAAGACAGAAACTTTTAACTAAAATTTTGTTTTTGTTTTCAAACATATCCTTAGCATTTGACAGAAATGTAGTATTCTATTCAATTTGTAGTCTCAAACTAGAAACAGAAATTTATCTCTAATTTTATAACGGACATTTCTCTGACAAAATTACAGTGATGTAGAAATACAGGAGCTAATAAAATTACTTATTATTTGAAGGCTTACAGTTTGCAATTCGGAAGAATTGGGTGTAGAGCTGCTGGAACAAGCAACTGAAGCCAACCGGTAAATCGGAGTAGTTAACTCCGGCCAAGAGAACAGCTTCTCACGGCGCCACGAGACGGCTGGTTGAGTTGCAGAAGAGAGAGAAAAGGGGATTATAATAGCCATTCTAGTTTCTATAATGAGGGGGGGACGGAGAAAGAAGACGGAATGGATAGAAAAGGCTAATTTAAGGCCCTGTTTGTTGCAACTAATTTTATAAGAGTTTTTTTTTTTGACAAATTTTTTTAGAAACGACTAAAATACAGTTTGAACTCTAAACTTTATAGGGTAGTTGATGTTTGCACTATAATATTTAAAATATAACAAAGTGCACCCTAAAAGTTTTTTTTATATTTTAATTTTTTAAAAGTGAGAGTGCATTTTGTTTAGAACAACAAACTTTGGAGTCCATTTTGTTGACTTAAAAAGAATTTTGGGGTATATTTTGATTAGTTTAAATTTTTAAGGGTGCATTTTGTTTAACATAAAAGATTCTTAAAGTGCACATAAATATATTTTAAACATTGAGATTTAAACTTTAAAAATATTAAAATATTAGGTAAATTTCTTTTTATAAATAATTTATTATGACAATATTACTAGGGATTTATTAAATTTATAACATTTAAAAACAATATTTTTTATTTTTATAAAAATAATATTTTCAATTATAAATTTAACAATTTCCCTATTAACTATCCTAAAAGCTGTGGCTTTACTCTTATTCACTTGCACTGCTAGATTCGGAACTTCAGAAAAGAAGGCAGGAGAGATTATCCATAGAAATAAACTGCTATAAATGGAAAAATATTTTATCCAAAATGTTCCTAAATCCAAGGAAGATATACGGGTACTTTTGTCATTTACTCTCCGCACAAATTGTTTTCTCCTCCCTCACACGGCCGCGTCGCCACAAACATTGTTCAACCGTTGTCTATTTTCGAAAAATCTTAAAGACACCACCATTTCCTTCAAAATTGTCCCTGTTTTCTCTCTCCTTAAATTCCCATGTTATTTAAGTTTTTTCTTTATCTGAAGATTGAACAATTTTTGTACATAAACACGATATATACATATAAAGATTATATTTTTGTTACTCATAGTCTAAGCCCAGTTATTTTAATCCTTTGATTATGAACGCAGTTAATTTTCTCACCATGAAACCCTGTTGTAGGCTTCTGATTCGTCGCCGGAATCTGGGGTTTTCTGGTTTCTCATCATCTTCAAAAAGGCACGGTTCATTTACCAAAAAGCCATCAAATTTTGATCAAAATCGTAAATTTCATAGTTACCCATCTGGAATTTTGGGTTTCCAATGTGTTTTAGATCGAACCCAACAGCCATTTTGCAGCCCAAATTTAATTTGGGGCCAATCTAGTTTTTTTTCTTATAAATTTAGTGATGGGTTCATTGGGAGGTCTGAAAATTTGATTGCTAGGGTTTCATCAAATGCTAGAAGTAATTCCGGTAGAGTCGAAACCCGAGTGAATGACAAGAACTTTGAGAGAACTTATGCTCAAGATGGATTAAATGTTAAGCCTTTGGTAGGAAAGATTGATACGGATGAAAATGTAGATAGAGATGATGGAGAATCTAGAGAAGGAATTGTGGTGGAGGATGTAAAAAATGAGAATTCAGTTGGTTTGAATGAGGCTGAGGTAGCGAGTGGCGGTAGAGAGGTGTCAGAGGCCGAGAAGGAGGCGTGGAAGTTGTTGCAGGATGCTGTTGTAACATATTGTGGGAGTCCGGTGGGAACATTGGCTGCAAATGACCCTGGTGATAAGCAAACTTTGAATTATGATCAGGTGTTTATACGCGATTTTGTTCCCTCTGCACTTGCTTTTTTACTTAAGGGGGAGGGAGAAATTGTGAGGAACTTTCTCCTTGATACCTTGCAATTGCAGGTAATCACATTCTTCATATAAATGTGTATATGTAAAGATATAACTGGATCTGTATATGTATCCTAGTTTGGATTGCAGATTGCCTTTCGTTTTATTTGAATAGTTTGAGCATTGAAATATTTGGGTGGTGGATTAGAAATGTCTATTTACCTGAATTATATGGATTAGGTGTGAGGTGGTTAGCAATAAAACCAGACCGATGAATCATTTCAATTTTGGGTTTGAAAATATCTCAAATTAACTTTGAAAAGCCAACAAGGATATTATAATTTGGAAAGGAGGATGTATTACCTAATCTAGTTCATAAAGTTTTGCATTAAATTAACCTCTTGACTCAACCTGCCAACGAGCTATTCTATTAAGCTATATAACCACTATGCATTCTCAAGGAAATATAGTCACGAGAAATACATTTATTGCTTTGTAAAATTAGTTTCTCATAATAGTATATGTTTATATGGGATGTGTCAGTTATGCAGCTATTGAGAAGTTCCCTTTTATATGTTAAACAGAGACAAGGTTTCCATTTTACTAGGAAAAGTAGATTTTTTTGTTATATTGCTAGATATAAATTATATAAGTATGGTTTGTATTTATTAATAGGTGCATTATAATTGTATTATAGTGTTAGTTCTGTTGACTTTGTACATTTTTCACTCCTCTTAGCATCCTGCAGAAGCAGGACCAACCTACTTATGTAGAGCCAAGATTTGTTAATAATCATCAGAATTATTGCTTGTGTGATGTACTTATTATTCATGTCTGAGATATTTCAGGATTTTTTACAATGATTTCCTTGTTTATTCCACAGAGTTGGGAGAAAACGGTGGACTGCTACAGTCCTGGGCAGGGGTTGATGCCAGCCAGTTTCAAAGTTAGAACCGTGCCTCTTGACGAGGGCAAGTACGAAGAAGTTTTAGACCCGGATTTTGGGGAGTCAGCAATTGGCCGTGTTGCACCTGTTGACTCTGGTAAGTGTTTTCTTTCTTGATTTATAATTCCGTGACGTCCGTCCATTGATGAACTTTTTATGAATTGAAAGTGATGCTACTTGTTAAAAGAAGAAAAACATGAGGTAAAAAAAAATGAAGTGAAGATGCTGCATTATCTGCTACTGCTCAATAACACAATGATTAAGTGGTAACATGACATTTAAATATGGTTGGAATAGGGGATGGGGGCAAAATTATTGCTCTTTAATTTTCTGATTTCTATCTTGTAAATATTACAATAACTGATAACAAAAATGAATGCAATCAATCGACTGCCTAGTGCATGCATATCAATAAAGAAAATTGTTTGCAAATTGACTTTTTTGCAGGGTTGTGGTGGATTATCTTACTGAGAGCTTATGGGAAGATTACTGGTGATTATACATTACAAGAAAAGGTGGATGTTCAGACGGGTATAAAGCTGATTTTAAACCTTTGTTTGTCTGATGGGTTTGACATGTTTCCTTCGTTGTTAGTCACTGATGGCTCTTGCATGATAGATCGACGGATGGGTATTCATGGTCACCCCCTAGAGATTCAAGTAAGTCAATTTTCCAAAAGTATTATGAAGTTATTTTGTTATAAGAAGCCTTTGGTGGGGTCCAGGGTTCCATATTGTTCCCATACTTTAGTCTGTTTGCCTAATGGAACGATAAGGTGAATGAACTTTTTTGAATGATAGATACTCTCATAGACTTGTATTTACAACCAGTGTTTTTTTTTTGACGAGGTAACATAATCATAAAGGTCCTCAAGGGAGAGGTTACATTAGGCTCTCACCATGAAAAATAAGCAACCCACCCCTTTTCCCGTCCCTGTATGGAGAGCATCCTTTCATTGATCTGTGTGTAAAAATGGGCTTATTTATTGAGTTTTGACGTTTGTTGGTGAATATAGCTGCAGGCCATGGATTGGATGTAATACAACAATTCATATTCCTTCTCTTTTATAGTTATGGGTACGAGTATCTGCAAGCATGTAATAGTAAGTATAGAAGCTTCTAAGGACACATCTAATGCATATCAACATACATTATTTGGATTCTTTCAACTTTTCTCACACAATATGGTGTATCCATGATTTGAAAATTAATTCTTAATTTTGGATTTGTAAAAACACTTCTCTGTGATGCTCTGCAAACATGGCAAAAAATATCAAACTTGCTTATTATGACATGGTTTATGGTTTCTATGCTATAAATTTTTTTTGTACATGTTGTTCCTCTCTGTGTTGATGCCCGTATCCTTATGATTTATGATGTCAATTTTATCATGTTTTTGTATATTAGCATCCCGTTTGACTGTCTCCATGTTAGCTAGAGACTATTGTTTTTCTCTTACTCCTTACTCCTAGATCTTAAGCTTGCCAAACTTGATATTGCAGTCCTTATTCTACTCAGCTCTAAGGTGCTCCCGTGAAATGCTTGCCCTAGGTGATGGATCCAAGAAATTGGTAAGAGACATCAACAACAGACTCAGTGCATTGTCATTTCATATCAGAGAATATTACTGGGTAGATATGAAGAAGATAAATGAGATTTACCGATATAAGACAGAGGAATATTCTACGGATGCTACCAACAAGTTCAACATCTACCCAGAACAAATTTCTCATTGGTTAGTGGATTGGATTCCCGAAGAAGGAGGTTATTTAATTGGAAATCTACAACCAGCTCACATGGATTTTAGGTTCTTTACGCTTGGAAATCTGTGGTCCATTATATCGTCTCTGAGTACTCCAAAACAAAATGATTCTATTTTAAACTTGATTGAAGCCAAATGGGATGATCTTATTGGGAATATGCCTCTGAAGATAATTTACCCTGCATTGGAATATGAAGATTGGCGTATAATCACTGGTAGCGACCCAAAGAATACGTAAGTACCCTTGAATTCATAATCCTCTATGCTATTGGGCTCCTCTTGCCCATGCACGCATCTAAGTCGAATTTAAGGCAATAACTTGCTGTGTGTATTAGTTCATTGAAAATTGCTCATGAAAACTGACTACTTTTCAATGGCCCTTGCAGACCTTGGTCATATCACAATGGTGGATCTTGGCCAACACTTCTATGGCAGGTAATCCTCAATAGATCTAAGATATATATATATATATATATAGGGGTTCCATCCACAACAACCGGTTGTTGGGAGCAACCCTTTTTGCCCGGCCGGTACAGCTTGTACCGGCCTTAGAATTTATTTTTATTTTTTATAAGCCGTAACAAGCTGTACCGGCTGGCCAAAAAGGGGTTGCTCCCCAACAACCAGTTGCTGTGGATGGAGACCCATATATATATATATATATATATATTGGGAATACTAAATGGATGTTACACCTTTATTAAATTGGGGATTTCTGAATTATGTGATAAAACTAATGTCATTTTCTGTGTGCCTCCGATAATATCTAAAACATAAAAGTAGACAATAATTTGACCTAATTTGGATTCTTGATACGAAGATGAAGATTAAGAAGATGATCTAAAGATTATTGAAGTGAATTCATTCTGAATGTGCATTCTAAGTATAGCCTGTTAGCTTAACACCGACCCTAAAACATTTTTCGTTTTTTCTTAATCTTTCAGTTCACATTGGCATGCATTAAAATGGGAAGAACAGAACTTGCCTGGAAAGCGGTTAATATGGCTGAGAAAAGGCTGACGAGGGAGCATTGGCCTGAGTACTACGACACAAGGACTGGGAAATTTATTGGAAAGCAATCTCGACTCTATCAAACTTGGACAATTGCCGGGTTTCTAACATCCAAAATGCTCTTGGAGAATCCTGAGCGAGCTTCACTCTTATTCTGGGAGGAAGACTATGATCTTCTTGAAATATGTGTTTGTGCACTTAGCAAATCCGGCCGGAAAAATTGCTCTCGAAATGTTGCTAAATCTCAGATCCTGGTGTAGCCACAATCTTTTCTTTAAAATATCAACACATTTTATACTGTACAGTCAGTTGTTGAAGATCCAGTATAGAGTTCCAGGAGCTTCTTTTTTTCCCTGAGATGTAATGTCACAAGATAGTATTTTTTATGAACTAGTTTACACTCTCTGTCATGTTCTTTGTACATACAATACATAACAGTTACTCTTTTTCTTGTATGTTGTATTTGTTTCAGATTTGTAATGAAAGTACTCCCATTTTTTGCATTTCAGTTTCCCTTGTCTGTATCCAAACCATTGATTACCAGTGTGTCCCCAAAAATTACATTACAGCGCAGTGACAGATGCAGAAATTTTATTATTAAGGGTGGGCAAAATTTAAAAAATTAATTTCTTTTTAATTATATAATATATACACACACATAAATACAAATTTTAAAATAATAATTTAATAAAATCAAACATATAATTTGAGACTTGTTGAAATTGTTTTTGATTCACTTCCTTTAAGTTGTCTAGAATACATTTTCTTAATTATTGCATACCATATATTTTGATTATGAGATACTTCATTTGTAAAATTATATAATTATTTTTTTTTAAAAAGTATTTAAAATATTTTTAAACTTAAAATTGAGATGACTCATTAAAAATTATGAAACAATGAAACTTATAACGAGTAATACTTTTTAGGAAGTTTATAAAATTTATCGTTGTATTAATTAAAATTAAAATAATTTATGTCAATTTTGAATTTAAATATCTCTTCAATTTCATTTATTGGGATCCATTGATATAAAAAGGTAAAAATACTCATCAATTTATATAATCTTGTTGGTCAAAGATAAATTTAAAACTTTTTTATTTTTTTCCTCTATTTTTACTTGTGGCAAAAATTTCACAAAAAATTTTAAAAAAAAATTGAGCAATAGATTTGTCTCTCATATTTGTTATGTTTTTGCAAAAGTGTTCCTTAAACTTTTTTTAAACATACGTCTCTCTTATTAGTTTGGGGGGCGTCCAGTCTGGTGCTAACGACCGGTACCGTGTAATTTTTTTTTTAACCACAATTATAAGAATAATAAATAAAAAATAATAGAGCAAGTTTGAACAAAAAACTGTAAAAGAAAATATATTTTTTATTGAAAAAACACTGTAACTGTTTACAGTGTTTTTTCAATAAAAAATATATTTTCTTTTACAGTTTTTTGTTCAAACTTGCTCAATTATTTTTATTTGTTTACAGTATTTTTTCAATATAAAATATACTTTTTTTACAATTTTTTTGTTCAAATTCACTCAATTATTTTTTATTTTTTATTCTTATAATTGTGGTAAAAAAAGGTACCGGTCATTAGTACTGGGCACCCCGGACCCCTCTCTTATAAATACATTAGTTGTGTAAAATTATTCCTCCAACCACTTTTGTCAATAAAAAAATGAATTTTATCAAATTAAATTTGACAGAAAGTGTTAACATATTATTTATGACTAAAGTAAGGTTATTATATTTATTATGATAACCTATTTGAAATGCATTTGAGAGTAACAAAATTTGTATTTACAATCGAGAAAAGACAAATACGAGCCGAAAGGTCTCAAATTAGGGTTCAAATTCATCTTAATCAAATCATGAATTTTTAATTTAGGCTAAAATTCATCTCAACCGAATCGTATTTTATGAAATTAAAACTACAAGTAGTCAATAGGATTTAAATTAGTGTTCTAAATGGAGTGGATAATTCTATTGTCACATTGGGAACGTAATGACACACTTGTTAACCGTACAATAACTGTAATTTATGTAATGGAATAATATGTTTAGTATTTTTTGTCAAATTCAATTAAGAGAAATTGTTTTATTATCAAAGAAAAAGGATAGAGAAATAATTTTGCATGATTAATATATGTTTGCAATTTAGTCCCCTCAAAATCTTTTCTAACTAAAGTTCTCATCATATTCATAGCCCCGGATTTAGATCTGGACAATTTAGGTGCTGAAGATTCTCTTTTACCAGAATCCACCCTGACCAAACTTGACTCCATCAGTCCATATACAAATACACTGTCATACTATCTCTATACCCAATTCTCCAATTTCTCTTAAACCCTATCAATGGCGGACTTGAACTCTTACTTCAAAACGGGTGCAGAGGTGGAGATCAGTAGCAACGACGAAGGCTTCCGCGGCGCCTGGTACGTCGGCACCGTAATTCGCCCCTTAAAGTCAAAATCAAAATCCAAGCGCAAGATATTTGTCCAGTACAAGACCCTGATGGCCGACGAGGCCCAGACGGAGCCGCTCCGAGAAGAGCTGGGTGTGGTGCAATTGAGGCCACCGGCGCCTCGGGAACGGTGCCGGAGTTTTATGTTCAGCGAAGAGGTGGATGCGTACCACAATGATGGGTGGTGGGAGGGAGTGATCACTGAAGTGCATTTGGAGGATAATAAGTTCTCTGTGTTCTTTAGATCAACGAGGGAGCAGATGGAATTCGGGCATTCGGAGCTCCGGCTTCATCGTGAATGGGTCAATGGTGAATGGGTGCCGCCTATTGAAGAGGAGGTATGATGATTTTTTTTCCTCAGAGTTTATTATTTTGGGTTAGGAATTGAGATTGTTTGAATTTGTTTATAATTTATGTGTTTTGTTTTTGAATTAATATTTTGGAGTGGATTGGAAATGCATTTGGTGCCAGTTTGATGAGTTGATTGATTAACAAGCTTTTATAAGTAAAAGAACAATATTTTTACATTTATATCTCCATTGCATATATGTATAACCATTTTGATGGCTCTAGCAAAAGTTACAGAAACTTCCCCCTTTCATGTCAAAATAAGTATGTCATATAAGTAGCCAACGAAGGTTGGTCTGGGTGGAGGTTGCTCAAAGTGGAAGGGGCTTTGGTTGCTTAAAGCAAGATGTCTCGGTTTCGAGTCTTGTGGATGGAAGAAAGTAACTTTCTTGGGAGAGGTCTCCGCTTCGGCGCCCGACCATACTTAGTCAAGCTTAAAGTGTGAGCCGGGAAACAAAAAAAAACAAAATAAGTATATTTTGGTCAACTGATATCAAATGTGATAATTCAATTTTTAGTGATTTTTCAATTTTCAAACTGCGGGGTTGAAATAAACACTATTTGGGCTGTCCCAATGTAACTTGTGGAGCAAAAATAGGAACGGAAAACGACTGTTACGGAGTACACTAGGGCTAGTTTCTTTGAATCGTTTAGCTAGTACGAATTACGTCTTCTCGGAGCGTGGTAACCTGAGAATAACTTTCTAAAGATATATAATTAAAACTAGTTGAGATATAATTAAAATGGGTTAAGTTGTTTCCAAGTATAGTGTCACAAAAAGTGCATTCTCAATAAGATTACGCTATGTCATCGCTTACTTGACACGCACAATGCGCTTAATTGGCTATATTAGGTGGCATTCTCTTATAATATTCTTTTAGATATTAAGGTTTTCAATAGAGTGCTATGGATTTACTCATATCATTATTAAACTTTGTAAGTATCCTAGATATTTTAGAGAATAATTTTCGATAGTGGATCCTAGCCTACCGTTAGATTTGATCCGACTCTTTGATTGCGTGACCTAAGAGCTATTCAGTGGATGTTCTTCATTTGTAAATAAAAAATGAATCATACTTGTGCAATATATATTTAAATAAGTAAGAGAATTTTTTTGGATTGCTATGTTTGATGACGTAAATGCCACCATATTTTGGAATGTTTATGATTTCTTTCTAGGTTTTTGCGTGGTGGTAATTTTGTTTATTGAATATATTTATTTGTAACCATTATCTTTGGTTATGCTTCCTCCTTCCCATCCCCCTCTAGTTTCCTTCTCCCCTCTAGTTTCCTTCTTTCACAATGAATATGTTATGCAGTTGACCTGTTTTGTTTATTGATTATCTATATTTTATGATACTAAGACAACGGTTCAAGTTCAAACTAGTTATCCAAAACACAGTTGTAATTAAATTGTGGACAAATAGATTAATAAAGAGTCAATTGAAATAGCATGTTGTCCGCTAGATTTTTTTGGTGAATGAGCATGACAGAGAACTATTTAATTTGAATATATGCTCACATAGGGGTTAAGACTACCAAAGGTGGTTTTTCCTCTTGCTTTAGGTTAGTGGCGATAAGTATCAGTCTCCGTAATTGAACGTTTCTTCTTGTAAAAAAAGTACTTTGTAGTACTTGAAACTTCAACGTATTCGATAATTTATCATAATTGTTTGCACATTTGTTTCTTTAACTTATTATATTTTTGTTCTTTTTTTGGTCTATTTTTGTTTTCCATTTCGATGTGGCGAATATGCTAATATTTGGAAATTTCTATTTCAGACTGTGTCAACGTCAACCGTAAAGGAACCTTGCAAAGAGATGGTTGAGGAGAAGTTTGGGATAGGTACACTAGTTGAAGTTAGTAGCGACGAAGATGGTTTTCAAGGTGCTTGGTTTGGTGCAACTATTGTTGAACAATTAAGTAATGAAGAATATTTGATCGAGTACCAGAGCCTGAGAAATGATGATGATACGGAACTTTTAAAAGAAAAGGTTGACAGTATGCACATACGGCCCTATCCTCCTGAAACTGTAGTGGTTGGCCCTTTCAGCCTGCTTGAAAAAGTTGATGCTTTGTACAATGATGGGTGGTGGGTGGGTGTAATATCGGAAGTACTCAAGGGCCAAAAATACATCATCTACTTCAGGGGAACCGATGAGGAAATGGAGTTTAAACACTCTGGTTTAAGACTACATCAGGACTGGATTGATGGCAAATGGGTTACTGCTTCTCGGGTACGACGACTCATGCTTTCTTAATGAACATTTTTGGTATGGATTTAGTTCTCTGGTGCTTTATACAAGTTATGTCAGGATTATGTGCTCTATTACAGTCCAAGTTGGTCCTTTACAGTTATAAATGACAACTAGTAGATCCATTTGACTCTTAACGGTAGACTCTGTAGAAAATCTTAAATGTTCATAATATGCAGGAGGCGTTAAAACAGATCTTCCTCCTTTTGAACTCCCTAAAATTCAGTATTTTTTTAAAAATTTTCTACCCCCAAGGTCTGCAACTGCTAGTAGGAGTCGGATGTCTCGTAACTTGAATTGTTTGTTTTCACCCTGATTTTCCTTTCTGAATTTCGTTTCCCAACTCAACAATGCCAAGTAGCACAAACAGCCCTCTATCTACAAATACGTTGACTGATATTTGGCTAACTTGATTATTCTTGCAGGCATTGAACTTATGATTTCCAAGGAGATGCCAGTGGTAGATCAAGATGCAACAAGTAGCTATGCATAATTTCCCAACGTTGTACGTTCTTTCGTGTTAGAAAGTCAAAGTTAGATGGGACTCTGATTTTGGGACTTGAGTGTGTACTGTTAGGTGTGTCATTACTTGTTTCTTTGCAGCTCAAACTTCTTGCATGTTAAAAGTACTTGAAATGTGGAAGGTAAGTCATCAATATTGCAATATTGTATTAACTGATCGTGATTGTGTTGGCACTTGTGGACCTAATATGTCATTTTCTCTTCTACCAATTAAGCTTTTGACTTCGGAATTTGAATTTTTAGTGTAAGGGTTACGGAAGGAACTAAAATGGGATTTGAAAACATGTAGAAGTGTTTTATTGTTTTTATTTCCCTTTCTTTATAGAAAATATAAAACCTATGTGAACATTTTAAAAGAAATGGTATCTCATGGTCTTGTGCATTCTGTGGAAATCTTCAAAAGTGAAGACTAAATCTAGAATAAAAACAAGATTTTAAACATGCAATAATGTGGCCCTCTTATTGCTATGTTTCTCTCCTTGTCGACTCGAGCTAAGTTGTCAAATTATCAGAGTAGTTAACGTGAAATTAACTTTGGTTAATTGATCAATACAGTATCGATACGCAGGCGGGAGATAGTCTCTCTGAGTTTCTCATGAAATTAACTTTGGTTAATTGACCAATACAGTATCGACACGCAGGCGGAAGATGGTCTCTTTCTGAGTTTATCTGCGTTTCAGCATTGTATCGGATCTCCAAATTATAATGGTTGTGGTAAGTTAACCTTGAAAGTACAATTGTATAAAGGACCATTGACCAAAATGCATTAAAAAAATTGAGAAAATAAAAACATATAAAATTTACACATCCAAAAGGGCATTGCTCAATCCTAATAGTTACTCCTTTTTGCTACAAGAGAGAGATGCAGTCCGGAACCTTATCAACCCACCTAACCAAGAGGTTATTAAAATGTGTCTTTTTTGCCCTTTTTGAATGTATTTTCCTTGATTTCCAAAAAATAATTTAATCTTCTTTGTCTTAACTCCTGTTTTTAATAAGAGAAAAACAAGAAAATATATTAGATGAAATTAGAAGTAAGATTAGGTGCATTGTGTGGTCTAACTATTTTGGATTAGAAAAATTAGGTTAAAGAAAAGGGTAAACGCTTAAACCAAATGTAATGGAACCCCCTTAGAAACATTAGATTTAACACATTACACTAAAACACGGCATTATATCATCAATAACTCTAATATGAGAGAAGACAAACTCATTAGCAAATAAAAGATTCAAAATACAACATATTTTAATTCATAAAATGATAAAACCCTTCAAAATTAGTACTACTAACTTCTCTTCATAAGGATAGAACTCTTAGCTTCTTGGGTGCATATCAAACCTCCTTCACTTCAACTTCCTTAGCTCTATTGCCTACATTTTCTCCCATCACATTCTTCACATCTTTGGCTTCCTCAACCTCGAAAGCCGATGCTGGAAAAGTGCTAAACAGCCCTGTGGGAGTCTTGAAAGTGATTTTTCCGGCAGGCGAGCCGTCGATGTAGATATCACTAAGTGTCACCCACAACAAAAGTTCCTTAGTCTTGACACCAGTCAGTTTCTTGATCTTGCCTTTTTCGACAACTGCAGTGACTTCATTTCCATAGGAAACAAGTTTCCCAATTTTATCAAACTTGTGCTTACATTTTTTCTTTTGTTTAAGCCAAACAAAGCCAGTGTCTTTCACATACCCACATTCCTCCATGTCCTTTAGAGGAAGGAGACCATTGGGTAAGCCCACTTCTTTAAGCAAGAACTCTGATCTATCTTTACACATTTCATTTCCATGGTGAATCTCTGATGCACTTGCCCTGATTTCTTCTGTGACTAGAGATTTTTTCTTCTTCTTTTCTATTGTTTGGTTGCTTTTCTTTCTCTCACTTTCTACTTCTGACGGTAGGTCATAGGAGGATTGTGGTGGATATGGGTAAAGGTAGGGGTTAATATGGCTGAAATGCCATACATTTGTCCTTGGACATGTTAATAATTGCCAAAATTCCCACCTAATTATATAAGTTTTTCCCCCTTACTCTGTCCCAAATTCATTGTCAATGCTATTTTCTTATAGATGTCTAAAAATCTCATGTTATTTGGATGCCCAAAAAAAGAAACTTGTGCTCCCAGACCATTTTACCCATGTCTGAAAAGAAGGTTTTTGAAAGAGTCAAATACATAGTAATTTTTTGCACCTCTACTGGCCAACTTTTTACCCCAATCTCATTACTTGTTCATTTTCTTCCATCCATTTCTTTTGTATTTTTCTTGCTCTCTCAGGAGTCAGGGGTCCTCTCTCTCTCTCTCTCTCTATATATATATATATATATATATATAGTTCAGATTCACTTTTGTACTTCATTTAACTACCCTTTTTATCCTCCTATTTTGGTTTTAGTGATTAGTAATAAATATCTACAATACTGATATGGTTGTTGACTACATCAAATGAATAATAAATTCAATAGTCCCTGGAGTTGCATGCAATTACAAGAAAGCTATTTGCCTTATCAACAAGTAAACCTTGATATCAAAACTCCAGAGTCCAGAGTTGACCAAATTGCACAAAAAGATCAGATAACACTAATATCACCAACTGATCACTTTGCACAACTCGAGAGCACCCTCATCGCTGGTTTAATCTGTTTCTTTCTACAAATTATAATATCTTTAACTTTGATCAATTGATTAATATAGTGTCAATACACAGGCGGGAAGTAATTTTCTCTTTGCGTGTCAGCACTATATCAGAAACTCCCTCAATACATAAAGAAGAAGTGATAAATAACAATCATTCATTTGCTTCCTTTTTTTCAATTGCATACCAAATATAATGGTACAGTGGAAACATTAGAATCATGAAATAGATTTATTAGCATCATAATAGCACAACATATTCAGCAAAATATAAAAATTTAACTTCACAAGTACTAACTTGTCTTCGTTAGGACTTGGTATATATATTTCTTCATAGAATGCTCCTTAATTATAATAATAATTAGACTTCCTTCACTTCAACTTCCTTAGCTCCACCACCCCCTTTGGATTCCTCAATCTCAAAAGCCGACACCGGAAAGGTCCGAAAAAGGCCGGCCGGGGTCTTGAACGTGATCTTTCCGGTGGGCGGATCGTCGGTGTAAATATCAGTAAGAGTCACCCACAACAAAAGCTCCTTGGTCTTGACACCAGTCAGCTTCTTGATCTTGCCTTTCTGAATGATTGCAGTGACTTCAGTTCCATAGGAAACAAGTTTCCCAATCTTCTCAAACTTGTGCTCACATTTTTTCTTTTGCTTCAGCCAAACAAAGCCTGTGTCTTTCACATACCCACATTCCTCAATGTCCTGTAGAGGCAGAAGCCCATTTGGCAACTCCATTTCTGTGAGCAAGAATTTTGATTTTTCTTGGCACTTGTCATTTCCATGGTACATTTCTGATGCACTAGCCCTGATTTCCTCTGTTACTAGAGACATTTCTTTTTTAATATTATTCCCTGTTTGGTACCTTTCCAATTGTGATTTGTGAATATGGGATGATGGGTTGATGAATGATTGGGGCCGAGTTGGGCTTACTTAATATAGTAGGTATGTTATATTTTTGCCCTTGGATGTGTACAAAACTGCCAAAATGCCCTTTTATTGTTTATTGTGGATGTCATTTTCTGTGTTTAATTTCTTAGATAGCACAAGCTAAGCTTGTGAAAAGATATTTCTTTTCTCTTCATTTGTAGAGGTGCACAAAAGGCCTGAGGCCCGCGGCCTGGCCTAGGTCCGGCCTGGGCCCGGCCTGGTCAAAGCCCGGTCTGGTCAAGGCCTGGCCCGGTCAGGCCTGGCCCGGAAGGCTTGAAAAGGCCACTTTTTTTTTATAAAAATCTGGCCTGGCCTGGCCTGCAAAAAAGTCTGGCCTGGCCTGGCCTTGGGCCTGGCCTGGGGTCTGGCCTGGCCTGGCAAGGCCTGGCCTGGCCTGGCCTGGCCTGGCATGAGGCCTGGCCTGGCCTGGCCTGGCCTGACATGAGGCCTGGCCTGGCCTGAGACCTTACAAGATTTTTTATCTAATTATTTGTAATTTTTGAACTTTAAATTTATAATTATTCATCAATAAAGTATAAATTTTTACTTATTCATTGTTGTAATTTATAAGTATAATACATTAGTTTTAATTAATACATCAATAAAATTTAAAATTTTAATTATTTATTCTTGATTTCTTGTTGATACATAACTAGTTAGTATATTTAATATTAATAATAAGTTAGTTACTTAGTTGATTACTGTACATATTTAATTACTATACATATTCAATGAATATAACTAGTTAGTATATTTAATATTAATAATAAGTTAGTTACTTAGTTGATTAAATATTAATAATAAGTTAATTTATTGTAAATACTAAAGTACTAATATTTAACAATAAAATTTTAGTAATATTCTTTGTTACTTTAATGTTAAATATTAACATTAATTAATACATCAATAAACTAATTTTTAATATTAAATATTAATAATAAGGTTGTTTCTTGTAAATACTCAAGTTCTTCATTAATTTGGATATGCTAAATTCTTGGGGGAATTTATGATTTTGGTTATGTTTTAGGTATTCTGTTGTACTAATTTAAATAAAAATTTCATAAAGTAATTTGAAAACTAACTGGAATTAATTCTTGAGATATAACCATGTAAGAGTTTAATGATCATAAATGAAAAGATGTATGTGTGTTTAAACTTTACAAAATATATGTCCAACCGATCCTAGTACGGACTATAAGAAAATAAAATCAAAACTAACTTTATATTCAAAAAATAAAAGTGTAATCTACAGTATTTAAGTAATCTACAATATTTTCTACGAAGTGCATAGTAGACAATTAGACATATATTTAAGAAATCAATTTGTTTTATATTCAAGTTACATCTAAATTACATTTTTTTTGTAATTTAAGATGAATATATTTATTTTTGTTCTAATCATTCAATTTATATTGGTGTAGTAGAATGTTAAAATAAAATAAATCTCAAAAATCTTGCATCATTTTTACAAAATTTATTAATTTATATTTTATTATTTATATTTTTAATATTAAATATGTAACATTAAAAAAAAGGACCAGACCAGCCAAGGCTTTGGGCCTGGTCTGGCCTGGCCTGGTCTGGGCCTGGCCTGGCCTGGCCTGCAGGCCTAGCCAGGCCACAGCCCAGAGACCAAGGCCTGGCCTGGCCTGGCCTGAAGGCCAAAAGTCAACGGCCTGGCCTGGCCTGGTCAAAGCCCAAGGCCTGGCAGGCCCAGGCCAGGCCAGGCCAGGCCGGCCTGTTGTGCACCTCTACTTCATTTGGATGACATACACAGCTGGTAGAGCCTAGGGCTGTAATGACCGACTTCAATATAATTTATTGGATCAAATCTCAGCTCATTTATTTATTAATTCATTGGATCAATATTTTAAATGACACAAACTATACATCTGATTTGATTTGATTCACTGATTCACTAAAATAATACAGTATTGACACACATGTGAGAGAGTGATCTCTTCGTCTGCCTATGAATATTGTATTGATCATGAAGTGAACTTACAGTTTATGCTAACAGAAAGAAATGGAAAAAAGAAACGGTGAAAAGAAAAGAATAAACATATAATAACAGTTTGTTTTAACTGTTTCATCTTTAGTTAAAAAAATTATAAATCTTGGTTTACTTTAAAGTCAATTTATATCGGTATGTTGTATTTATATTAAATGAAATTTTTAAGAAAATGATTTTTGAACATGAAAAAATTGAATTTTTTAGAGTGAAAAAACTTAACGACGAAAAGTAAAAAAAAAATGAAGTGAGAAAATAAAAAAAATTAGAGAGATCAAGTGATATTATTTCACAAGTTAATATAATTTATAGATAATAGCATTTTATAGAAAAATATAATTGTACAAATAATTTTTTTACAAATTGATCGATTTAGATCATAATCCATATTATTAAATCAAATGGATAATAGGCCAGATCAATGATTCATTACATAAATAAATCAAATAATCAAAATTAAATAATTATTGAAGGATTATTTGGGATTATATTTAAGACCATAAGGTTTTATATTTTTGATTTGGGATTTTATATCTTAACGTGCTTGATCTGATGCTAAGTTAAATTAATGGATGAATGACATTTCTGTTCCTTTAAGTTGTCACTCATTTTTAAAATCGCTTATAAAGTTCAATTTTCGTCAGTTAGGTCCTTAAAATGGCACTTTGTTGGCGTTTCCGATCCTTCGGCCCAATTTAACCTCAACCCGGCCCATTTTGACCAAATCCGACCCAGTTTGATCTAACCAAATTTTTTAGTATTTTAAAATATAGTATTTACTTTTTATATTTAAAATAAAATATTATTTTTAAAAATTTATAAAGATAATTATTATTTGAAGGAAAAAATATTAGAAACTTGTATTTTTTTCAAAAATGAGTAAAGTTTCCCAAAATATGGATTAAATCTTAATTTTTAGAAAAAAAATTTAGAAATAATTAAGATTGAATCCCTAAAGTTCTTAATTATTTCTAAAAAAAATCTAATTTTTTTCATTGAAAATAATAATTATTTAAAAAAAATTATTTATTTAAAAAATATTGAATCAGTTTTTTATTTATCTTTTACTATTTTTTGTATTTTAATTTCTACTTTTAGTTTTTATTTTTAAAAATTCTAATATTGAGAATACATATAATAATGATAAAGATATTAACTTTTTTTTCTGAAAATAAATTTTTAGATAAAAAATAAAAAACCTGCTTTAATTTAATAAAAATAAAATTTTATATTCTTATATAATTTTTTTGAATCTATATTTTATGAAACTTTACTCATTTTAAAAAAATAAAAGTTCTAATATTTTTTCTTTATAATAATAATTATCTTTATAACTTTTTATAAATAATATTTTATTTTAAATATAAAAATTAAATATTATAATTATTTTCAAATTATTTTAAAAAATATTTTATTTTAAAATATTAAATATTATTATCATTTTAAAAGAATATTTTCTTTTAAAATATTAACAATAATAATTATTTAAAAAATATTTTATTTTAAAATATTAAATATATTTATTATTAAATTTTTTAAAAATAATAATTTATTTTTAAATATTAAAAATAACTATTTTAAAAATAATTATTTTATTTTAAAATATTAAATATATATATATATATATATATATTTAAATGCTAAAAATAATTATTATTTTAAACATAATTTTATATTTTAATATATTAAAAAATTGGGTTGGGTCAAACTGGGCCGGGTTTGGTCAAAATTAGTCAAAATGGGTCGAGTTGAGGTCAAATTGGGCTGAAGGAACGAAAACGCCAACAAAATGCCACCTTAAAGACCTAACTGACAAAAAATAAATTTTAGGGACGATTTTAAAAGTAGATAACAATTTGAAGGTGCAAAAGTGTCATTCAACCTTAAATTAATTAACTTCTAATGTAATAAACACCGACTTGATTAGGACTGAGCAAAAAACGGATAAAACCGAATTACCGAACCGAACCGAAATTTTTTAACCGAATTTTTTCGGTTATTTGGATATTTTATGTAATTCGGTTATATCCGATTTTATTTTTAATTTTCGGGTTCGGGTTTGGTTTCCAATTTTTTGTTATTCGGTTACCCGAATAACCGAATTAAAAATAAAAAAACGGAAGGCTTAAAAATAAAAACAAATTGAGTATCCAAATATAAGCCCTAAGCTTAAGCCCCTAACAGTCTCACGATCAAAACTCTACTATATCTCAGCATCTCCTTCCATTTTCCCGTCCCTCTCTGTCTCTCTTAAAAATGGCGGACAAGAAGAAACGTAGCAGACGAGCAGATCCACCTTCCGATTTCGACAGCGATTCCCTCCCCTTCAAAAAATCCCTTAAACCGGATTCCGCCATTCTTTCCACCCTCAAAACCCTAGCTTCCTCTTCCTCCTCCCATCCTTCCACCTCTTCCAAACCCCTAACCCTCTCCTCCCTCTCTCTCCCCTCCACCTGCCGCGAAGTCTCCGACCTCCCCCGTCCAGTCCGAAATCGAAACCATTGCCCTTAACCTCTTAGCCTCTCATCTCACCTCACATCTCAGACTTCTCTTAGTATCCAACTCTCTCTCACCTCATATCTCAGACTTCTCGGTATCCAAATTTGTCATGGGAATTTGTATTTCTCGTGTATTTCCCATGGATTGTGAATTGGTTATATTAATGACTCTGTTTTATTTTGTTAATTTTAATCATATATTTGGCATTGGCTTCTTCTGCTGTTTAGTGTTGATTGACTGATTTCAGTGAATTGTAATGTTGTTATGTTAATTATGGAAGCCTTCATTTCGGTTATTACCCGAATATTCGAATGTACAATTCGGTAATTCGGTAATTCGGTTAGTGTTCGGATATTAAAATTATGAATAATTCGGTATTCGGTTATAATCGAATAGCCTATTCGATTCGGTTATAACCGAATGATCACCCCTATACTTGATATTTGATGTGGAGATGTGGGACCTGTATCTTAGTTGAAAAAACTATATGTTGATATAATTTTTTTTAAAGATTCTCTATAAGAAGGTAATTGTGGTTATAGAATAAATATATATTTTATACTAATATTCTTAAAATAGGACTTTTTTTTTAAAATTTTATTTTTTTAGTTTTATTCTTTAGTAGAAGAGGGGTTATGATTTATGTCAAGGATCCAGTTACTATAAAGTTAATTTCATGGTAAGTTGGTCAATTGACCAATACAATATTGACATACAGAGAGATCACTTTCAGCGTGCGTGTTGACACCGCCTGCGTGTCGATACTGTATTGGTCAATTGACCAAAGTTAACTTTATACTAACTGCTCTTCTATATCAAGTATCATCCTCCCTCTATCCCTATTCAAATGTCGTTTTAGAGCTTCTACTATATCCCTAAATATATGACGTTTAATTTTTTTAGGATAATTAGCCATTATTTTTCCTAAACTACTCTTATTAATTGTGTACCAAATTTTTAGACTCTGTTAGAATTTGAGCCTAAATTAATATAGGTGTCATTAATTATTTGTAATGATTTCATATATCAATATGTTCTACTCCATGAGTAGATTAAATTAAGTATTTAAAAGCTCAAATTCAGTAATGAATGAGATATTAACTCCCAAAGATCACTCTTGAAAATGATAAATAATAATAAATATATGTGGGTACCCAAGTCCCACATCGGTTAAGAACTAAAGAATTATTAAGTTTATATATTAGAAAGTTCCTCTTGGGATTGGGCCTCAAGAGGCACCCCACTTTTGTGGAAGGGAGAGAACCTAGCAAGGCTTGGTTCAAACCCACAAGCACGCCGCCGGCCGCCCGGCCCGAGCACGAGGGTCTTAGTCCTTGTATGTAAATTTTGAACAAAATTTATTTTTTCTGTTAAGCCTTAAACTACGTCATTTTTGTTCTGATCAAACTAAAATTACGTCGTTTTATGGCCCGAATGGACGCGCCCATTCTACAAAAGATCAAAACTACGTCGTTTTGACTAAAGAATAATATATCATGCATTTTTAGAAGCATCCCAAGCATTTTCAAGTGCTAGTATCCCATCTGAAGGGTCACCAACCCCTCCTATAAATAGATAGGGGAAACCCATTAAAATCACTATTTCACAAGCATTCAAGCATTACAAAATCTTCATTTGTTCATCAGTTTCATATTTATTTTGAAAGAGAGTTTTGAGCATTTCTTTTGGTTCATTGAATATAGTACTATTTATAGTGTTGCTATAGTATATGTAGTCATTGTATCCTAGGAAATAAGTGCTATCAACTCTGAGCAGCATACGGAGGACATAATTATATTAAGGTCATAGTACTAAGTACTGGCCTTGACAAATTCATTTCCGCATTTTTGAGATAAGTTAAAAAAATAATATATATATATATATAGTGTCCATTTTCTATTTTTCCTAACAATATTAAGACAATAACTATCTATCTATATATATATATTTGCAAGAAATAAGGCTACCGATTGTGTTACTATAATCGGTTCTTCTTCTACACCAATAATTGCAAATGTACCGGTGAACCATGGTGAAGAATCAGAAAGGGTCAATGGTAAATAATTCAAAAGATGTCAACAAAAGATGTTGTTTTATCTTACTACTCTGAACTTGGCAAGGTTTTTTCACGAAGATCCCCTGTTCTTAAAGAAGATAAAATAGACAGGCAAGTTGTTACCGTTATTGATGCATGGAAACATGCTGATTTCTTATGTCGAAACTATATTCTCAATGGATTGAACAACACATTATATAATGTGTATAGTTCTCTCAAAAAAGCAAGAGAACTATGGGATTCCTTGGATAGAAATATAAAAAAAAGATGTTGGCACGAAGAAGTTCGTAGTAGGTAGGTTTTTGGACTATAAGATGGTGAATTCCATGGTTGTCATCAACCAAGTCCAAGAATTACAAGTAATCCTGCATGAAATATGTCGACGTCAGGATTTTTGAGTGTCCCTTTTCGTTACTTGTTCTTTGGTGTTCTCATGTTAATCTGAGATTTGTTTGAAAAAACAAGTAAAAAAGGTCCGACATGTATAATGTCGACGATTGACTTTAAGAGTCGCCAGTTGGTGTATTTAATATTTAACTGGTTGCACCAACGCAACCGAAAAGGTTAGCACATTGACCCAGTGATTTGACACTGCTAAACGGGTCTGTGAAACCGAGATTCATTAAGGGTTCGGGGGCTTGATTATGCGGAGGGAAGGTGTTAGGCAACCCCCGACATCCGTGTTACCACGGTGATCGCCACTCTTCAAAGAAATTGTTATATGAATGTGTGTGTGTGTGTGTGGATCAATGTGCAATTATTTAAAAGTAGTGCGAGGCCTTATTCGCACCTATATACATAAGGTTTGAATTTTATAGAAAAATCCAGTTTTAACCAAGATATGTCAATGAAGTTTTGTAAAAGAGGTTTTTTAAACCGTGGGCTCAATAGGAATTGAGACCTTTTCATACTTCCATTTTTTTAAATGTTCGGCTTGTTTGCTTTTATTTTCGAGATGCGAAGCATCCTCGAGAAAATAATATACAGCAGTGCCGAACTCCTTATGGGCATGACAGTCATCCAAGGAAACTCAGACACTGTAAAATAATGTACAAGCTGGTTACAGTTAAAAAATGTCCGTCATGGGAACCGAATCTAGGTTCAGTAGACTGAACCTGTGATCACATGATTCCTAGGCTCACATGATACTGTAATTTGTATGGAAAGTAGTAAGCAGTTATATATATAAAAGCTGTAAATATATATATACAGACTGGATCAACCATCACGAAGCAAGTCCATGGGGGATCAGAAATGTAAATATATAAAAGCGATATATATATATATATATATATTAACATGATCAACCGCCACGAAGTGAACTCCAGGCGGGACCAAATGTAAATAAAGCTGTAAAAGCGATCAACTGTCATTAAGTAAACTCCAGGTAGGACAGAATGTAAATATATATATATATATATATATATATATATATATATATACAGATATATATATATATAAGTAGTAAACGCACCGGATGTAAATCCGGGCTCATCGGATATGTCCGACAGTAATTATATATATGTATATATATATAAGCGAGTAAACGCACCGGATGTAAAATCTAGGCTCATCAGATATGTCTGACAGCAATTATATATATAAATATATATATACAAAAGCAATTAAACGCTCCGGATGTAAAATCCAGGCTCATCAGACAGACTGACCACAATTTATATATATAAGTATATATATATATATATATATATATAAGCAGATAAACACTCCAGACTGAAGTCTAGGCTCAATCGAGGCATAACTCGATAATGTTAGTCCGTATATATGAAATATATACATATATTAGTATATATATACATACAGAAATAAAAACCACGGATCGAAGTCCGTGCAAACACACTCACACGACTATCAACGTGTACAACAGTGTGTGATATGTGAGAAAGAGGCTTTATATAATATAAGAAGGCTTACAGTGGGCTACCAAAGTAGACTTCTTAGACTTTAAATGGATAAACACTCAGCTGCCGCCGGATAAAAAGTAGCTATATGTGAGCTAACTAGTGTTTAAAGAAGAGGAAACACTCAAAAGATGTGTATGCAGAGTAAAATGGACAGGGCTTCCTCGCCTTTTTCTTTTTCTCTTCATTCAAATGGCTGACCCCTCAACTTATATTTATAGACTGATGGCCGCAGGTACACCTGCGGCAGCCGCAGTTATACCTACGGCTGGTCGTGGTGGATCCGAGCCTCGCGGGTCCCATCATCTCGTAGTACGTACAGTCGTGCACTGTAATATCCGCTCGAACTTGAAGAACTTCAATCCGAGCATCCGAATGAAGTATATCTGTACTTATTCGGATCGTTTGTGTCGAGAGTTACGTAATGACATGGATTAGAGGTTGTACGAAGTCAAGAAGAGAGGTCTATGCCCATGGTCTTCAAGCTTCAAATTCTATCCAAAGTATTGCCACCCGTAATAGTCACTCGGGATTGTCAATCCTCGGCTCTTGTGGGACATTGTTAGATGTATGTATGTATGAAGTGTTGAGACGACGTGCTATTTGTCGGAGGAACAAGATGATGTGTGACTCCTTGTCGGGGTTATCGCCGGTTTGAGTTAAAAGTAGACGTTGCTCGAGGTTATAGCTAAGATTGGACCACTTGTTGGTATGCTGTGATATCATCTTGTTGAGACAGTAAGATGACGTGTTGACTCCTCACCGGGGTTATCCCTGATTTAAGCGGAAAGCAGACGTTGCTCAGGGTTACATTTGAGATTGGACTGCTTGTTGTTTGTATGTCTCACTGTCATCTGTGGATGTTCCTATTTGCCCATTTTTATCTCCGAGTCTGAGGTGTATGTGCCTCGACAGGATGTCTGAGCCTGAAGTTGATCGCATGTGTTTGAAACAAACATTTCTGGGGTTATCGTCGGAACTGCAATGGCATCCCTTGGGGCTATCACCAAGAATAGAGTTGCTACTCCCAGTGTTGTCTCTGGGACTGGAACTGAACGTCGCGGTGTTATCACTGAGACAGGACTGTCCTTTCCGGTGTTGTTGCCGGTCTTTTGATCTGTATATCTCGGGGTTATCTCCGAGATTGGAAATGACATTCCCGGTGTGTGTTCCGGGTTGAGATGATGTTCCCGGTTTGTGTTCTAGGTTGGAGCTGAACTTCCGATAGTATCCGGCATAGATGTAAGTTGTCTTTTGGGGTTATCTCCAAAAGACGAATCTGCCCTCCTGCAACGTTAGTAATAGGAGTGCAGAAAATTTTGAGTGTCTACAGATGCCCCTCTTTATCATATTCATGCAATACAAGGCATGGATAGGATAAAGAATCCTAGACACTTGAAATGCAAGCAAGATAAACATGGTGATATATGCATCAACATGATGCAAATGCATGATGCATGATTGATTGTCAGGTAATCCTGCTGGGATGACAATCAGTGATGGCTTGGACATGTGATCCAAGTTTCCAAGGATGTTGACGTTGGGGCTATCACCAAAGTCTTGAATCCTAGACACTGGTTTATACTCCATAGAGGTACCTCTTGTGTGGAAGTGATCTGTGGGGATAAAGTTTTATCTGTTTGAGGATGTGTATAACATGTTCCCTCATACTGTCGGAGTTACTGCCAATAGTTTGTTGTTATCAGGGTTGCCTGATCTTCGTTGATGTGTGTATCACCGGATAGATCCCTGCTGGGTGTATTGTCTAGGCTGTTTGACCTTCATTGATGTGTGTATCAATGGTTACGTTGTATTTTAACCCTTGCTGGGTAAGGTTGCTTCGATGGGTTTACTTGTCATCGGCTGATATGACGTCAAGGTTGTTTGACCTTTATTGATGTGTGTATCAATGGTCGCATTGCGTTGTGACCCCCACCGGGGATACGTAGATGCTTGAAGGATGCGCGTTGTGACCCCCACCAGGGAGGCGTAGATGTTTGATAACTTCGGCGTTGTAACCCCCGCCGAGGAGGTTTGATATTTCATGGTTTCGCGTTATAACCCTCGTCGGGGATTGTTTAGGGTTGTAACCCTGTAAATGACGGCATCGGACCTTTGTGGAGTATTGCCCAGCATGGTTTATGAAAGCTAAGCTCATTGGTATAGTATACCCTGCATCCAGGCGAATACCATTGAAACGACGGGAGTTTAACTCTGACCGATAAGAAACCAAGATTTCAGGCTGTTCCGTTCCATAGCGTAGTATTTTTATTCCTGATTTGGCCTTTTCAGCTTGTGAGACCTCCTTTGTAACTCTAACTGGAGTGAGCCGGAGGTGTGGGACCCATGTAGGGGTGCCGCAGGTGTACCTGCAGGAGCCGCAAGTTAACCTGCGGCCAGCCATGCTTATGTATAGGAGGCTAGGTCGCTTTCATAAGTCATTCTCAAGTTGCGCAGCGAAAGAAATCCGAGAGCTCTTCTTCAGATCTGCTGATTTTGGGCAACTTTCTACATATTCTGTCACCGTACAAGCGTTCTTCACTGTCCTGGTAACACATGCACATATTTTTTTTTCCAATTTCTGTCCGTTGGAAAATGACTTATCGCATAAAATGCATTTAGACACATAGTAGTGAATATGCATGCTGATATGACTTGATAAAAAATATTCAACATAGTAAATGTTAGTATTAAACCATGCTGAACATAATGATGTGAAAAAATTTGACTTTTAAAGCAGTCAAATTGACACCTTTTACTGTCATTTCTTATCCTATCTGAGGACAAATGAGTAAAGGTAGAATAGTAAAATAATCCAAGTAATTAGACTACACTTACAGATTTTTACTGTGATATCATGAATGCATACTGGATGTATATGACTGTGTACAGGTGTGCTACTGAATGGCCACCTAGTCATGCCTATGTGCATGTGGATAGTCCCATTTACAAAGGGGGCTATGGCAAAATTTTCCCAAAATGTAGGCATTGAGTAGTTATGCATTTTTAACTCTACTGTAGATGTATGTTAAAACAATGCACATATGTATGTAATCATAGAATGCATTTTGAAAAAGACTCCAGGTACGAAATTACCACACCTTTTCTGAGGTGATTTGGAGACTTGCTGTCCAGATATTAAGGATCCAGATCAGCCGAGCAGTTCCCGCAGGACCACTTCTGGTGTACGGAGGAGGGCTTTTGAAGAGCCTCAGCGCTGTTCTGTGAGACAACTTCATCGTTTGGCGGAGGTAGTGGTACGTCCTATTCGGGTTGACGTGCCGAATGTCGAGGACGAGGAGGAAGATGTACCATTCGAGGTTCCTGCTCCTGCTGTACGTGTTCCCCGTAGGGAATTGCCAGGTATTCAAGTAGCGAACCCAGATCTTCTGGGTGACTTGAGTAGGCACCCTTCAGTATACCTGTACGCAAACGAGGTATGAAATTAGATCTTTAATCTTCCTTATTTCTTATTGATGAGGAGTCAAGGAGTCTAATGTTGATCTGCATTAGATGTAGGTTCCCGGCGTCACACAGCCTCGAGGGAACTGGTTTAACATCCACTCTAAGTATCAGGCCTTGCATGATGACTATAGAACGATCGTCCATGGCTGGGGATTCGGGAGGTTCTTCTCCATTCTACCCAGTCACTGTCCCTGGGGTTACCTCAGGACATTGTCTGAGCGGTGGTTCCACCAAACTCAGTCACTCCATTTGCTAGACTGCGAGGTGATGATGACGCCGATGGATTGGCGGTTTATCACAGGTATGGAGTTTGGAGGGGAGCCAGTGCCTTGCATGGCGGATATCACCCCTACTATCGTCAGATCCTTGTTAGGAGTTCTGGCGGAGGCGCTTAAGGGCAGGACTGTTCGTACAGGTCCTTTGAGCGTAGATGTTATGAGAGGGCTATTGAGTGAGCCCATACCCAATGATGTGAGAGTCAGGGACCGAATTCTTTGGCGATTGTTCCTGATGATCATTAGGGGCTGCTTTATAGCAGATAATTTCTCTACGATGTCTTTCGCTTTAATCAGCGTCACTCGACACATGGACCGTATATGAGAGTATGATTGGGGTTCCTACACCTTTGCCTACTTCCTTAGGGGAATGCGCATGTGATCGCAGGGCTTGACCGAGGCGTGGTTAGGATTCTACCCATTTCTGCTGGTGAGTGTTTCTCTTGTCTTTTCCCATGTATGGGTTAAGAGTGTTGACTGACAGCAGATTTTTGCTTTTGTGTTGATAGTTTTGGGCCTATAAGAGGCTTCCTTGTTTGCGTCCTGTGATTGTGTTAGGTTTAGATACCTATCCACGAGGACGGAGATGGCATCATTCCATACTGGCAGAGGTCCCTGTTGCTGAGGGTTTCACTCATTGTCACCTACAGCTGGAGCTATTGACAACTGATGTCATCACATGGATTCCCTACTCTGGAGAGCATTTGGGAGTTGGCTTTGAGGATGGGTACCCGACTAGAGTAGAGTACATTATTTCCACACGCAGGATTCCTCTCTTCAAAGATGGAGGATGGGAGCTCTATTTAGGAGAGCGTGCTATCAAGAGCACTATAGGAGAGATTCGTATGCCGATCCTGCCTCCTGTCAGGCATTATTGGCCTGTTTTGTAGTCACCCGTCATTGACATCCCATTGATGGGGATTGACAGTTTTACATTGTCAGAGGGCCCCTATTCTCAGAAGATGTTCCAGCATCGGTGGATCCCTCGTACGATTGGAGCTCAGACCCGCACCACACAGTTTATGGGGGATATGGTTCCAGGAACCGTGATGATTACGGACTGGCTAGCCTGTGTCAGAGATCCGACTCATGTGACACAGATTGACAGATTGATGTGGCAGTTGGACCGGTCACATCTTTTCATTTGGCATTTGGGCAGAGATCTTGCAGAGGTAGATACTTTTGATCCTTCCAGCTCTGGCGTTGGTCCCTCAGATGACCCATATGGTTTTGCCGATGCAGATCCTCCTTTGTATAGGCCTGACATTCCTGTAGATAGAGATTCAGTGACTCAAGAGGAGTTACATCAGGTGGACAGCATCGATGATGTGGACATCGACACCATTGACTTTTTCTTATGCATTTCTTTTGATAGGCCTCTGTTAGCTGTTGGGTAGCTTCGCCCCATTCTTGCTATATCTTTTGATAGGCCTCTGTTAGATGTTGGGTAGGTTCCCCCCATTTCCCTATATTTTAGCTATACAGAGATGTATTAGATAATGATATACTTAGGAATGTATGCACAATTTTTATTCCCTATATCATATTGCCATCTATTGTATCATGCATGTTATTGTCATGCATATATATGTATGTCTAGATATATTCATCATTGACCCCTGGATGGTCTTATGACACGACCCGTACAGATGTCTTCTTCGACAGTTAGCCATATTGATCATACCCCACCATTTGCGGTGGTAGCTGGTATGCAATCATGGTATGATAGTATATCACCATCAGACATGGTGATCATAGATGATTTGCTGCAGCATACTAAGACCTTACTGATGTTTCAGGTTCCTCCAGTATTTGTAGAGGGTATGCTAGAGCACTGGGTACCGGACAGACAACTATTCCGATTTGGGACCCGTGCGTTGACTCATACTTTGGAGGAGTATACACGATTGACGATGCTGCCTCTGGACAGACCTTGCGTGCACATGGTGACAGGAGACATGAGTTGACAGTTCATGACTCTCACAGGATTGAGGCGCAGATTAGTGCAGGATGAGATTATATCCGGACATGTTATATCCCCGCGTTTCCTATTTGACAGGTTTGGCTCTAAGGACAGCTATGCACAGTATTTTGGGGATTTCACCACACCAGAGGATCATTGGCGTTCAGCCAGAGTAGATGTACTGCTTCTATGCGTATTGTCATACGTATACATGCCGCGGTACATGGATGAGCTAGATATCGACGTCATTATGGCAGTGAGAGCTCTCTGGGAGGGTCGTACCATTGTACCGATGATTATCGTAGAGACCTTGAGGTTGGATACATACTGCTGCACTTATCTGGAAGGAGTGTTCACAGGTAGCTCGGTCATGCTATATGTGTGGTTCATGTCACACTTGAGACCGATTGGCACATTTAGACATCATGGATTTTGTTTCATCCATGATATAACAATGTCATACTCCTTTCAGCCTGCGGGGTGTACAAATGTTGTATCTTGGTCCACTTTCTTGGCAGAGATTGGAGATCCATTTGATATATTGCCGTGTTCAGGGCTTAGCTCACCCTACAACTTCATAACTCATGCTCCAGGCATGGATTATCTCCCTCTAACTAGTTTGAAGGGCATGATTACTTACCACCCACTGGCCGTGATGTGTCAGTTTGACTAGTTTCAGGACTTTTATCCATATGAGGGGACAGTGAGTCAGCGCTTCGCGTCACACCGTTTGTCAGCGGAGGACAGATCCAGCTTATGCCTGCTGGGATCAGCGAGAGTCGGCTGAGTTTTTTGTCAGTTATCCAGGTTGTTCTGCAGAGTATTCCGCACGGATGGAGACAGAGACTGCATTGGCTGCGACAGTATCCACAGTGTAGGAGACTGATTCTGACGATGAGGAGCCTATAGAGGAGGCTGTCATTCCCACTGATGACTTGACTGCTAGGCTGCCATCATTTGTAATAGATTCTCCCACCCCGAGTGCCATTGTTACTCAGTATTCGGCACAACATTTGGAGCAGAGCTTACATATGATGACCTATAGCAGAGATCAGGCTAGGGCCACGATGTTGACAGCTCTTGATGAGAGAGATACCGCTCTGTTAGAGAGGGATGAGGAGCCTATAGAGGAGGCTGTCATTCCCACTGATGACTTGACTGCTAGGCTGCCATCATTTGTGATAGATTCTCCCACCCCGAGTGCCATTGTTACTCAGTATTCGGCACAACATTTGGAGCAGAGCTTACATCTGATGACCTATAGCAGAGATCAGGCTAGGGCCACGATGTTGACAGCTCTTGATGAGAGAGATACCGCTCTGTTAGAGAGGGATGAGGCTAGATCAGCCAGGGATGCATTGATAGTTGAGCGAGATGCCGCTTTATCTGCTAGGGATGTTGCCATTGCAGACAACACTTCAGTGAGATCCCAGATGACGGTCAGTCTGGCCGACATGAGTGTCTACATTGATGAACATGTTGCCACCATGCAGTTAGCCTCCGATCTGCTAGCTCGTGTAGATACCCTTGGGCAGGAGCTTGCAATGTTACCTCCGTCTTTAGAGAGGGATGCTATGTTAGATCTGATAGTCCGCATATATACAGATCTGTAGATATCTTTGTATTTTCCTGCACAGACTAGCTTAGCTATTTTGTCATGTACAACACAGATGTATATATCAAACAATATTATGTATGGTATGGAAATATTTTTTGATTCACTTCCCTTTTAGTTATGCCTTGGTACTTGCTTGATATTTGTCTGTTTCTCCAGGGCCTTTGATCTTGATGCATTCTGAACATATCCTTGATAGATGGACATTGAGACGTCGCAAGGTCTCTCACAACAGATCATTGATTACTGAAAATCCCTACCATCTTTAGTGTCTTGGGACTGGTATCTGTATAGAAAAGTGGAGATGAGGATGGTTTCTTCCTTTTTGAGATTGACCGCACCACAGATGGTCGCCAGTACCTCTATTTGTGAGAAGCCTAGTTAATTCCATCTTTTATGAGTTGGTATTGCTCTTTGAGGCACAATCGCAGCTTAGATGGTCACCGAATCTTCTATTTGTGAGAAGAGGTTGGATAATTCCATCCCTTTGATCTGAAACCGATGAAGTGGGCAATTTGAAGGTTGATCCCAGTACCGTGTGACAAATATGTTTGTTCTGGTAGGGGTTAGACTGCACCATGAATGGCTGCCTACGTATTCCTATTGAAGAGGAGATCAAGTCTGCGTAGTTTGAACCTGGTGTAAGAGGTTCAACGCTGAATGCGGAAGGCAGATGGGTGTAGAAGTATTTTTGTTATTTTTGTAAAGAAAGGGCAGAAATGTTTTTGTTATTTTTCTTTATTGCGACCGGGCCATATAGAATATGGTTGCCTACGTACCCCTGGGTATCAGGGAGATCAGGTCAACGTAGTTCGCCCCTCAGGACGAATCACAGCTGAAGAGAAATGTAAATCCCATGTGCAGGATATACTGCGGGGAGAAGAAAGTTTAATTCCATAGAGGGGATAAACTGCAAGTGTGGAAAAAGTTTAATCCGATCTTGAGGATAAACTGCAGGGGTGAAAATTTTAATCTCGTCTTCAGGAGAAGTATGTGTGAAAAGTTTAATCTCGTCTTCAGGAGAAGCAGGAGTGAAAAGTTAAATCTCATCTTCAGGAGAAGTAGGTGTGGAAAGTTTGAAATTAAGTAAAACCAGGCTGTTGGCTTGAAGTGTATGTTTCCCTGAGGGGTAAAAGAGTTTGTAAAAAGGAGAGATGGTTCAAAACCGGAATGACTGGTGATTGGATGATCAAAACCAGGATGTTTGTTTGATGGTAACTTCAGACATAGTACCGTTTCACGGTGTCCGAGTTGATAAGCTGTGGAAATTCATCGCCATCCATTTCTTGCAGCCTAAGAGCACCTCCTGTCAATACTTCTTTGACAATAAATGGACCTTCCCAGTTAGGAGCGAATTTTCTCTTAGATTGATCTTGGTTGTCAATGATCTTCTTCAAAACCAAGTCATGTTGTTTGAATCGCCGTAGTCGGACTTTTCTGTTATAAGATCGTGCGATCCTTTGTTGATATAACTGACCTTGGAAGATAGCCGCGGTTCACCTTTCATCTATCAGAGACAATTGGTGATAACTGTCTTGTACCCATTGGTCTTCATCCAACTGAGCATCCATCAATACTCTAAGGGATTCCATTTCCACTTCTATTGGGAGCACTGCTTCCATCCCATAGACTAAAGAGTAGGGGGTTGCCCCAGTAGAAACACGCATTGAAGTTCTGTAGGCTAATAAAGTTAGGGGCAAGAGGTCAGGCCATCCTTTATGATTGGAGGACATTTTCTGCATGATCTTCTTGATGTTTTTATTAGCCGCTTCAACAACACCATTCATCTTTGGTCAGTAGATGACAGAGTTGAGATGTTTGATGTGGAATTTTCTGCATAATTCCGCCATTATTTTGTTGTTGAGGGTTTTATCATTGTCTAACACAATGACCTCTGGTTGTCCATATCGACAAACAACATTGTTTTTGATGAAAGCAATGATGACTTCTTTAGTAACCCTTGGGAAGGAAGCTGCTTCAACCCATTTGGTGAAGTAGTCGATCATGGTGAATATGAATCGATGTCCATTACTGGCTTTGGGCTCGATGGGCCCGATCACGTCCATTCCCCACATTGAAAAGGGCCATGACAAACTCATATTGTGGAGTTCCCTTGGAGGGGCGTGGAAAGCATTCCCATGGATCTGACATTGATAGCACCTCTTGACGTGATCATCACAGTCAGCTTTGAGTGTAAGCCAATAATGTCCCGTTCTGAGAATTTTCTTGACAAGTAGGGGTCCGCTCATGTGAGGGCCGCATACTCCACCATGGATCTCATCTATGAGTCACTGAGCTTGGTCTTTGTCCAGACATCTGAGGAGACCTAATCCTGTATCTCTTTTGTTGAGTGCATCTCCACTCAGGTAGAATTTCATAGCAAGTCAATGAATCCGCCTCTTCTCAGTTAGGCTCGCTTCAGCGGGTGTAGATCCATCTCGTAGGTACTCCTTGATATATTGATACCAAGGGTTGTGGATGGGAGGCAACTCATCTGATACTTCTCCAATATAATTCCCATAGACTAGGGCTTTCTGCATAATAATCATGATGTTTGGCATGTTTTCCTTGTCCGGTATGTAAACCAAGGAGGCCAACGTTGCTAATGCATCTGCAAAGTTATTCCTATTATGAGGAATGTGTAGAAAGGAGATTTCTTCGAACTCCAAAGCCATCTGTAGAACTTGACGATGGTAAGGCAGTAAATGTAATTCTTTGGTTTGATAGATTCCTGTGGATTACTTGATTGCCAATTCGGAATCTCCAAAGATAGTTAACCGCCTGATACCCATGGAACGGGCAAGTTTGAGTCCCATGATACATCCTTCATACTCAACTATGTTGTTGGTGTTGACAAACTATAATTTGACGGCGACGGAATACTGCTCCCCCGTACCGGTTATCAAAACTGCTCCGGCTCCAGAGCTTTCTGTGTTAACAACTCCATCAAAATACATTTTTCACGAATGGCATGTATCGTACTGATGTGGTAGCTGAATTATCATTACTCCTTCGTCAGGAAAATATGTTTCTAAGGGTTTGTAATCCCCTGCAGGTGCAGCGGCCAATTTATCCGTAATTCATTGACCCCTGACTGACTTTTGAGTCACGTAGACGATGTTAAATTGCTGTAGGATCAACTGCCATCTGGACAGTCGATAATTCAGTATGGGTTTACTGAACACATACTTAAGAGGATCCACACGGGATATGAGATGGGTTGTGTGACCATAGAGATAATGCTGTAATCTCATGGAAGCCTATGCTAAAGCACAACAAGTCTTCTCGATCAGAGTGTACTTGTGTTCACTGATGCTGAATCTTTTGCTGAGGTAATAGATAGCTCGATCCTGGCCTCTATTGTCTTTCTGCCCCAGCATACAGCCCATAGCATTGTTATTTATGGACAGGTACATGAATAAGGGAACATCATCCCTCGGAGGTACCAGAACAGGAGCGTTGATCAGTTGCTCCTTAATTGTGAGGAAGGATTTTTGACACTCGTCATTCCATTTCATGGAGGAGTTCTTCCTTAACAATTTGAAGATTGGCTCACAGGTTGTCGTGAGTTGAGAAATGAATCGGCTAATGAAGTTTATCCTTCCCAAAAATCCCCGTATTTCCTTCTATGTCTGAGGAATGGGCATTTCTTTGATGGCCTGGATTTTGGTAGGATCCAGTTCAATCCCTTTGTGGCTGACTAGGAAGCCTAGAAAATTGCCCGACTTTACACCAAAGGTGCACTTGGCGGGATTCAACTTCAAGTTGTACTTACGTAACCTGTTGAACAACTTTTTGAGATGGTCTAAATGGTCATCCTCCTTTCGGGATTTGACAATGATGTCATCCACATAGATCTCTATCTCCTTGTGCATTAAATCATGGAAAAGAGCCATCATAGCTCGCTGGTAGGTTGCCCCGGCGTTGATGAGGTCGAATGATAACCGCCTGTAGCAAAAGGTTCCCCAAGGCGTGATGAAAGCAGTTTTCTCACGATCTTCCTCAGCGACCATAATTTGATGGTACCCCCGCAAAGCAATCAGCAAAGGAGTACATGTCGTATTGAGCAGTGTTGTCAATGAGAATGTGGATAAAAGGCACGTGAAAGCTATCTTTAAGGCAAGCTTTGTTTAAATCCCGATAATCCACGCAAACTCGCACCTTTCCTCCTGGTTTAGGCACGTGAACAATTTTGGATATCCACTCTGAATATGTAGACACCATGATGATGTCAGCTTGAAATTGTTTCACAATTTCCTCTTTAACTTTTAAACTCCACTCAGGTTTCAATCGCCTGAGCTTTTGCCTAATTGGCTTGAATCCTTCTTTAATGGGAAGGCGATGAAGAACAATGTCAGTGAAAAAACCCATCATGTCTTCATGAGACCATGCAAACACATCCTGGAATTGGGTTAACAGTGCAACCATGTCATTCTGTTGATTTGTGGTAAGGTCTGAACCAATCTGGAATTAGCTTAGGGTTGTCTAAGGTTCCGAGATTGAAAGGAGTGGTTTGATCAAGATTGGGTTTGGGTTTGTCGGTGACCCATTCCTCAATCTCTTAAGGTGTCTCAATGTCCTCTTGGATGTCGATCAAGTCTGAATCCAACTTCGCATCAAAGTTACAGCCCTTGTGGAGAGAAGACACCTCATCAGCAAGTACATGTACATCTAAATTCAGAGTCCTGAAACAAAATATGCTTTCACTTAATATATGCAACTGTTCGATCATACAAAAAGTGTTAGCATGTACGTGATAAAATAATTTCTAGTGTTGTAAAGGAAAACAAGCAATTAAAGTTACTACATGGTAGAGGGATTTTTTGCCCATTTTACCCTCGTCGACCAATGCATGAAACGTTGCTCCAATTGTCGAGGGAAAAGTCCTGATGGACTGCAGTGATAGAAGGATCGTCAGTATCCTCTTTTTCCCGAACGATAACCATGACATCTGGGCAATCATCGTCTGGGGTGTATCTGTTTGTGTGTTCATCATGAACAATGACGCAAATGCCTGCCATCATCAAGGCAAGGTCATGTTTACATTTCTGTTCCTTTTCTTCTGCCTCGGGATCAGAAATCAGCACCTCTTTAGCTTTGATTGGCACTGATTTCAGAAACAGCATAGCCACTACATGGACTGGTACCTTTACTGGAGACTGTATCAACTCATGTGGTAAAGGTGTAGAAAATCGCCGTGCGACGGAAGTTTGAAGAACCTACTTATGATTGTGAGGATTCCTGTGAGTGGAATTAATAGAATAGCCTAGCCCGGCTGTCCTAATCTGACTGGACATTTGGATAGGGTACTTAATACCCTGTTGATCCTTACCAAGCCCTTGTCCAGGTTGATAACCCAATAACATCATTTCTTAAGTGGCTGACATAACCTCGTCAAAAATCTTGGGTACAGGAAGTGGCGCTCCAATAGAATGGTATTGCGTGTTACTCACTTCCAGAGTATGGAAACTGGCCGGCTCAACTTCTAAATTGAAGATGATAATTAGTAGAGTTCCTGGTCTAGGACATTCCGGCTCAGCATTGACAGTGACTAGACTGTTGTTGTTGATGTATTTGAGTTATTGATGTAAGGTGGAGGGAATAGCTCCACCCATGTGTATCCATGGTCTCCCCAATAGTAGGTTGTATCCTGAATCTATCTTGAGGACGTGGAAGGATACGTTGAATGTATTAGGACTAATCTCAATCGACAATTCAATCTTTCCAACGGAATTTCGCTGAGATCCATCAAAAGCTCGGATGATCGTATGGCTACTTTGGATTTACTTGAGATTGATATTCATTTTCACCAAGGTGGCATAAAGACATATATTTAGAGATGAACCTCCATCTATCAATACTCCAACTAGAATGTACCCGAAAGACAACACTGCGATGTGCAGTGGTTTGCAATGACCGGTCCCTTCGGGAGGTATGTCGTCATCAGTGAAGGATATCACATTGTTGTTGAAAATGTGATCAACCAAATGTTGAAATTTTTCCACATTCACTGATTTTGGCAGGTAGGCTTCTTCCAAAACCTTTAGCAAGACCTTCCGATGTTCCTCGGAAGAGAAATCCATGTCCAGAATTGAAATCTGGTGTGGAGCTTCTCACAATCTTAAAACCACGTTGGCTTCATTATGGCCCATAGTACGGAGGAATTTTTCAATCTTCTCCATGGGCAACTTCCCATTTGCTTCGCAAGTAGGTTTGATAACCCGTTAAGGAAGGTACAATGGATTTTCTTTCGACACTGTAACAGTAGTATGAGACGTGGATCCTTCATCTTTTTCATAACCCCACGGAATTTTGTGTAAGCTGACAACAGGATGTTGTAGTCTGCAAGGTAAAGAAATTGGCTCTGGTGCGACCACTTTCAAAGGATTGTCAGCTCCTTTGAGATGAATTGGTTGTATGGGAAATACTCTGACAGTCTCATCATCCACTTCGGATATAACTGCTACTGATCCCTTTCATTGGGTAGGGCATGCATTTCCAACCCTTAAGTTACACAGTGTAATCATCCGCTATTTGCAGGACACTGCTATCAATAAGATTCTGAATGAGATGGCGGAGTGCCCAGTATTCTTCTGTGATGTAACCGCGAGAATGTGAATGATATTGGCACATTTCATCAGGATTGAACCGCCCTAAGCGGGGATTAATTGGAGGTAGAAGGAATGTGATTCTTCCTTCGTTGATCAACATTTGAAGTATCTCCTCCATAGATTGGCCCAAATAGGAGAATTCCCTTTTATTGGAGAAATCCCAAGGGGTTTAGCACTTGCTCGCTTTGCAACCTTATCCTCCATAGCTTCACTTTTTGAAGGTATTGATGGAGCATTCATAACAAATGGAAGGAGATAGGCATGCTCATGCCTGATTAATTGGCGTGTGACTTGATAATGGTGGGTCACCAGTTCTGCCAATTACTCAATTTGTTTGCAAAGAGCTTTCATCTTTCGTTCCATGGTAAACTGGAACTTTGCATAATCCCATTTGTCAACACCGTCTTTGTTTGGATGGGATGATTCACCAGTAGAATTGGAACCATGTCCAGTGCTCCAACTGATCATGTTAACCTTTTCTTCTTTGTGTTGAGGAAGAGGGTTGTCTTGCACGTGAGGTTGATCGGGTTTAGTGACCACGATCTCACCATTGTCTATTAGATCTTGAATCTTATGTTTCAAGGCCCAAAAATCTTGAGTATCATGTCCGGGTGCCCCGGCATGGTAAGCACACTTCCGAGTAGCATTAAAACCCTTCCCATTAGGGTTGGCTTATGGAAGAAGATGTGTACTTTTCTTCTGAGCAGTCAGAATAGCAAGAATATTTTCGAGCGAGTCCCCTAAGGGTGTGAATGTTCGAGGCCGCTTCACTTCTCCACTTTTAGGTAATGGAGGGTTTGAAGATTGTGCTGGAAAAGGGGAGTAGTTTCTCCTCTGCATAGGCATGTTTGGATTTCTTTTTTGTCCTTATAGTATCAAGGAAACATCCTCCTATTTCTTTTTATGGACCCTTCGGGGGTTGTTTCCATAAAATCCGGACTGGATGTGCTCAGCAACAGCTTTAAGAGCGACTAGGTCTTGAATTTTATCGGACTTCAAACCCATTTCAGCCATCTCGCCGTGTTTGATCATTTCATAAAATGGTTTGCCAATACCAGCTAAAACTCTTTCATAGAAATGAGCTTCCTGTGTATCTATGAAAGTCATGACCATTTCTGATTCTGTCATGGAAGGAATAACTTGAGCAGCAAGGCACCTCCACCTTTGAGCATACTCTCTGAATGACTCATTAGACTGTTTCTTGACCTTGGTAATTTGGTACTGGTCAGGAGACATCAGAGATTGAAAACTGTATTGAGTGAGGAAGGCGTGGGCCAGCTCTTCCCACCTACGGATCTTAGAGTTGTCTAATCTGGTATACCATGAACGGGCTTCTCCAGGTAGACTTTTCTTAAACAGCTACATTCAGAGCTTTTCATTCTCAGCATAAGATCTGAGTTCTCCAATGAACACCTTTAAATGTATAAGGATCCCCTAATCTATCATATTTCTCAAAATCAGGGGCTTTAAATTTCTCCGGATAATGAAAACCAGGGAATATGCAAAGGTCTGTATATGAAACACTGCCATGAGTTCCAATCCCTTTGAGAACACAAATGGTTTCCTCCATTTGAAAGACTTTCTTCCTGATGTGACCATTGCCTGGATCTCCTTGGAGATAGGTGCCTTCAGGGTCTTTATTGGTTGTATCCAACTGATGTTCTGGAATTTTTTTTTCCAGACCTTGAAATCCTTGTGTAAAGGGCTCTGTATGTGTAGGTATCTTCGTACCCTGAGTAAACTGGTGTAATTCCTTCAATAGAACAACCAAGTCTGTGATTTGTTTACTCAATCCGTCAAATTCTTCTCGGGAAACAAGATTAGACTGTTCGGAAGAAGACATGATTGGCTGTAGGCTTGTGGCCTTTTTAGATTTTGAGCGGGTAACAGGCCCAATTGCTTCCCTACAAAAGACTTACGTAGTTTAGTCTTAGGGTAATGTAAATGTTATCATAACATGTCTAGTTTAGGAATTTGTCCTGCAAAACCGGTTTGTTAATTGATAACATGTCATGCACAGATATTCTTCATATTTTCCATTACATATGGATGAACATGGCATAAAATTACAAGTAAATGCTGTTACAAGTAATTGAAAATGGAAAACATGAAGAGACTTTCCTCCACGTTTGGTTTATCAGAGGTTGACCTATCTTATGGTTACTCTCGCGGCTTTTCGGCATGAAGGTTCCCAGATCATTGCAATCTACTCGACGGGAAGTTAATCCAGTCTTTCAACTGGAGCGAATCTGAGTGGTTCCTTTCCTAAGCCCCGGGGAATTATTCTTCCCACGGGTCCAGTAATCAAACACCGACAGGATAGCCTCCTGGTGGAGGGACCACACAACATACATTCACATACAACATGTCTCACCGTTTATGCAAAATGATGACATATGCGAAACACTAATATCACAAATAGATATTTAGCAGTGCAATAAGTAAGATGCATTCGTACACATTTATCAGAAATGTAAATGCAACAATCACACATAAGCATATAACAATTTTAAAAAGCTTGTAATAGCGGATTAAGCCCTCTTACTGGAGTCCCCAACAGACGCCACCTTTCGACGTCGGGATTTTTAAGTGTCCCTTTTCGTTATTTGTTCTTTGGTGTTCTCATGTTAATGTGAGATTTTTTAAAAAAATAAGTGAAAAAGGTCCGACATGTATAATGTCGACGATTGACTTTAAGAGTCGCCAGTTGGTGTATTTAACTGGTTGCACAACCGAAAAGGTTAGCACATTGACTCAGTGATTTGACACTGCTAAACGGGTCTGTGAAACCGAGATTCATTAAGGGTTCGGGGGCTTGATTATGCGGAGGGAAGGTGTTAGGCATCCCCCGACATCCGTGTTACCACGGTGACCGCCACTCTTCAAAGAAATTTTTATATGAATGTGAGTGTGTGTGTGGATCAATGTGCAATTATTTGAAAGTAGTGCAAGGCCTCGTTCGTACCTATATACACGAGGTTTGAATTTTATAGAAAAATCCAGTTTTAACCAAGATATGTCAATGAATTTTTGTAAAAGAGGTTTTTCAAACTGTGTGCTCAATAGGAATTGAGACCTTTTCATACTTCCATTTTATTAAATGTTCGGCTTGTTTGCTTTTATTTTCGAGATGTGAAGCATCCTCGAGAAAATAAATACAGCAGTGCCGAACTCCTTATGGGCATGACAACCATCCAAGGAAACTCAGACACTGTAAAATAATGTACAAGCTGCTTACAGCTAAAAAATGTCCATCATGGGAACCGAATCTAGGTTCAATAGACTGAACCTGTGATTACATGATTCCTAGGCTCACATGATACTGCAATTTGTATGGAAAGCAGTAAGCAGTTATATATATAAAAGCTGTAAATATATATATACAGACTGGATCAACCACCACGAAGCAACTCCATGGGGGATCGGAAATGTAAATATATAAAAATGATAAATATATATATTAACATGATCAACTGCCACGAAGTAAACTCCAGGCGGGACAAAATATAAATAAAGTTGTAAAAGCGATCAACTGCCACGAAGCAAACTCCAGGCAGGACAGAATGTAAATATATATATATATATATATATATATATATATATATATATATATATATATATATAATAGCAGTAAACGCACCGGATGTAAATCCGGGCTCATCGGATATGTCCGACAACAATTATATATATATATATATATGTATATATATATATATATATAAGCGAGGTAAACGCACCGGATGTAAAATCCAGGCTCGTCAAATATGTCTGATAGTAATTATATAATATATATATATATATATATATATATATATATATATATATATACAAAAGCAATTAAATGTTCCAGATGTAAAATTCAGGCTCATCAGACAGAGTCTGACCACAATTTATATATATAAGTATATATATATATATAAGCAGATAAACGCTCCAGACCGAAGTCTAGGCTCAATCGATGCATAACTCGATAATGTTAGTCCATATATACAAAATATATACATATATTATTATATATATACAGACAGAAATGAAAATCACGGACCGAAGTTCGGGCAAACACACTCACACGACTATCAACGTGTACAACAGTGTGTGATATGTGAGAAAGAGGCTTTATAGAATGTAAGAAGGCTTACAGTGGGCTGCCAAAGTAGACATCTTAGACTTTAAATGGATAAACACTCAGCTCCCGCCTAATAAAAACTAGCTATATGTGAGCTAAATAGTGTTTAAAGAATAGAAAACACTCAAAAGATGTGTATGCAGAGTAAAATGGACAGGGCTTCCTCGCCTTTTTCCTTCTCTCTCTCTCCCTTCAAATGGCTAACCCCTCAGCTTATATTTATAGACTGATGGCCGCAGGTACACCTACGGTAGCCGCAGTTGTACATGCGACTGGTCATGATGGATCCGAGCCTCACGGGTCCCGTTGTCTCGTAGTAGGTGTAGTCGTGCACTGTAATATCCGCTCAAACTTGCAGAACTTCAATCCGAGTATCCGAACGAAGTATATCTATACTTCTTCAGATCGTTTGTATCGAGAGTTACGTAATAACATGGATTAGAGGTTGTACGAAGTCAAGAAGAAGGGTCTATGCCCATAGTCTTCAAGCTTCAAATTCTATCCAAAGTACTGTCACCCGTAATAGTCACTCGGGATTGTCAATCCTCGGCTCTTGTGGGACATTGTTAGATGTATGTATGTATGAAGTGTTGAGACGACGTGCCATTTGTCAGAGGAATAAGATGATGTGTGACTCCTTGCCGGGGTTATCGCCTGTTTGAGTTAAAAGTAGACGTTGCTCAAGGTTATAGCTAAGATTGGACCACTTGTTGGTATGCTGTGATATCATCTTGTTGAGATAGTAAGATGACGTGTTGACTCCTCAGCGGGGTTATCGTCGGTTTAAGCGGAAAGCAGACGTTGCTCAGGGTTACATCTGAGATTGGACTGCTTGTTATTTGTATGTCTCACTGTCATCTGTGGATGTTCCTGTCTGCCCGTTGTTATCTCCGGGTCTAAGGTGTATGTGCCTCGACAGGATGTCTGAGACTGAAGATGATCGTATGTGTTTGAAATAAGCATTTTCGGGGTTATCGTCGAAACTGCAATGGCATCCCTTGGGGCTATCACCAAGGATGGGGTTGCTACTCCCAGTGTTATCTCTGGGACTGGAACTGAACGTCGCGGTGTTACCGCCGAGACAGGACTGTCCTCTTCGGTGTTGTTGCCGGTCTTTTGATCTGCATATCTCGGGGTTATCTCCGAGATTGGAAATGACATTCTCGGTGTGTGTTCCGGGTTGAGATGATGTTCCCGGTTTGTGTTCCGGGTTGGAGCTAAACTTCCGATAGTATCCGGCATGGATGTAAGTTGTCTTTCAGGGTTATCTCCAAAAGACGAATCTACCCTCCTGCAACGTTAGTAATAGGAGTGCAGAAAATTTCGAGTGTCTACAAAATACATGCAGAAGGTATGCCTTTAAGTGAATCTTTCCAAGTTGCTTAAATTATTGAAAAATTACCACCAATGTGGAAAGACTTTAAGAATTATCTCAAGCATAAATGCAAAGAGATGAAACTTGAAGACTTAATCATAAGATTAAGAATAGAAGAGGACAACATTGCCTCTGAAAAGAAAATGGGAAGTACCTATGGAGAATATAAAACCCACATGGTGGAACAAGGTACAAGTCTAAAAAGAAGAAGTACTCCGACAATGGGCCTCAACAAGGAATAAATAAGAAGTTATAGGCAAATGTTACATATATGACAAGCCCGGACATAGGGCAAAGGATTGTCGTAAATGCAAAGACCAGAATAAGAAATCCACACAAGCCAATATAATGGAAGTGGATGGTCTTCTTCAAGGTGTTTTTAAAATGAACCTTTCAGCAGTCGTTTTTGAAGTAAACCTGGTTGAGAATCCTAGGGAATGATGGGTAGATACTGGAGTAACCCGCCATTTGTGTTCTGACAGCAAGATTTTCTCCACTTATCAAGAAATTGAGAATGGAGAACAACTTTACATGAGAAAATCTTCTTCATCCAAAATTGTTGGACAAGGAAAAGTGGTTCTAAAGATGACTTCTGGAAAGGAACTCGCCCTAAACAACGTGCTCTATGTGCCTGATATTAGGAAGAATTTAATGTCAGGATCCCTTCTTAGTCAAAAAGAATTTAAATTGGTCTTTGTATCGGATAAATTTGTCCTAATTAAAAATAGGATGTATGTAGGGAAAGGATGTATGAGTAATGGACTCTTCAAGATGAATGTAATGATTGTTATACCTTCTAATATTAATAAAATTACATCTTCTGCTTATATGATTGAGTCATCTAATTTATGGCATGGTAGATTAGGACATGTTATGTGACGCCCCCCAAAATAAGTATACATCACCCATTCTTTGTCGCCAGATATACACGGTTCAAAATCAAATACAAACTTCTTCTATACAATACGACAAAAGCGTAGGTGAGAGTTTTTACACGAATATTGTCTTCTAGACAGTATTCAAACTCAAATGGAGTCCTCGTTATATTTATTATCACACTATTTCATAGAATAGTGAGGATTACTATAGCCACCATTTCGGACCATCACTTCGTCCCCGACTACAAACTTCCTTATACAACTGTCGTGCGAAATACGACAACACATATGATGTGGATACCAACTGTGACTCTCATCCCTTTACTTAGATAGCACCTTATAGTGATACCTTACAATGGTACCTTACATAAAGGTACAGTCAATAACTGTTTTTAGAAATTAAAATCTTTAGAAAATGCTCTAGGAAACCTTCATACATGATAGGCCATACATCTAAGTTATAATAGATATCATATGACTCAAGAATTATCCTTGGTTGACCCAATAGACTCCAAAGAAAAATGAGAAGATTGCTATCATGTTCTTTCCAATGGTGAGTCTTCTCTTGACATATAATTATCTCCAGTATCTCCAATTGAGAATTATATTTCAACCAAACTCCAAGATTATATAGGTAGTGCTCGTAGATATAATCGACAAGTGGATGTGCATAACCCTGTCTTATGATAACACGAAGTCGTAGGTCATTATACATTTTATATGATAGTAGTAAAACACCCTTCTAAAGTTGTGTTTACCTCACCCTATTCGGTTAACCAAAATCAATGGTTAAATAATGTATAAAATACGACACACTTATCTAAAATTCTCAATAAAATTATTTTCATACTGTTTTAGGAAAACCTCAACAGCTATCGACCACCGTTCTATTCCCATGTTACCCCCGCTCGACCCAGCTACACTCTTATTACCTGAAAGGAATTGTGAAACAAAAGGGTGAGCACAACTAGCCCAGTAAAAAATATCACAATTAAAGATAATTAAATTATCAATAGCCTTCGTCAGTAATAAATCAGAGATTTAGAACAAATGGTAGATGATAAAACTTTTCAACCATAGTTGCAGCGGAACCAGCAATCCATTAAAAGAGTCAAATAGACCATAAAGTCTATTATCTTCTCCATGTTAAAAATTCACCAATAATGTTTTGACCCTGTAACATCAATCAAAAGTTCATGTCCACAATCAAGTGAATAACTCATAATCATAATTGTAGTTATAAATTCCTCTTCTCATCAAAGATGAAGATAATTTTCATCACTTGTCTTTATCTGAAACATCAAAGATCATGGTTATACCAAATCACAGTTCCTGTTCATAATCATACTAATAAATTTATCTTTGAATTATGGGCCAAAGATATTCATCAACAGTTCATCTTTGCACTATGGGCCAAAGATATTCAACAACAGGTCATCTTTGCACTACGGGCCAAAGATATTCATCAACAAATCATCTTTGCACTATAGGCCAAAGATATTCAACAACAGGTCATCTTTGCACTACGAGCCAAAGATATTCAACAACGGGTCATCTTTGCACTATGGCCCAAAGATATTCAACAACAGGTCATCTTTGCACTATGGTACAAAAATATTCAATAACAGGTCATTTTTGCACTATGGTCCAAAGATATTAATATCTCAAAGAAATATATAATCAATTCAGAATTTATATAAAAAATAATTATAACCATGTTGATCAATTCACCTTTGAACTTAAACTAAAAATATTCAATTATAAATTCAATGGTCATGATCATATCAGTCAACAAATCATCTTTGCACTATTGGCCAAAGAGAACCCATTGTCACGATCATACCAATAATCTACCCATCTTTACACTCAAGTGAAAGAGAAATTTCAACACCAGAGTTATAAAAATGTTATATATGATAACAAAAATAATATAGTCAAAACATGGATTTAATTTCAAGAGTAAGATTCATAAATCAACGATAATTTTGTCAGAAAAAGAAACCAATTTTGTCATGAATAATATCCTGTGAATAGTAGCTTATGAATAGTAACCTGTGAATAGTAACTTATGAATAGTAACCCGTGAATAATACTCCATATTCGTAATACGTGAATAGTATCGTATACGTGAATAGTACCCATGAATAGTACTCCGCGAACAGTACTCATAAAAGAAAAATACAAAAGAAAACGATATTCTTTGATGAGTACAAAAGAAATGATATCTCATACGAGTATAAAAGAATATACGAAACTGCAAATAGATTTTCACCCGCTATGCGTTAATCCATGTAGACAGATCATTTCCACAATTTAATAAAGAATGGATACGAAGGGTCATTCACCATGTATGCGGTAATCCGCGTAGACATGTTAATCCCGCAGATTAATAAAATTTAATACGAAGGGTCATTCACCATGCATGCGGTAGTCCACGTAGACAAGTTATTCCCACATAATAATAAAGAATGAAATAACAAAAGGATTTCACCATACGTGAGATAGTCCGCGTAGACAGGTTATTCCAACAGAATAATAAAGAATGGAAAAACAACCCTAGAGGTGGCAAACGGGCGGGCCCGGGCTGGGTCGGCCTAGCGCGGGCCGAGACAAAATGGCCCAGATTTTGACGGACTGAAAATCTGAGGCCCGTGGCCGGGGTTGGGCCGGCCCGGCCCGGCCCGCGGGCTTCTTACTCTATTTTTTTTGTAAAATTTTTATATACCAAAAATAGTAATAATAATAAATATTAAAAATAATAAAATAATTTATAATAAACAATAATTCTAATTACCTATATTACCTACATATCTCAATCAATTAAAATTTTAATCACTTTTTAGCAAGAGTTTTATTATACTATAATATATGTGTGAGAAAGATTAATATATATATATATATATATATATATATATATATATATATATATATATATATATAAGATAGTAACAATGATGACAGTATACATATATTATATATAAAAGTTATGTGAGAAATTAAATATAAAAAAAAAACATTATCATATCCTGTTATGCACAAAACATTTTCAAATCCATTTTTCCAACTGAGCAAGCACATAAAGATTTAAACTTGATGCCGTAAAGCTCGGATCAGTATCGCTATGTTGTGACTCCAACAACAACATTGCTCACCTATAAAAAAAATTGTCAGTCTAATATGCCTTCTATGTATAATAACAGAAAAAGGAGTAAATCAGAAAACTCTTATTTGCTATCAATTTCTCACATAAAATACAACAGTAGTCTTCAAGCAAATTCTACAATCAACTAAAGAATAAGCGTTCACTCTTATTACTTTCAAAGGGTTTGAACTATTATTTATTTATTTATAATTTTTGTGTTCAAGCTTCATAATCCAAAGTATCAATTTTTTATAAAAAAATAATAATAATAAGTCGCGGGCCGGGCCGGGCCACCCGCGGGCCGGGCCAAAAACGCCCGCTCTTTCATGGGCTAAACAACTGAAGCTCAACGCCAGGCCCGCGGCGGGCGGGGCGGCCCAGCCCGCGGGCTTGGGCCTCTTTTGCCAAGTCTAAACAACCATTACTAGTATTGAAAGAAATTAACTCTCTTCGTGAATACGAAGGAAATAATACCCCTTACCATATGAAAATAACATCCTTTACGAAAATAACAAATAATATCCCTTACAAATACAACATAAATAACACCCCTTACCTTAATAAAAATTTGGAGACTGCACTAGTGTAATAGCAGAATACTCCTCTTCTTTCTCTCTAAAGTTTTTCTCTATAGAGTTTCAGTGAATTCGTAAAAAATAATGAAGGAATGAGTTTCTATGCAGCAATTACTGTAGCAATAATTGAGATACTATGCAGCAATTACTGTAGCAATTACTGTAGCAATAATTGAGTATAACTGAGTGACTTCTCATGTAAGCATCAATAATTAATACCGTGTGCTATTATGCAACCACGCGTATTACTGTTCTTTTACCACCGGGTATTTCAGCAGTTTAACAGTAAAGTTTTGTTGTTATTTTAATAAAAAAATTATTTCTATAGTTTTCTAACTCCGACAATACTTCCGTTGTGGGGTCCACTAATGATTGTGCCTTCGTACGAATATTCCCTGTTAAAACGAATATTTCCCAACCAATCGAATATTCTCTGACACAATGAATATTTTTATATCAACTTGCTTACTTTGCAAAATTTTCAAATATCACCCTTAACTTTAACCTTTTATCAATTTAACCATTTATTAAATAGAAAAATTGAATACTTTTATTTCATAAAATTTGGGGTCTTACATGTTAATTATAATACTATACGTAGATTAATTAATATGGAATGTTTGCCAAAATGTGATATTAACTCTAATCATAAATGTGAAGTTTGTGTTGAGGCAAAATTTCAAAAATCTTCTTTTAAATCAATTGAAAGAAGTATAAAACCTCGTGAATTAATACATACTGATATTTGTGATTTAAAGTATATACAAACAGGAGGAGGTAAGAAGTATTTATTACTTTTATAGATGATTGTACAAGATATTGTTATGTTTACTTATTGAGAAGTAAAGATGAGACTTTGGAAATGTTTATAAATTACAAAAATGAAGTTGAGAACCAACTTAATAAAAAGATCAAGATTGTTAGAAGTGATAGAGGAGGGGAATATGAATTTCTTTTTGTTGAAATTTGTTCACAATATGGTATAATACACCAAATAACTATACTTTATTCACCACAACAAAATGGTGTTGCAGAAAAAAGAATAGAACTTTGAAAGAAATAATGAATGCATTATTATTAAGTTATGGGCTACCTCAGAATTTGTGGGGTGGGGGGGAGCAATTTTTTCAGCAAATTATATTCTCAACCGAATACCTCAAAAGAAGTCTAATACTTCACCCTATGAATTATGAAAAAGACGTAAGCTTTCTTATAAACAATTAAAAGTGTGGGGGTGTTGTGAAGCCCCCGAAATAGGTCCACACAACCCATTTTAAGTTGCCAAAAACAACATTATTGACGCAAACCTTCCTATTTATAACTATTGAACTGTCGTGCAAAATACGACGACACATATATTATGAGTTTCAATACAAATATTGTAAAGTATATAATACGACAATATTCATACTCAAATTATTATAATATCATATAAAATACAAATAAAAATATTTCAAGTCCAAAAAGGAACACGAGAAGATTTATGACCTCCTCATTCTAATGGAGTGCATTTTTTACGCTTTCAAATTCGGGTTCACATCACCCAATTTAATTTACCAAAATCAACTATTAAATGACAAATAAAATACAACACACACATTTTAAGTTCTCAATACAATTATTATGCCACACTGTTCTATAACTTGATGAGGATTGCGACTAATTCGAAACACCACTTTATACTCATTTTCTCTCTGCTAGTCCCAGCTACACTTTTATTTCTTAAAAGGATTTGTGAAGCAAAAGGATGAGCACAAATAACCCAATAAAGAATATCATGACAAAAATAATTAAATTATGAATAACTTTCATCAATAATAAATCAGATATTTAGAACATATGATAGATGTAACCATAATTACATCTCCAAATTAAAAATCCATCATCAATATTTTATTTCTGCAACACCAATCAACAATTCTTCGTTGCACCTAAGACAAATAGAACTTAATTTCACCATCTGTCTTTAATTGAAACACCAAAGATCATGGTTATACTAATTCACAATTCATGTTCATAATCCTGCTAATAAATTAATCTTTTCACTATGGCCAAAAATATTCATTTATATCACCAGTTGTCATGCTAATCAACAGTCCATCTTTGCACTATGGGCCAAAGACATACAACTATAAAACTAATGGTCATGACAATCAACATTCCTTCTTTGCACCACGGGCCAAAGACATACAACTTTAAAAACCAATGGTTATTCCAATCAACAGTCTATCTTTGCACTACGGGCCAAAGACATACAATTGTAAAAAAAATACTCATACCAATCAATAGTCCATATTCGCACTATAGGGCAAAGACAAATTTCACCTCAATAATTATAACAATGATATATATGATGAATGGACAGAAAAAATCAGAATAATAAGATAAACTAGATCTTAGTGAATTTCAGCTTAACTATCCAAAGTCCAAATTGCCAACACGATATCTAGAAAATCGATTAAAATTCTTGATAGTAAAGTTCAAGTAAATGTAAAGTTCCTGACTCAAATATAATAACTTAAAACTGTATAGAAGATTTAGGTCAAGATATTAGATGAATTACAAACTATTAAGGATATAATAATCCATTTAGAACTTTTTACCATTTAATGATAAGTTGAAGAAACGAATAATATTCTCTTACCATAATATAAAGTATGAAAGAAAATGATATCCCTTACGAGTATGAAGAAAATAATATCCCTTTACCATATTATAAAAAAATATCTCTTACCTTATTAGCACGTGACTAGATTCTGCTTTCTATGAAATTGATCAACCTTGAACAATGCTTGCACTCTTTATCAACACTTAAAGTAGCCTTATTGTAAGACCCCAAATTATTATTTAATGAAATTAAATTTCCTCTATTTATTATTTTGAAATATTAAGGGTTGATTTGATTAATGTGGTAAGTTATGGGTAAAATGCGCAATTATTTGAAATAAGCAAGTGGTTTTAAAATATTCATTGTTGACGGGAAATATTCGTTTGGTTGTGGAATATTTTTACTGTCGGGGAATATTCGTACGACGGCGCAGCCTTGTGTGGGCCCCATGAGGAAAAACGATTGGATGAAGAAAACGACAACAATAAGTTGGTTATAAATAACGGCGTAGTTGTTACCGTTAATACTGTTTGAATACCATGTGGTTTAAACACAGTAGCACACGGTATTGCACCAATTATTGATTCTTACTTAAGAATGCATTACTCAATAATTGTTACAGTAATTACAGTTCAATATTATATTTTATTGATTCCGTAATTGCTACGTTGATATTATTGTTGTTTTAATAATTGTCACTGCACAATATTTTCATTATCAGATCAATAATTCATATTATTTGAATAATATTATTAGATAATATTATTGGCAATATCTAAAAAGTTCTATCTAAGGAGAGGTTTGGTCATCTAATTGCGCGCCAGTAAGGAGAAATCCTTATTGGAAAGCCCCCTCTTTCATAGGAACTGTCTGGTTGTCAGTATTGTGATTCTGTAATATTATTTGTGAATAATTAATTATTGATTTATATGATGAGGAAAATATTGATTTTATGTGGATAAAGATGGAGAAAATTTTTAATGTGACAATTGTTGAAAATTAATATTTTATCTTTTTCTAATAAAATAATTTATTTAAATATATTATTTTAATAATATATTAAAGATGTTATTTTTATAATAAATGTGGGATATATGAGTATATGAGGAGGAAAAGTATTTTTGTTGCATTAAATGATTAACACGTGTTTTGTGTGTCGGTAGACCCCAATTCTTGATCGAAATTTGATTATAGCTTGTAAAATTGCCCGTTTGTGAATTTCGGTAAATTTATGTTTGGAAAAAAAAAATCTGCAAAGTTGTAGAGAATTAAATTTCCTATGGAAAAGACATGTGGTTCAAATTTTTCTGATAAAAAGGCTATTTATTATGAATTATTGAAATTCTAAAGTTTCGAAATAATTGATTTTTGGAAGTTTTATTTATTTTTTTGATAAAAAATGTTTTTTGTATTTTGTTGACATCATTAACATGTGAAAAATGCTGAAATCAGATGTCTAGAGGTGGGCTAAGAAAAATTTGATAAATATATTAATATTATATTAAATTTTCTGCTTTGGTGTTTTAAGCATTTTCCTATAAATAGGGTGCTTAGGTTAGAATTGAAAATCACACCAGAAACTGAAGTTTTCTCTCTATTTCTCTCTCTCGATATATTGAGCATATTCTTGTGAGTATTTTGATACCTTGAGTGTTGCTATACGGTGCAAGTTCCCTTCAGCACTATATCTAGTATTCCAGTCATGAGTACCGTCTTTTTGAGGTAAGGGATATTATTTTCTTCTTAAATGATATTATTTTCTTCAATATCATTATGCCAAAATATTGGTTTGAACTTTTAATCAAATTTGAAACTTTTTGTGTCGGGATTACTATTCACGTATACGACACTATTCACGAATACGGCAATATTCATCAAAAAATAAAAAAATTTCCTTTTCGTCCAAAATATCTATTATGGATACTAGCTTTGATTGTATCCATGTTTTGATCATTCTTGAATTTTACTTCACTATGATTATTTATGAGGTATTTTTGGACATGAAATAGCTGAAATACGAATCCTTGATATTTATTTTTTTGTTTCACTGTATTCGTTTCCTTTAAAATATTTTTCATCATCCTCAGTCCTAAATGATGATATTATTGAATATCTTTGGCCTGTAGTGCAAAGATAAATGATTTTATAATGAATATCTTTGGCCCGTAGTACAAAGATGAACAGGTGTTGAGATGAACATGACTGACTGATGAATATCTTTGGCCTGTAGTGCAAAGATGAATATTGATTGATGTTATAGGGATAAAATATTGATGATGGACTGTTAAATTCATAGATTATAGTAGATTTCATTCTCTACGTAACTCTTCTATGAATTATTATTTCCGCTGCGAATATTGATTTGAAACTTGTTGTCTATTGTATTTTATCAGATTTTTTCCTGTTGAAGACTAACGATAATTTTTTCTATATTATCTTAGTCATAATATTCTTTACTGGGCTAGTTGAGCTCACCCTTTTCCTTGTTGTTCCATTTTTTCTTCTTAGGAGGCGAGAATGTAGCGAGTACTAGTCGGGATATGGAATGATGATGCTAGAAGTTGTTTAGTAGTTTTCACCATTTTTGTATAATAATGTAACTATAATTGTGATGAGGATTTAGTTAGGTATGTATATTGTCTAGATGACAATATTTGTATTTAAACTCACAGTTTATGAGTTGTATTAATAAAGATGTAGTTGTTTCTATACCATGTTATTAACGACTCAGAATGGGTGATGTATACCTATTTTGGGGGCGTCACAGTTGGTATACATCACCCATTCTGAGACGTCAATAACATGGTATAGAAACAACTACATATTTATTAATACAACTCATAAACTGTGAGTTTAAATACAAATATTGTCATCTAGACAATATACATACCCAACTAAATCCTCATCATAATTATTGATACATTATTATACAAAAATGGTGAGGACTACTAAACAACTTCTAGCATCATCATTCCATACTCCGACTAGTACTCGCTAAATTCTCGCCTCCTGAGAAAAAAAATGGAACAACAAGGAAAAGGGTGAGCTCAACTAGCCCAGTAAAAAATATTATGACTAAGATAATATAGAACAAATTATCGTTAGTTTTCAATAGGGAAAAATCTGATAAAATATAATAGACAACAAGTTTCGGATCAATATTTGCAGCGGAAATAATAATTCATAGAAGAGTTATGTAGAGAATGAAATCTACTATGATCTATGAATTTAACAGTCCATCATCAATATTTTATCCCTGTAACATCAATCAATATTCATCTTTACACTACAGGCTAAAGATATTCATCAGTCGGTCATGTTCATCTCAACACCTGTACATCTTTGCACTACGGGCCAAAGATATTCATAATAAAATCAACCATCTTTGCACTACAGGCCAAAGATATTCAGTAACATCATCATTTAGGTCTGAGGATGATGAAAAATACTTTAAAGGAAACGAATCCAGTGAAACAAAAGAATAAATATCAAGAATTCGTATTTCAGCTATTTCATGTCCAAAAATACATCATAAATAATCATAGTGAAGTAAAATTCAAGAATCATCAAAACATGGATACAATCAAATCTAGTATCCATAATAGATATTTTGGACAAAAAGAAAAAAAAAATTATTTTTCGATGAATAGTGCCGTATTCGTGAATAGTGTCGTATACATGAATAGTGTCGTATATGTGAATAGTAACCCCGACACAAAAAGTTTCAAATTTGATTAAAAGTTCAGATCTATACTTCGGCATAATGATATTGAAAGAAATAATATCATATATGAAAAAAATAACATCCCTTACCTCGAAAGACAGTACTTCTAGTTGAAACACCGTATATAGGTTATGACTTGCACCGTATAGCAACACTCAAAAGTATACTCACAAGAATACGCTCAATATATCGAGAGGGAAAGAGAGAGAAGTTTTCAGTTTCTGGTGTGATTTTCAATTCTAACCTAAGCACCCTATTTATAGGAAAATGCTTAGAACACCAAAGTAGAAAATTTAATAAAATATTAATATATATTATAAATTTCCTTAGCCCACCTTTGATGATCTGAATTCAGCACATTGATAACACATGTGAGCCCACTAATTGTACAAATAACGTTTTTCTCAAAATAATTAACTAAAACTCCCAAAAATCAATTATTTTGGAACTTCGGAACCTCAATAATTCATAATAAATAGCCCTTTTATCATAGAATTCGAATCTCGCGCATTTTTATAGGAAATTCAATTCTTTACAACTTTGAAGAAGAAAGTTTTTCCAAATTCCAAACAGAAATTGACCAAAATCCACAAACAGGCGATTTTACAGGCTATAATCAAATTTCGGTCAATAATTGTGTCCACCAACACACAAAACATGTGTTAAACATTTAATGCCACAAAAATACTCTTCCTCCTCATATACTCATATATCCCACATTCATTGTAAAAATATTACCGTTAATATATTATTAAAATAATATATTTAATGAATTATTTTATCAGAAAAAGATAAAATATTAATTTTCAACAATTGTCACATTAAAAAAATTTTCCATCTATATCCTCATAAAATTAATATTTTTCTCATCATATAAATCAATAATTAATTATTCATAAATAATATTACAGAATCACATTATTGACAACCAGGCAGTTTCTAGGATAGAGGGGGCTTTCCAATAAGGATCTCTCTTTACTGGCGAGCAATTAGATGACCAAACCTCTCCTTAGACAGAACTTTCTAGACTTTACCAATAATATTATCTAATAATATTATTCAGATAATATGAATTATTGCTCCGATAATAGAAAATACTGTGCAGTGACAATTATTAAAACAACAATAATATCAACGTAGCAATTATTGAATCAATAAAATATAATATTGAACAGTAATTACTATAACAATTATTGAGTAGTGCCTTCTTACGTAAGAATCAATAATTGGTGCAATACCGTGTGCTACTGTGTTTTAACCACCGGGTATTCACGAATACGACACTATTCATCGAAAAAATAAAATTTTTCCTTTTCGTCCAAAATATCTCTTATGGATACTAGCTTTGATTGTATCCATGTTTTGATCATTCTTGAATTTTACTTCAGTATGATTATTTATGAAGTATTTTTGAACCCAGATTGTTTAAAGTATGAATCCATAATACTTGTTCTTTTGTTTAACTGGATTCTTTTTCTTTAAAATTATTTTCATCATCCTCAGTCCTAAATGATGATGTTACTGAATATCTTTGGCCTATAGTACAAAGATGGTTGATTTTATTATGAATATCTTTAGCCCGTAGTTCAAAGATGTACAGGTGTTGAGATGAACATGACCGACTGATGAATATATTTGGCCTGTAGTGCAAAGATGAATATTGATTGAAGTTACCGGGATAAAATATTGATGATGGACTGTTAAATTCATAGATTATAGTAGATTTCATTCTCTACATAACTCTTCTATGAATTATTATTTCCGCTGCGAATATTGATCTGAAACTTGTTGTTTATTGTATTTTATCAGATTTTTCCCTGTTGAAGACTAACGATAATTTGTTCTATATTATCTTAGTCATAATATTTTTTACTGGGCTAGTTGAGCTCATCCTTTTCCTTGTTGTTCCATTTTTTCTTCTCAGGAGACGAGAATGTAGCGAGTACTAGTCGGGATATGGAATGATGATGCTAGAATGTGTTTAGTAGTCCTCACCATTTTTGTATAATAATGTAACAAAAATTGTGATGAGGATTTAATTGGGTATGTATATTGTTTAGATGACAATATTTGTATTTAAACTCACAGTTTATGAGTTGTATTAATAAAGATGTAGTTGTTTCTGTACCATGTTATTGACGACTCAAAATGGGTGATGTATACCTATTTTGGGGGTGTCACAATTGGTATCAGAGTTTAAGGATATGATCTCTGGCGGAGATCGGGGAATAAAACTAGGAGGGGAGAGACGAGTAAATCTTTCGCTAGTGTGTCCTACCTAAGCTTATTTGTTAGTTGGTCAGTATTAACCCTTGTTTTATGACAGTATATTTGAGAATGTCGACTAAGAATGTTAACAGTGGAGTAAATGAGACCGTGGAGACGCCTGTACTCACCAATGAGGAGAACGTGCAGCAGGCCGGCAATGTTCCTCCTGGGAACAACGCCACTGAGTAGATGATGAATGACAGGATGTTTAGAAGCTTTTTTCAGTTCATGCAAAATCAGAAGAGGGAGACATGTACACAAACTACAGATGGAAATGATAACAACGCACGATTTGTCACGACCAAGCAGTTCAAAGAGTTGGGACCACCAGAATTATGGGGAAAGTCGGATCCGATTAAGGCAAAAACGTGGGTCAAACAAATTACCAAGATATTCGATGTCTTGGGATACACGGCAGAACAGAAGGTTCCATTCGCCACCTTTATGTTCCGTAACGAGGCAGCTTACTGATGGGAATTTGTGAAGCGTACCCATCCAGCTGCACTCAGCATGTCATGGGAGACATTTCAGAAACTGTTCAATGATAAGTACTTCCCTGAAAGTATTCGTCATATGAAGGAAGTGGATTTTATTAGACTGAAACAAAATAACATGACGGTGTCCCAGTACGAGGCAAAGTTTGCAGAGCTGTCCAGGTTTGCACCTTATTTGGTGGAGAATGAGGAACGTATGACGCGAATGTTTCTGAGAGGTTTGAAACCCGACATACGTCAGTATCTCATTTCTCATAAATTTTCTCTCTATTCAGATGTTGTTAATAGGGCTCAATTGTTAGAGCGAGATAACGAGCATGTTCAACCGAGGGACCATAACCAGGATCATACCGAAGATAGCGCTTAGCAGAACAACGATAAACAGCGGAGAAAGAAGAAGACGGACAAAAATGGTAACCACTATGGTGGTAATCACGGCCATGAGAATAGAAGAAGCGAGTCGGGATGGGATTTCAAGAATAGGAGATTCAACAATGACCATGTGAAGATGTCAGCGCCAGCAGCAACTGGTTCTAAGGGATGAGAACGACCACCAGTCGTATGCTATAAATGTGGAAAAGAGGGACATATCAGCCTAAACTGTCCATAACAGTTTAAGGTATGTTATAATTGTGGAAAGGAAGGACATATTGCCCAAGATTGTACGATAGCGAAACCAAGTCTAGGGGGGACGATGACTCAAAAGGTTGTCCCAGAAAAGTCAAAGTCAACGGTTCCTAGAAGAACGTTTGTCGTGACTGATCAAAATGCGAGGAACCCAAACGTGGTGATCACGGGTAAGCTAATCATTAATTCTTGCGAAGTTTATACCTTACTTGATACCGGTGCTACCCATTCATTTATCTCTCCTACTTGTGCTCAACGTTTAAACTTGACTCTGGAGAAATTAGATTTTGATTTATCTATGGAGACTCCATTAGGAGAAACTTTCATTACATCCACTGTTTATAAATCTTGTTTGATCCAAGTTGGCACCATCACCTTACCTGTTGACCTTATCTCTTTAAAGATACTTGCTTTTGATGTGATTTTAGAGATTGATTGGTTAACTACTCATCATGCCAAAATTGATTATTTTTGTAAGGTTGTTAGTTTTCATATTCCTAACCAATCTGTTGTACGAATAAAAGCAACTAAGCCACTAAAATCAATCGCTGTCATATCAAGTCATAAAGCTATTCGTTTATTGAAAAACGGATGTCAAGTTTTCTTAGACAATGTTATGGATTTGAATAAAGACACATCAGGTTTGAATAATATTCGTGTTTTCATTGATTTTCCAGACGTCTTTCCTGAAGAACTTCCCGGTCTACCCCCAGAACGTAAAGTTGAATTCTTTATTGATCTTGAGCCTGGTACAAAGCCCATTTCTAAAACCCCATATCAAATGGCTCCTATTGAACTTCAGGAGTTAAAGGTCCAACTAAAGGAGTTGTTGGACATCGGTTTCATTCGTCCTAGTAAATCTCCTTGGGGTGCTCCTGTTTTATTTGTAAAGAAGAAAGACGGGAGTATGCGACTTTGTATAGACTACCGGGAATTGAACCATGTCACTATCAAGAATAGGTATCTGCTACCTCGTATTGATGATCTGTTTGACCAATTGCAAAGAGCACAATTCTTTTCAAAGATCGATCTTCGTTCTAGATATCATCAGCTGAAAATTAGAACTGAGGATATCCCAAAGACTGCCTTCGGAACTCGGTACAGGCATTATGAATTCTTAGTCATGTCTTTTGGATTGACTAATACTCCTGCGACTCTCATGGATATGATGAACCGAGTATTCAAGGACTATTTAGATCGGTTCGTTGTTGTCTTTATTGATGACATTCTCATATATTCCAAAAGCCGTGAAGATCATGAGCACCATTTGAAGCTGGTACTCCAAAGACTTCGTGAAACCAAGCTATATGCCAAGTTGAAGAAATGCGAGTTCTGGCTTGAGGAAGTAGCATTCCTTGGGCACGTGGTGTCAAAACATGGAGTATCTGTCGACCCGGCGAAGATTGAAGCAATACAGAGTTGGGTGCAACCGAATTCGGTGACCGAAGTACGTAGCTTTCTGGGCCTAGCTGGTTATTATCGAAGATTCGTGGAATGGTTTTCTCGAATCGCTACTCCGTTAACTCAGCTAACTCGGAAGGATACAAAATTCGTATAGATCGAGGAATACGAGAAGAGGATCCAAGAGCTTAAGAGGAGACTTATTTCTGCACCTGTTCTAACAATACCATCTGGTTCGAATGGATTTGTTATCTACAGTGATGCTTCAGGCAAAGGGTTAGGATGTGTTCTCATGCAACGTGGGAAAGTCATAGCATATGCCTCGCGATAACTTAAAGAATATGAGAGGAATTATCCTAATCATGATCTAGAGTTGGCAGCAGTCGTTTTCGCGCTAAAGATCTAGAGGCACTATCTATATAGGGAGAAAGTGGAGATATATTCAGACCATAAAAGCCTCAAATATTTCTTCACTCAAAAAGAACTCAACATGCGGCAACGACGTTGGCTCGAGCTGTTGAAAAATTACGACCACACTATTCAATACCATCCTAGAAAAGCAAACTTGGTAGCTGACGCGTTGAGTAGAAGATCTTATGCAGGAACGAGTGCGATGATGTCAAGTATACGCATAGAGCCAACTTTAATAGAAAAAGTTAAGGTTGTTCAAGCCACCGACCCGGAGCTGATGCGTATGAAGAAGAAAGTACAATAAGGTGCTATTCCGGAAGCAAGAATCGATGAAGAAGGAATACTTCGAGTCCACTCCAGACTCTGTGTTCCTAACGACTCTGATTTGAAGTACAAGATTATGATGGAGGCACACAATACCCCATTTGCGATCCATCCTGGAAGTACCAAAATGTATCATGATCTTCGACATACATTTTGGTAGAACAATATAAAGAGAGAGATTGCGAAGTTTATCTCGACGTGTTTAACTTGTCAATGTGTAAAGGCGGAGCATTAAGTACCTAAGGGTCCATTGCAACCACTTGAGATTCTGAAATGGAAGTGGGAACACATTACCATGGATTTTTTTACGAGTCTTCCTACGATTTCTCAAGGCATCGATGCTATTTGTGTTATTGTTGATAGATTAACCAAGTCTGCTCATTTCTTGTCGATACGGGAGACTTATTTCCTTGAACGTCTTGCTAGTATTTATGTGAATGAGATTGTGAGGTTGCATGGCATGCTTGTATCCATAGTTTCGGATCGTGACCCAAGATTCACTTCAAGATTTTGGGCTAACTTGCAAAAAGCTATGGGCACGGATTTGTGATTTAGTTCGGCATACCATCCTCAAACGAACGGACAATCAGAGAGGACTATTCAAACTCTTGAAGATTTATTAAGACTCTGTGTCCTAGACTTCAAAGGGAGTTGGGATAAGTATTTACCATTGGTGGAATTCTCCTATAACAACAGTTATTAGACAAGCATTGGTGTGGCCCCATTTGAAGCATTGTATGAACGAAAGTTTCGCTCTCCAGTATGTTGGGACAAGGTGGGTGAAGTAACATTATTGGGACCCGAGTTGGTACGTATGACTACGGTAAAGATCCAAATGATTCGACAACGTATACAAACGGCACAAGATCGACAAAAGAGTTATGTGGATCTTCATCGAAAGGATGTAGAATTTAGTATTGGGGATCATGTACTGTTGCATGTTGCCCCATGGAAGGGAGTTACAAGATTCGGGAAGAGAGGAAAGCTCAATCCACGATTTATTGGTCCATTTCAAATTCTTGACCGAGTAGGTAATGTAGCCTATAGACTCACGTTACCTCCGAGTATGTCTCATGTTCATAATCTGTTTCACATATCTGTACTTCGTAAATATGTGAAAGACCCGAACCACGTTATTGAGTTAGAAGCGGACGAGATAGCTGAAGACTTAACGTACGAAGAGGTACCTGTCAAGATCTTGGATAGGAAGGAGCATGTCCTACGCATGAAGGTCATACCACAAGTTAAAGTTTTATGGAGAAACCATGCTGTAGAGGAAATGACTTGGGAGTTGGAAACGGAAATGAAAGCGAGGTATCCTCACCTTTTCGAAACACCAGGTACGTAGGTCAATTTCGAGGACGAAATTTAATAAGGAGGGGAGGTTGTAAGACCCAAACTTATTATTTAATGAAATTAAATTTCCCTTATTTATTATTTTGAAATAATAAGGGTTGATTTGATTAATGTGGTAAGTTATGGGTAAAATGTGCAATTATTTCAAACAAGCAAGTGGTTTTAAAATATTCATTGTTGACGGGGAATATTCGTTTGGTCGTGAAATATTTTTACTGTCGGGGAATATTCGTACGACGGCGCAGCCTTGTGTGGGCCCCATAACAGAAAGCGATTGGATGAAGAAAACGACAACAATAAGTTGGTTATAAATAACGGTGTAGTTGTTACCGTTAATACTGTTAGAATACCCTGTGTTTTAAACACAGTAGTACATGGTATTGCACCAATTATTGATTCTTACGTAATAAGGCATTACTCAATAATTGTTACATTAATTACTGTTCAATATTATATTTTATTGATTCAATAATTGCTACGTTGATATTGTTGTTTTAATAATTGTCACTGCACAATATTTTCATTATTAGATCAATAATTCATATTATTTGAATAATATTATTAGATAACATTATTGGCAATGTCTGGAAAGTTCTGTCTAAGGAGAGGTTTGGTCATCTAATTGCGCGCCAGAAAGGAGAAATCCTTATTGGAAAGCCCCCTCTTTCCTGGGAACTGTCTGGTTGTCAGTATTGTGATTCTGTAATATTATTTGTGAATAATTAATTATTGATTTATATGATGAGGAAAATATTGATTTTATGTGGATATAGATGGAGAAAATTTTTAAAGTGACAATTGTTGAAAATTAATATTTTATCTTTTTCTGATAAAATAATTCATTTAAATATATTATTTTAATAATATATTAACGATGATATTTTTACAATGAATGTGGGATATATGAGTATATGAGGAGGAAGAGTATTTTTGTTGCATTAAATGATTAACACATATTTTGTGTGTCGGTAGACCCCAATTCTTGATCGAAATTTGATTATAGCTTGTAAAATTGCCCGTTTGTGGATTTCGGTCAATTTCTGTTTGGAATTTAGAAAAATTTTCTTCTGCAAAGGTGTAGAGAATGAAATTTCCTATGAAAAAGACAAGTGGTTCAAATTTTTCTGATAAAAGGGCTATTTATTATAAATTATTAAATTTCTAAAGTTCCGAAATAATTGATTTTTGGAAGTTTTATTTATTTTTTTGATAAAAAACGTTTTTTGTATTTTGTGGACACCATTAACATGTGCAAAGTGCTGAAATCAGATGTCTATGGGCTAAGAAAAATTTGATAAATGTATTAATATTATATTAAATTTTCTGCTTTGGTGTTCTAAGCATTTTCCTATAAATAGGGTGATTAGGTTAGAATTGAAAATCACACCAGAAACTGAAGTTTTCTCTCTATTTCTCTCTTGATATATTGAGCATATTCTTGTGAGTATTTTGATACCTTGAGTGTTGCTATACGGTGCAAGTTTCCTTCAGCACTATATCTAGTATTCCAGTCAGGAGTATCGTCTTTTTGAGGTAAGGGATGTTATTTTCTTTTTAAATAATATTATTTTCTTCAATATCATTATGCCAAAATATTGGTTTGAACTTTTAATTAAATTTGAAACTTTTTATGTCGGGGTTACTATTCACGTATACGACACTATTCACGAATACGGCAATATTCATCGAAAAATAAAAAAAATTTCTTTTCGTCCAAAATATCTATTATGGATACTAGCTTTGATTGTATCCATGTTTTGATCATTCTTGAATTTTACTTCACTATGATTATTTATGAGGTATTTTTGGACATGAAATAGCTGAAATACGAATCCTTGATATTTATTCTTTTGTTTCACTGGATTCGTTTCCTTTAAAATATTTTTCATCATCCTCAGTCCTAAATAATGATGTATTTGTTTCTGTACCATGTTATTGACGACTCAGAATGAGTGATGTATACCTATTTTGGGGGCGTTACACTTACACTCAAAAGAAATAATTACTCTATTATTGTATGACCCCAACTTTTTATAAATAAAAATTTAATTTCTATAATTATTATTTTGAAATGGTAAGGGGTTGATTTGATTATCGTGGTTAGTTATGGATAAAATGCGCGAATATTTTTAATAAGAAAGTGGTTATAAAATACTCATTGTTATCGGAGAATATTCGTTTGGTCGAGGAATATTCTTGTTATCGGGGAATATTCGTGTGACGGCGCAGCCATTTGTGGGCCCCATAATGGAAAATTGTCCGATGAAAAAAAATAAAAAGTATAAGTTTTTTTATAAATAACGGTGTAATTGTTACCGTTAACACTGTTGGAATACCCGGTGGTTAAAATACAGTAATACTCTCTATTATATCGAGCGTATTTTTATGAGTATTTAGATACTTTGAGAGTTTCTAGACAGTGCAAATTTCCTTCAGCATTATATCCGATATTCCAGTCAGAAGTACTGTTCTTTTGAGGTAAGGGATGTTATTTTTTTTTGTAAATGATGTTATTCTTTCAATATCATTATACCAAAATATTGACATGAATTTTATTATTAAATTTTTACCTTTTCATGTCGAGATTTCTATTCACGTATACGATACTATTCACGAATACGGTACTATTCGCGAGTACTATTCACGAAGTATGGTTTTTTTGTGAATTTTTTGTCTTTTCGTGTCGGGGTTACTATTTATGTATACGGCACTATTCACGTATACGACACTATTCATAGAAAAATTAAATTTTCTTTTTATTGTCCAAGTTGTTTGTTATGGTTCCTATCTTTGATTGGATCTATGTTTTAAACTTTATTCTTGAATTTTGCTCCACAATTGATTATTATGCAGTATTCTTGAACTTGAATAAATTAAATTACGAATCCCTAATCGTGTCCTTTATCTCACTGGATTCGTTCTTTAAAATATTTTTCATCATCCTCAGTCGTAAATGGTGAGACTTGATGAATATCTTTGGCCTGTAGTGCAAAGATGAATGATTACCTGATAAATATCTTTGGCCGGTAGTGCAAAGATGGATAGGTGTTGAGATGAACATAACCAACTGGTGATACAAATGAATATCTTTGGCCGGTAGTGCAAAGATGAATATTTGATTCATGATGTATACTGATTGATGTTACAGGGATAAAATATTGATGATGGACTTTTAAATCATAGAAGATATTACACTTCATTCTCTACTTAACTCTTCTAATGAATTATTGTTTCCGCTGCAGTTGTTGATCTATAACTTGTTGTCTACTATATTCTATCAGATTTTTCTCTATTGAGGACTAAGGATAATTTGTTCTACATTATCTTAGTCATAATATTCTTTACTGGGCTAGTTGAGCTCATCCTTTTCCTTTTTATTCAATTTTTCTTCTTAGGATGTGAGAATATAGTGGGAACTAGTTGGGGTATGGAATGATGGTTCTAGACAGTTATTTTAGCAGTCCTCACTATTTTGTAAAATAGTGTATCAATAATTGTATTGAGGACTTATTTGAGTTTGGATATTGTCTAGAAGACAACATCTGTATTAAAACTCACAGTATATGTGTTGTCTTATTTTGCTCAAAAATTGTAATAATGAGGTTTATAGTTATTTTTTGTACCATATATTTGGCGACTCAGAATGGGTTGGGTAGATTAGACTTATTTTGGGGCGTCACAATTATCATCACAATATTGTAGTAAAAGAATTTTATATTTTTAATGTAGTGATGATGTGTATTTAGTTTCTCAACCGAACAACCTATTTATACTGAAAATTGAGGAAACAACTAGCACACACGCTTTGACAAAATAACTAAATGAGTTATATAAAAATGTTGGTATTGAAATTTATGGTCCCGTAGAGAAAATTAAACCAACTTGTACACGTTTTAACGAAATTTGTTTTAATAATAGAGTTGTGGTCCATATTATTTTGGGAAAAGTAGAGTGTCAGCAAGTCTTGCCAAACTTACTTTTGTAAAAAAAAAATTTAACAAAAATCTGCATATCATATTTATCTTTAATCAAAACATTTTATGAATCAATTATTAATATAGACTCACAATGCTACCAACTAGTCTAATTATATTATATCAAATAATATGAGTTACTATGTCGTGACAACTATTGATTTAATAATATGAAATACTATGTAATTATCATTTTAGCAATTATTAAATAAATAATATGAGTTAATGTACAATACCTAATCTAACGTAAAAATTAATAATCAGAAAAAATATTACTATGCAATATCGTGTACTAATATGGAATAATGCGTATTACTGTACTTTTATTATCGTGTATTTCAAAAATTAACGGTAAAAGTTTTGTCATCAATTTGTAAAAAATTTATTTATGCCGCTTTCCTTATCCGATAGTTATTCTGTTGTGGGACCCACCAATGATTGGTTGGTTTGGCGTCGTCGTACGAATATACCCCAACAAAAAGAATATTCCTCGACAAAATGAATACTGTTCACTTCATATAACTTGCACATAACAATAACATTTATTATATCAACTCCTTACTATAAACAATTTAAATTCTATTAAAAGTCGGAGTCAGCACCAAAACATATTTAGCTCGAAAAACATATAAACTAACTAATAATTTATAATTCATTCAATGTGCCTTTATTTATTGCATAAAATCATTATTCATATTCTAAAACTTAGAAGTGAATAATAAAACTTTAGAAATATAAAAACTCATATATGATAATTTATTTTTAAAACGTCAATCCATTATTCTAGTATTATCACCATTTTACTTTAACAAAAATATTATTTTTTATTTTTATCATAATTCATTCCTTATTTGTGTGTTTATATCCCAACACCTCATGAGCTTACTAAACATTCTAAAGTCTTTAGAATATTATTTTGGATTTTTCAACCAATTTGCATATTTTTTGAATTATTCGACAATTTTCTACAATTATTTCTATTTATTAAAACTATTATTTAATAGTTAAAAAATAAAAATAATAACCCCATATACTTTTATATCCTTAAAGCAACATCACTATTAATCTTATATTATTATAAGATTTTTCAGCAAATTTCATAATTTTCCATTATTAATAGAATTTTCTACGACTTTCCTCTATTTTTTAAAACTAACTTTAAATAGCTTAAAAGTATAATAAATACTTTTGATTTTCAATTACTCTTCAAAATTTTACAATAATTCATAAATAGTATTATGAGATTACGATAAATTTATTTCAACCCAAAAATTATTTTAAGTAATTTATTACAAATTTCTAATATGCAAAAACTTCAAATATTTGTAAGAATTAGCCCTTTTATCAGAAAAATAAGGATCATTTGTCCTTTACATGTGAAATTTAATTCTCTACAATTTTATAGAAGAAAGTTTTTTCAAATTTCGGATCTAACATTGAGAAACAGGCTTATTGGAAAAGTTCGTCAAAAAATATTATTCGGTCATCTTCTTCGGCGGACTGTCTAGTTTTCTGATGATTTTTTAGTATTTTTCTGTCCAGACCAGATCTACTATATTTTAGGAGTCCAACCATGATCTTAGATCCGAAAACAAACCATCAATCACCGTTAGATCTAAGTTTTTCGACGAAATTTCGGCAAAACTTAATCTATTTAATTTCTTATTTTCTCTTGTTTAATACTTGTTCAAATCATTTAAAACAAGTATAAACATAAAATCTATAAAATGCATGAAATTAACATCTATAATTGAAAATCAAATGCTTACTTTTCTTGGTTTTATTTTCTTATTTTCTTTTCTTTCTTTCTTATTTCTTCCTCTTTCTCTATCTTTTCTTTTGCTAAAAATTAGGCTACGGGAGGGAGTGAAATGAGAAGTAAAGTGTGCTGAAAATTTGACTTAGCCAAAATGAATGGCCAACATCCTTGCCCCACAAAATAAATGGACCAATAGAAGAAAGGTTTGGTGCATATGTGACGCCCCCAAAATAGGTATACATCACCAATTCTGAATCGCCAAATACTTGGTACATAAATCAAATACAAACTTCTTTTATACAATACGACAAAAGCGTAACTGAGAGTGTTTACATGAATATTGTCTTCTAGATAATATCCAAACTCAAATGGAGTCCTCATTACATTTATTATCACACTATTTCATAGAATAATGAGGACTACTATAGCCACCATCTCGGACCATCTCTGTTCCCCGACTAGTCCCGGCTACGTTCTCATTTCCTAAAGAGAACAATGAAAGCAAAAGGGTGAGTTCAACTAGCCCAATAAGAAATATTATGACTAAGATAATGCAGAATAAATTATCGTTAGCCTTCAACAGTGTTAAACTAATAAACAACAAGTTTAACTGCAGCGCACGGAACAAGCAATCCATTAGAAGAGTCAAGTGGAGCATGATATCTATTATCTTCTATGATTTAAAGAGTTTATCATCAATTTTATCATTGAGACTCAGCTTAATAAATAATCCACATTATTAAATTATCCATGCACTACGTGCCAAGAATATTCATTAGAATCACGTCCACGAATTATCCCTGCACTATGGGCCAAGGATATTCGTGTAATCACCAATGGTCATGATCATGCCAAAAACTGTCCATCAATGCACTACGGGCCAATGAGGACTTTTACCACATCATTTGTAACATTACAGGTTATGATTATAACGAATAATCCTTGGTCATAATCATACCAATCAACAGTCCATCTATACACTACGGCCAAATATGACTTTCATCACAATATAAGCATGAGGATGATGACAATGATATAAGAATTCAGTTAAAAAAGCAAAGGATAAATTTTTAAAGATTTATAATTTAATTTATCCAGAAATCAATAACGTCCAAATTGTCAACATGATATTACTTTGTGGAGTAAAATTCAGGAATAATACTGTACCAAAAATGATTTGAACCAAAAAAGAATCAATTTTTATCATGAATAGTACCCCAGGTGAATAGTACCCCGTGAATAGTAATTCGGGAATAGTACTTTGTGAATAGTATCTCATAAATAGTACTTCGTGAATAGTACCCCATAAATAGTACTTTATGAATAATATCCCGTGAATAGTACCGTATTTATGAATAGTGTCGTATTTATGAATAGTGCCTGTGAATAGTACTCCGACATGAAAAGCTTAAAATTTAATAAGAATTTTTAGAAAAATAACCTTGTGAAACGATACTAGATGAAACACAAATTTCAAAGATATTCTACTAATTTTACGGAGTATAGAAGCAATACTTTAACAAAATGAGTGTAGAAGTAAAAATACGAAACGAAATAATATTACTTACATACTATAGAGCATGAAAGAAAATATTATTTCATACGAGTATTGAACAAAAATAATATCCATTACCTTAGTAGAAGACTGGATACTGCAATAGTGAAGTAGCAGAATACTCTTCTTCTTTCTCTCTATAGCTTCTCTCTTTATAATTGATATTGTGAGTCTTAGTGAATTGGTGAGAATGAAAGAAAAATTAGCTTCTATTTATAGAAAAATATAGTTTCAATAATTGCACGATTAGGGGCTCATAATATTACAGTATAGTACCTTCATCTATACCTCTATTTTTAATTTAGTCCTTCAAGTATTATCAATTTTCACCACCTCCCCTAATAGTACATGTATGTGAATCAATAGTTCCATACATGTGAACCAACAGTAATTTGCATGTGAATTAATAGCAATTAATTGCTCATTTATCCGATTAATTTCCCGTTTGGTCAATTTAACATCCAGAAATCAATAATTATCGAAATAAATATCGATTTCCACTAACACTAATAATTCCAACACAATAGAAATATTTTTTATCAATAATTTCATCTTTAATCAACACGAACTTATTCGTCATTAATATTATAACTCATAATATTTAATAACCAGATCATTCCCAAGAAAGGGGGCTTTCTAATAAGGATTTCTCCCTATTGGCGCGTAATTAAGTGACCAAACCCCTTTCCTCGATAGAACTTTCTAGACATCTTCAATAATGCAAATAATAATATGAACAACTTTGTCATCTTAATTATTGATTTAATAATATAAAATATTATGCAGATGATACTATGACAATAATTAAATCAATAATATGAGAGATATCATGCTGCAATTACTGTAGCAATAATTGATTATAACTGAGTTACTTCTCACGTAAGCATCAATAATGAATACCGTGTGCTACTATGAAACCACGCGTATTACTGTACTTTTACTACCGGGTATGTTAACATTTTAACGGTAAAACTTTCATCGTTATTTTTATAAAAAGATATTTATGTCATTTTCTAACTCTCACAATAATTCCGTTGTGGGGTCCACCAATGATTGTGACGTCGTACGAATATTCCCTGTTAAAATGAATATTCCCCGACCAATCGAATATTTTATAACAACTTGCTTACTTTACAAAATTTGTAAATATTATCCACAACTATAACATTATATCAAATCCACACCATAATATTCAAAAATATATTTCGAGATTATTCATAAAAGTTGGTGTCTTACAGCATAATTTAGGGAAAGGTTTGGAGTATTAGGGGAAATAATTCCCAGCATTTCCAACTCAATTATCAGCCTTTTAGCCACCTCCATTTGGCCCACGCTTCTAGAAGATTTAATCCCCCTCTTATTTACTCACTTATCCAATTAATTGTTCATTTAACTTTTTATAAATTTAACATTTTACAGTTTTAGAATAATAATAAATTAAATTAGACTTTTATTTTATAAAAGTCGGGGTCTTACAGGTGTTTAACAAAAGTAATGGTTCCTCCACCCAAAAAGGTAAAAATAGGACCAAAAATAATAGATTATATATTCATTGGTTATGCTAATATTAATAATGCATATAGATTTTTGGTTAATAAATCAAAAATAAAGGAAATACATGAAAATAGTATTGTTGAGTCAAAAGATGTTGAATTCTTTGAAATAGTATTTCCTAATAAAAGGGAACAAGGGCCAAGTTCTAATGAACAAGAAACAAGTTCAAACAAAAGAACTTATGACACTGTTAGTAATAGTAATCATGAGGTAGAAGATATTGATGAACCAGACGTAGTAAACGTGCTAGAACATCAAAATCCAATGGTCTGAATTTTCTAACTTATTTTTTATAAAATGAACCTCAAACTTATAGAGAAGCGGTGTCGAGTCCCGAAGCTCCATATTGGAAAGAGACTATAAATAGTGAAATAGAATCCATTCTACACAATCATACGTGAGAATTAGTAGATCTCCCGGCAGGATCTAAACCTTTTGGATATAAGTGGATATTCAAGAAGAAAATGAAAGCAGATGGATCTATAGACAAATATAAAAGCAAGACTTGTAATCAAATAATATAGGCAAAAGGAGGGTTTGAATTATTTTAATAATTATTCTCCTATTACAAGAATATCCTCAATTAGGATGTTAATAGACATTGTAGCTATATATAATTTAGAGATACATCAAATGGATGTGAAAACATCTTTCTTAAATGGAGATTTAGAAGAAGAAATCTACATGAAACAACCAAAAGGGTTTATTGTTCTAGGACGAGAAAAGAAAGTTTGTTGGCTTATGAAGTTCCTTTATGGATTAAAACAAGCACCAAAACAATGCATGAAAAATTTGATAATACAATATTATTAATGGTTTCAAGATAAATGAGTGTGACAAATGTGTATATGTCAAGGACACTGAGAAATGGTATGTCATTATTTGTCGTTATGTAGATGATATGCTCATTATGGGTAGTAATAATGAAATCATTAAAACTACTAAAAGAATATTAAATAATATATTTAACATGAAAGACATGGGTGATGCCGATGTAATATTAGAAATTAAAATTTTTAAAACATCGGATGTGTTAGTATTATCACAATCACACTATATTGAGAAAATACTCAAGAAATTCAAACAATACAATTATAATTGTAATCCGAACTTTTTATGAAAAAGATTTGATTTGATTTATATATTTTCTTCTAAATAGTAAGGTGATAATTTAATAAATGTTATAGTTATAAATGATATGTGCAAATTTTACAAAGTAAGTAAGTTGTCATAAAATATTTATTTTGTCGGGAAATATTCGTACTATGGCGCAATCATTGGTGGACCACATAACTTAATAACTATAGGATATAGAGACAAAAATAACCTTCTTATAAAATAACGGCAAGACTTTTATCGTTAAATTGTTGAAATATCCAGTGATAAAAGTACAGTAATACGCATTGTTGCACAGTAGTACACGGTATTGCACAGTATCTCTGATTATTGATTCTTACGAAAGAAGTCACTCAACATTTCATTTAATAATTGTCACAGTAGTTACTAAATAATATTTATATTAGTGGTTCAATAATTTCTACAGTGATAATTGAATAGTATCTCATATTATTGATTCAATAATTGTTACAGTAGCATCTACACAATATTTTATATTATTAAATCAATAATTTTCTTGACACAGTAACTTATAATATTTAAATGATATTATTAGATAGCATTATTGACAATGTTTAGAAAGTTCTATCGAGGAAAGGGATTAGGTTATATAATTTCGCGCCAGTAAGAAGAAATCCTTATCGAAAAGCCTCCTCTTTCCTAAGAACGATCTGGTTATCAGTTTTGTGAGTATATAATATCAATAGTGAATAATTATTGAAGGATTAAAAAGGTGTTAATTAATTATGTGATGCTTAGCATAACCATCGGTAAGAAGTTGTCGACACTCGAAGGAAATAATGGTGATATATGACATTTTGTAAGTTTGTCTTATTCATGGGACCCTTAGGTCATCATCTAAAAGTCACTTTCGCCAATAGTACTTGCCTTTAATAAATGTCAAATCACTTACCTTTTCATATTACAGACGTTAAGTCACTTGCCTCTTCACATTGCAAGGGCTAAGCTAGAATTCTTCTATAAATAGAAGCTCATGTCTTCCTTTTTTTCTCTCCAATCACTAAAACTCACAAGAAAAAACTATAGAAAGAGAATAAGAGAGAAAGAAGAATAGTATTCGAGAAGCAAGCACACACCACAACAACAAAGTTTCGTTACTATAATATTGCAGTATCTAGTCTTTTATTAAGGTAAAGGATGTTATTTTCTTTATACTCATAAGGGTTGTCATTATATTCCTTATTAATCTGTGACAATAACATGTCTACGCGAATTACCGCATACCTGGTGAATAACCCTTTGTATTCATTATTTATTAACTTGTGAAAATGATCTGTCTACGCGGATTACCGCATGACGGGTGAAAATCTATTTGCAGTTTCGTATATTCTTTCATACTCCATATTATGTAAGTGATATTATTTTATTTTATATTTCTAAATCTAAACTTACTATAGTAAGTATTGCTTCTATAATTCTTAAAATGATTAGAAATTTTTTGAGGTTTGCGCTTCATCTAATATCATTTCACTAGAATATTGGTATGAACTTTTTTATTAAATTTTAATCTATTCATGTTGGGGTACTATTCATGTCGGGGTACTATTCATGTCGGAGTACTACTATTCAAGTCGGAGTACTATTCACGACGTAAATTAGTTTCTTTTTCTGTCCAAATTATCTTTGATATATGAATCTTATTCTTGAATTTTAATCCGCGTTTTGATCATCATGTTGAAAATTTGGACATTCTTGAACTCTGGATAAATTGAATTATAAATCTCTAATATTTATACTTGATCTCACTTGTAGTCATTCTTTATAACATTATCATCATCCTCATACTTGAATTGTGGTGAAGAGTTATTTTTGGCCCGTAGTGCAAAGATGAACTGTTGATTGATATGATTATGACCAGGAACTGTGTATTAGTATAATCATGACCTTTAATATTGCAGGCAAAAGTTTGTGGTGAAAGTCCTCTTTGGCCCGTAGTGCATAGATGGATATGTGTTTGGCATGATCATGACCACTGGTGATACAAATAAATATCTTTGACCCGTAGTGCAAAGATAAATTGTTGATTTGAAATAATTATTGATCAGTGTTACAGGGATAAAATATTGATGATGGACTTTTAAATCATAAAAGATAGTAGACATCATGCTCTACTTGACTCTTTTAATATATTGTTATTTTCGATGTAGTTGTTGATCTAAAACTTGTTGTCCATTATATTTATATGATTTATCATTGTTGAAGTCTAAAGATAATTTATTCTCCATTATCTTAGTCATAATATTCTTTACTGGGCTAGTTGAGCTCACTCTTTTCCTTTTTGTTCCATTGTTCTTCTCAGGAAATGAGAGTGTGGCTGAGACTAGTCGGGGAGTGGAGTAATGGTCTGAAATACTTACTATAGAATTCTTCACTATGTAAAATAGTGAGAAAATAACTATAATGAAGACTTAATTTGAGTTTGAATATTTTTCTTATTATGTACGGTGTAATATTGGTATTTAAACTCACAGTATGTGTGTTCATATTTTGAACGACAGTTTAATGGTTGTAAATAAAAAGGTTTATATTTGGATTCTGTGGTATGTATTTGGCGACTCAATGGGTTGTGTGAACCTATTTTGGGGGCATCACACCTTATGTACTTAATGAATTGTACACGTCTTGACATAACACAAGTTGTCAATAAATTGAGTAGATTTACAAGTAATCCAGGACAAGATCACTGAAAAGCAATAATAAGAGATTTAAGGTATTTAAAATATACTCTAAAATTTGGATTACACTACTCAAGATATCCAACAGTACTCGAAGGATATTGTGATGCAAATTGGATATCGGATACAAAAGACTCTAAATCCACAAGCGGCTTTGTATTAAACTAGGCGGAGGAGCAATATCATGGAAATCTTCTAAAAAAACATACATTGCTCGATCAACGATGGAATATGAGTTTATTGCATTGGATAAGGCTGGAGAAGAAGCTGAGTGGCTTCGTCACCTTTTAGAAGATATTCCTATGTGGCCTAAACATGCGTCGCCTATTTGTATCCATTGTGATAGTCAATCAGCAATTGGAAGGGCACGTAGTCACATATATAATGTTAGGTCTAGACATATTCATCGTAGACACAATAACATAAAACAATTACTTTATAATAACATTATGTCTATTGACTACATAAAGTCTAAAGAAAATATAACGGATTCGTTGACTAAAGGTTTGACTAGAGAGCAAGTAAAAATAACTTCAAGGGGAATGAGTTTAAAGCCTTTAAACAAGGATCGTCATGATGGAAACCCAACCTAATTGACTGGAAATCCCAAGATGTAGGTTCAAAAGTACAACTAAATTATAAATGATTCAACCAAATCACTATGAAGAAATTAGTTTCTTCTACTCATTTTATGATACAAGATCGTGATACCTGCATCGATTTCAGGATAAGTTATGATTTTAATGATTCTTAAAGCTTGATAAACAAATAGGGTATGACATGATACTCTTATTAAGAATCACCTATGTGAGTGTGAATTGGGTTAATTCTAGGAGAAGGATAAGGCTGTACTTCTCTAAAGCACTCATAAATCAAGGATTGCTCGGGGGCGAAATGAATAAAATCATGAGAACCAAATAATGTCTGAAAATATTTTGTGTGAATTACTATTATCTCGATTTACACAAGTGATTGGATAGTTCAAGACATCACGTCCACTGGACAACCAGTAAACCCGATTGTCTTTCTCAAGGGAAGGTTCAAAGCCAAAAGATACCTCTCTCGATACAGACAATTTCCAATTATGTCTCTCTCTCATAGACTGCATAACATTTGCATAAGGTTGGCAGTTAATATCATTTATATGAGAATTATTAGAATTTGAGCCTAAATTAATATGGGTATCATTAATTATTTATAATGATTCCACATATCAATGTGTACTACTCTATGAGTGGATTTAATTAAGTATTTGAAAGCTCAAATCCATGGAGTAATGAATGAGATATTAACTCTCAAATATCACCCTTGGAAATAATAAATGATAATAAATACATGTGGGAAGCCAAGTCCAACATTAGTTAAGAATAACAGAATTATTAGTTTATATACTAGAAACTTGCTTTTGGGTTTGGGCCCCAAAAGACACTTCACTTTTGTGGAAGGGAGAAAACCTAGCCAAGGCTTGATTTGAACCGACACGCGCGCTGTCGGCCGGCTGGTCGGCCTAGCCTGACTCGGGCTCATGGCACGTGGCTCGAGATTCGTGGGTCTGGGTCCTTGTATATAATTTTTTGGACAAAATTTATTTAAAATTTTAATTAAAATTTATTTTATTTAGTTTTATTATCAAAACTGTGTCGTTTTGATAAATAATATTTATTATTATACTACGTCATTTTGGGAAGCGTTACCTGCCTAACAGACGCATCTAAACTACGTCGTTTTGGGAAACGCTATCTGCCTGAACAGGCTCTGCAAAACTACGTTGTTTTTGCCTGAACGGACGCGCCTTTTAAGTTAAGCCTTAAACTACGTCGTTTTGTACTGATCATACTAAAACTATGTCGTTTTGTGGCCTAAATGGACGCGCCCATTCTGCAAAGGATAAAAACTATTTGTTTTGACCAAAGGATAATATATCATGCATTTTTATAATCATTCCATGTAAGACCCCAACTTTTATGAATAAAGATTAATTTTCTCTAAATATCATTTTAAATATTATGGTGTGGATTTGATATAATATTATAGATGTGGGTAATATTTATAAATTTTACAAAGTAAGCAAGTTGTTATAAAATATTCGTTTGGTCGGAGAATATTCTTTTTATCGGGAAATATTCGTACGATGGCACAATCATTGGTGGACCCCACAACAGAATTATTGTTAGAGTTAGAAAACGACAGAATTATCTTTTTATAAAAATAACGGTGAAAATTTTACCGTTAACTATTAAAATACCTTGTGATACAAGTACAGTAATATGCGTGATTGCATAGTAGCACACGGTATTGATTATTGATTCTTACGTGAGAAGTCACTCAGTTATACTCAATTATTGCTACAGTAATTGGTGCATAGTATCTCACGTTATTGATTCAATTATTGTCACAGTATCATCTGCATAATATTTTATATTATTAAATCAATAATTGAGATGACAAAGTTATTCATATTATTATTTGCATTATTGACGATGTCTAGAAAGTTCTGTCGAGAAAAGGGGTTTGGTCACCTAATTGCGCGCCAATAAGGAGAACTCCTTATCGGAAAAACCCCTCTTTCTTGGGAATGATCTGGTTGTCAATATTGTGAGTTATAATATTAATGATGAATAATTGTTGAAAGATTAAAAAAAAATGTGTTGATTGAAGATAAAATGATTTGTGAAATATTTATTCAATCTTTGATATAAATAAGAAGTCTGTTATGACACAGTTGTTGTAAGTTTGGTTTATTCTATGTGGCCCATATGTCATCATCTAAGAGTCACTTTCGCCAATAGTACTTGCCTTTACCAGACGTCAAACCACTTGTCGTTTCACATTACGATGTCGAATCACTTGTCGTTTCACATTATAGGCATCGAACCACTTATCATTTCACATTACAGGCGTCAAACCACTTATTATTTCACATTACAGGTGTCAAACCACTTTTCTTTTCACATCACCAGTTGTCAAGCCACTTGTCTCTTCACATTGCAAGGGCTAACCTAGAAATATTCTATAAATAGAAGCTTATTTCTTCTTTCATTCTCACCAATTCACTACTACTCACAAGAGAATTCTATAGAGAGAGAATCAGAGAGAAAGAAGAAGAGTATTCTGTTACTACACTATTGCAGTATCCAATCTCCTACTAATGTAAGGGGTATTATTTTGTTCTTATTCGAAAGGAATATTATTTTTGTTCAATATTCGTATTAAATAATATTTTCTTTCATACTCTGTAGTATGTAAGTAATATTATTTCGTTTCAAATTCTGAATTCTACACTCATGTTGTTAAGTATTGCTTCTATACTCATTGAAATTAGTAGAATATCCTTGAAATTTGTGTTTCATCTAGTATCGTTTCACAAGGATATTTTTCTAAATATTCTTGTTAAAATTTAATCTTTTCACGTCGGAGTACTATTCACGGGGTACTATTCACAAAGTACTATTCATGGGGTACTATTCACCCGGGGTTCAATTGATGACAAAAATTCATTTCTTTTCTATCCAAATTATTTTTGATACAATATTATTCTTGAATTTTACTCCACAAAGCAGTATAATGTTGACAATTTGGACATTTTTGAATTCTAAATAAATTAAATTATAAATCATTAAAATTTATCCTTACTCTCATTTAATTGAATTCTTATATCATTGTCATCATCCTCATCCTTATATAGTGATGAAAGTCATCTTTGGTCGTAGTGCATAGATGAATATCCTCAGCCGGTAGTGCATGGATAATTCAGTGATGTGGATTACTTATTAAGCTGAGTCTCAGCGATAAAATTGATAATAAACTTTTAAATCATAGAAGATAGTAGATATCATGTTCTACTTGACTCTTCTAATGGATTGTTTATTCCGATACAGTTAAACTTTTTGTTTATTGTATTCTACCAGTATAATACTGTTGAAGGCTAACGATAGTTGTATAATTAAGTTTGTATTTATATTATGTACCATGTATTTGGCGACTCAGAATGGATGATGTATACCTATTTTGGGGTATCACACTTCATGCCTTTTCAAGTGCTAGTATCTCATCCGAAGGGTCACCAACCCCTTCTATAAATAGATAGGGGGCAACCCATTAAAATCACTATTTCACAAGCATTTAAGCATTATAAAGTCTTCATTTGTTCATCTGTTTCATAGTTATTTTGATAGAGTTTTTATCCATTTATTTTGGTTCGTTGGATATACTATCTATAGTGGTGCTATAGTATATGTAGTCATTGTATCCTATGAGACAAGTGCTATCAACTCTGAGCACCATACAGAGGGCATAATTGTCTTAAGAACATAGTACTAAGTACTATCCTTGAAAAATTCATTTCTGCATTTTTGAGATAAGTTAATATATATATATATCTATATATATATATATATATATATTATGTCCATTTTCTGTTTTTCCTAACAGACTCACCTTTTATCCAACCTCCTAATTACTCTAACCCTTTAAAGTTTTCACTCCTTACTTTTTTTCTCTTATCTTTTCCTCTCTATTTCACTCCCTAATTTTTCTCCCTTATCTTTTCTCTCTCTATTTCATCGCTTCATATATATCTCCACTTCATCAATTTCAGTTTCAATTTCAATGGTTTTTAGGGGTATAAACAAGTCAAATCTCAGCGAACACCCTAATACTTAGATTCGGCTCGACTCAAAAAAATTGAGCTCGAATTCGATAAGGAATTTCTAATTTTATGTCAAATTCGACTCGGATCATTATTCAGATCTCCTCGGCTCGTAAGTACTCAACTCGTTTACAAAACGAGTTACTCATGAGCATTCAAATCGAGTTTCGAATATGAACCATTTCACTTAATACTGAACCATTACATACTAAATTGAATATTGAACTAATGTTTATATATAAAAGTTTTTACTTTATTTATGTAAAGAAATTACAAATAATGTAATACAAATTGACAATCAATTCATTGATTTATTCAAGTACAGGTTTACACAATTTAATACTACACTTTATAAATTATAAAGATTGATACAAATATCACATATTTAGCTTATTAGTATGGATCAGACCAGTATTCAAATATGATCCATCAAGCAGGTATCAAGTATGGTTCGAGGAGAAAAATGAAATATTTGAACCATAATATGAGCGAACACTGGTATACTCGAATTCGTCTCGTGTATCATTCAACAGAAAACGAGTATGGATCAGTTTCAACTCGAATCAACTTCGAATTCGAGCTTTGGATCATATTTTCGAACCGATCTCGAGTCGAGTACCGGGCTACTCGGCTCGGCTTACACCCCTAATGATTTTCATCTCTTCCTAAATTAATTATGGACTTTATTTTTTGTTTTCTCAAAAAAATTTGCCTTCTTATATATGGATACACAATTAAATTTCAATCTCTTCATAAAATTTTTGTTATGTCATCATGGATGATTTTTAAAACTTGATACTGCAATGACTTTCAAAATGTAAGAAAAAAAAGAGGAGAATTTTGAAAAGGTGAAAATTCAAGTTGTTTTATGGAGATAGAGAGAGATAGTGTAGACTTTTAGGTGAAATAAATTAATTATTTTTAAAAAAAATATATAGATAAGCGTGTTACTGAGAGTGTAATTTTTTAAAAATAATCACATATTAAGAGTATTTTAGGTAATTAAAATATTTTTAATTATTTTCTTAATAAGCGTGTAAAGACTTCTATAACATCATTTAATTTAAATAGGACGCAGCGAGTAGTATTAATTAATTCAAGTTCCTTCTATCTTGATGAGTTATTTTAATAATTGTTGGTGAGTTTGAAATTTAGTTGGGAGCTCTAGCTATCTCTATCTCTAATTTATTTCCTATTTAGTATATTAGGAATGAAGAAGCCAAAGAATAAAAATTATTAATTGACATTTTTATAAGTAAAAATGATATTTTTTTTAAGATATCTGTCGTATAAATAGTAAATAATTTGGTGATGTCTGTCTTTATTTTTATAAGTAATTATGTGAATAATTTGGTGTTTAATTGATGTATGTGAGAAGTAATGACGTGGAGTTTGGACATGGATTAAATGAATAGTAAGTTTATAATCATATAAAATCAGGGTCGGTCCTGAATTTTGAAGGGCCTAAAGCGGACAACAAAAAAATGGGCCTTTTGCGAATTGCTATTAAGACAGGCATAAAAAAGGAAGAACTTTTTTTGAACAAAAGAGCATCAATACGAAAAAATATCAAATATAATAATCGACTATTTCAATATTTCCAAGGCATCATTTAGATATCACATTATCACTAAGTCAAAAAAATAATTACCAAATAGGGCCTCCTTTATTAAGAGTCTAACACTATTCCCAAACAATTAAAAAAATCCAAAAAATTGAATCTGATGATGAACCCCCAAGTACATAATAATTAAATTATTTTGTACAAATTATATGCTTTAAATATGTAGAATATTACAATAATCAGTAAATGTAGAATATTACATATTGATTATTTGCTTTAATATTTAAGTAAGTAATAAAAGGAAGAAAATATTTAAGGGGGTCCTAAAAATTTTTGGGCCTAAAGCCCGGGCACCTTGGGCTTTAGCCCAGGGCCGGTACTGTATAAAATCGCTCATATACAGTTGCATGCATATTTTGATGACTCACGTGATTTGTTCTGTACGTGATTCATTAAAATATGCATGTGAATATATGTGAGCCGTACGTGAACGATTTTATATGATAGTAGATTTATTTTTAAACGAATCATTCTGCCTCCCATCTTTTTCCACCGCATACAAATAAAGACAGACATCTAGGAGTTTGGACACCTACTAGTATTATGAGAGTTAAAATTGTAATATGGAGCAAGAAGAGGGAGGATTTGGAACATAAATAAGCAATGAAAACAGTTGAATAATTAAAAAGGTAGTTGAAATGAGTAGTAGCAGGTGCTTTCGCATCTCATGTGTAATGTGGTTGGGAAGGTTACCCAATTAGTGTTGGAGAGGTGACTCATGAGGGGAGGGGCCAGTATAAAATTAATTTTGATCAATTAATTAATACAGTGACGACATGTAAGTTGGAAAGTAATTTTTATTTTTATATGTCAGCATTGTATTAGTCAATTGACCAATTTACTATGAAGTAAACTTCATGATTACCGGATCTGTCTTTTAATATATACTTCATACGTCTCATAATATACGACGTTTTAAAATTATGCACAAGAATTAAGAAAATGATTATATATCATTAAATATAGTATTAATTGTCTATAATACCCTTTACCATATACTTATCTCTTTCATCTGTAACATTTTCCCGTGAGTGTAATTTTGGAAAGATTGTTGCTAATTCTCTTAAGATTATATAAAACGTCAAATAATTTGAGAAGAATAAAATCATCTAAAACGTTAAATATTATGAGACGGGGGAGTATCATTTTAAATGATTTCATTTTCCTTAATTATTTGTCGTTTTATATAATCCAAGAAAATTAATTACAATCTTTCTAAAATTACCCCTCATGAAAAAATGTTACGAATGACAGAGAAAAAATTAAATAAATGTAGTAATGATGAGAATTTAAGAGTATCATAGACAATTGATATTATATTTAATACTATACAATTATTTTTTATCCTTTATTTTTTTAACCTATAATATTATATTTTCATAATTAAGGGGATATATTCTCAAGGGCCTATGGGGAGCTGTGAAAGGAATCAAGAGGGGAGTTGGGGCCTTTTTCACGTAGAGTAACAATGAGATAGACTTTTATTACTAGACTATCATATTTGATCTCATCCGTTTTCTTTTAATTGATGATTTAGAAGTAACTGAGTAATATATAGATTAAGAAATTAATTAATGTATTGTCTTATTGATTAAGTTGGTTATTAAAATTACAATATTATCCTTCTAAAATTATTGAAATCGTGAGAGAGAAATAAATTATTATTTAATTATTAAAAAAAAAAAATCCATTATCACCTTCATTTGGTGAAATTTGAATGAAAGGGATGCTTTTGTGCCACCAAATTTATGATTTATCTTTGACAAAGAATCAATTGCATGTTCCAGAAACATTTTTCTAGATTTTGAAAATTTTCAACTCTTGATGGTAGATCCTTTGATTTAGATAGAAGTCAAAATCAAGATTAAAACAAAAACAAAGGGGCATATATATATATATATACATACAGAACCGATCAGTTGAGGGCTCCCTTACTTTGTTAAAATGCGGACTTTTTTTTTAATTTTTTTTTTGGTTTTTTTTTTAAACAACTAAAAAAATATTTAATATTTTATGGAACTGAAAATTTTTCATAATATAATATTTTGAGCGTGTTTTGAATACCTATACCAAAAAGTGGTGGTACAGTCTGTCCAAACTGTACATACATATTTTGTTATACGTACCCAAATCACATCTAAAACACTGTATTATGAAAAAATTTCAGTTCCATAAAATATTAAATATTTTTTTTAGTTGTTTAAAAAAAAACCGCATTTTAACAAAGTAAGGTAGCCCTCACCTGATCCTGACCCTTTATATATATATATATATATAGAGTCCGGATCCAGTCTGGGATCCCGGACTCTATTAAAATTCGGACTTTTTTTTTTTGCTTTTTTTTTGAAACAACTAAAAAAAAATTTATGGAGTTAGAATTTTTACATAATACAGTGTTTTTGGCGTGATTTGGATGCCTATACCAAAACATTTTTGTACAGTCTGGGCAGACTGTACATACATTGATTGGTGTAGGTATTAAAAACACACCCAAAATACTGTATTATGGAAAAATTTTAGTTCCATAATTTTTTTTTGTTATACAAAAAAAAAAATTGAGTCCGGATTTTGATCAGGTCCGGGAGTCCGGACCTGATCCTTATTCTATATATATATATATATATAGGGTCAGGATCAGGTGAGGGCTCCCTTACTTTGTTAAAATGCGGACTTTTTTTTTATATTTTTTTTTTGATTTTTTTTAAACAACTAAAAAAAATATTTAATATTTTATGGAACTGAAATTTTTTTATAATACAGTGTTTTGGATGTGATTTGGGTACGATAACAAAATATGTATGTAAAATCTGGGCAGACTGTACCACCACTTTTTGGTATAGGTATTCAAAACACGCCCAAAACATTATATTATGAAAAAATTTCAGTTCCATAAAATATTAAATATTTTTTTTAGTTGTTTAAAAAAAACCAAAACAAAAAACAAAAAAAATCCGCATTTTAACAAAGTAAGGGAGCACTCACCTGATCGGTTATATATATATATATATATATATATATATATATATATATATACCACCCCCACGCCCACCCCCACCCCCACCCCCACCCCCAGATTATATGAAATCAACTTTGTAGAGTACTAGCTAATTAGCAATACAGCTAATAAATAAAATAATTGGATATAATAATTGGATCTGCAGGTTCCTCTGCATGATACCTTCTACTTAATTTTTCTTAATATATAAAATAATATATTTTTTAGCAATCTTATTATTTATCGCAAATAATTGTGTTGTTGGTGTCATTGTTAACAGTGGCGGAACCAGAACCAAAATTGAGGGGGGTCAAAATTTGAGGCGGTTACCGGAGGTCCGGAGCAGCGACGTGTAGGTTACAGCGGCGAGGGAGGGGAGTTAAGGTCCTTGGGTTTGATTTTGACCCAGATTGAAAAAAATGGAAAGTATATTAGCGGCCCAACAAAAAATCAATTAATTGAAAGAACTCTAACATCCAATAGTAGTTACTTTGCGATTTTCTATCTTTCAAGGCGTACATACAATATAAACCAACTTTTAATATGTTGTAGAAGGCATATCATACTATTTTTAAAAAATATAAACCTACTAAAACAAGCATCTTAGATAAGTTTTATAAGAAAATTTATCAAACATTATAAAACATTTATTTATAACAAGTTGACTTACTTTATAAAACATGTATAAAGAATTTTTTAATCACAAACTTGACCAAATCTTCTTATTTATGCTTGACAATCTCTCAGAGAACATTTATCAAACATAACATGTGCACAATTTTAAAAGACAAATTTCACAAGCCCCCTCTTTACTTCAATGCTGGCATGTTTGTCTATTAGCCCAATCTATCCACCTATGATGATCTCCTCAGTTCTGTCAAGACTACCCCTCCTAGCTCCTTTGCTGAACAGGTAGTACTTTCAAGGCTAATTCAGTCATTTTCCTTTTTCATCAAAGGCTAGAAAGTCACCATGCTATGGCGCCACCCGGAGAACATAGAGGTAGACCAAATGAAAGTGGTTCACTATTGTGCTGCCGGCTCGAAGCCATGGAGGTACACCGGAAAAGAAGAGAACATGGGCAGACAAGGCAACCGGCGATCGGCGAAGCTCTCTCTCTTTGGCTGCAGACGAGCGACCGGTGACCGGCGACGAGCGGTGGCTCGATCTGGCCTCTGTGGACTGTGGCTGGCGCTTGATGGCCGCCCCCCTCCCTCCCCCGCCCCCGCCCCCTCCCCCGCCCCCGCCCCTAATTCTGCCTGGGCCGTCGATCTACCGGGGGCATATGCCCCCCCGCGCCCCCCCTGGTTCCGCCTCTGATTGTTAAAAGTAATACTAACGTTCTACAAAAAAGAGTCTCTTTTATAAAATTCGTAAATATTAAAGTTTTATTTTGACATATATCCCTAAAACTAATAAATTAATACTTAGTAGTGTGATATGATTATGAATATGTAATGACAAATTTAAGAATATTGGGTCATTTTATATAATTAGTAGTAGAAAATAAATTATTTTTTAATATTATAAGAAGAAATAAGTATTTATATCATTAAATATATATTGAGAAAATTAGGTGAGTAATCAGAAATGCACATGATGAGGGATCCTTGGTCCATAATATCTAACTTTGGGGACAATTGGCTCATCAATTTCAAGTCAGTTTATGTGACATTTATTATGGAGGATTAGTTATTGTTGATGTGAAAAGATATGGAACCAAACAATGACATGAATAATGATATGACAGATATTTTCATAATAATTTTTAATATTTTTATAATAAAAATATCGCTATAGACCGATTCTGTTATAAATTTATTTTTATTTTTTGAATTTATCAATTTTCAAATAGAATAAGAGAGTGTTTGATAAAAATTGAATGAATCTGAATCTGAATAAAAAAAATTGTTTGATAATTAATATGTCTGAAACATTTGAATGACAGAATTTTTTTATTTTACCTCTCTGAAAAAATTCAAAATTATTATAAATTTATTTAATATTACTTAATATAATAGTTACTTTTTTTAAATTTTTAAATTTTATTTTATTTTATTTTATTCAGCTACTCATTCAGCTATTTAGTTAAAAAAATCTGACTTAGTCATTCAGCTCAATCATCTGACCGATTCAGCCATTCAGACGATTCTTTCCAAAATAAACGTACTTGATGACTGACCAATTCTACTATTCAGTCATTCAAATGTATTCAGCTCTAAACAAACAACCCGTAAATCCTTTCTTATAATAATGGAAAACTCAAATAGTGAAGTCGGTCAACTACCCAATCAAAATGAAAATGAAAGTAGAAGTCATGGAACTTAATTCTTGTTTCCCACCTTCTTGTAATGGGACATGATATCTTTAATTTTATTTCATATATACATTGAATTGAGACTAATCTAGTTGGGCATTGTCCTGAAAAAGAAAAAAAAAGCACATGTCTTAACCCTATTAAGTTAAAGAAAAATGATAAATATTATAAATATTTACGTTTATTTTTTGATATCAATTAAATGAATATGTATAAGTGATTTTTTTTGAGACGTATAATAAGTGAGATCTTATAATTCCTATCACATGTATTAATAAGATTCGTAATTATAATTCGACATAAATTTATCGTAATATATAATAAGAGGTTGTTTGTTTAAGACTGAATACATTTGAATTGCTGAATAGCTGAATCGGCCAGCCATTATGTGCGTTTATTTTGGAAAAAAAAAATCATCTGAATGGCTGAATTGGTCAAATGATTGAGCTAAATGACTAAGTCAAATTTTTTTGGCTGAATGAGTAGCTGAATAAAGTAAAAAAAATTAAAAAAGTTTAAAAATTAAAAAAATACTAACTATTATATTAAGTAATATTAAATAAATTTACAACAACTTTGAATTTTTTCAGAGAGATAAAATAATAAAATTTTGTCATTTAGATGTTTCAGACATGTTAATTATCAAATAATTTTTTTCATTCAAATTCAGATTCAGATTCATTCAATTTTTATCAAATATATGCTAAGTCCCTTGTTAAAAAAAAATTGCGTTTCCTAAAATTGTCCCAACTCTGAAGATCTTGTAAGTGAAAAATTGATTAGTCAGTACTATTATCATGAGAGAGATAGACACAGCGTTGCACTGTAATATGTTTTTATTAAATATTTATTCAGTATTGTGACAAGACTGGGAAAGAAGAAGGAACATAACCACAGGCAAGCAAAATATAAATTAGATTGTGAAAGAAATGATTAGGTTATTAGTACCCAGTAGGGGTGAGCATGGTGCGGTTTGAAATTCAAATCGCACTCAAAATCGCTTAGGTGCAGTTTAAAAAATTCAAAACCGTACACGAAATCGCTTGTGATTGGTGCGGTGCGATTTTAAAGTGTGCAGTTCGATTTTAATTGGTGCGGTTTTGGTTCTAAAATCAATTAAAACAACAAAAAAGTCTTAAGCCTTCAATAAAATTTGACATAGAACTTACATCGAGCAATTAACTTAGTGACAGAGTCGGCAATGAGAATTATATCAAGCATAAAACCAAAGTTCTTTCTGCCAAACATGTCAAATTCACCATCAAATCATAGAACAATGAGACACGTAAAATAATTTTAGTTTATAATAAAAGAATGATGCTTTAAAACTAAAACATACGCTATATAAAACAAAAGACCATATATTCGCTAATAAGCAAGAAGGTTTATCTAGTTCTCCAAAAATTAACAGTATATACTAGAGATAGAATGCAATTTTATCTTATATATTACAGGAAAGACTTATAGAATATAATCCTAACTATGTCTAATTTGAAAAATTAATCTATTAGACTATTACTATTATAGTATTGACCTTAACCAATGCATCAAGTACTCGAACCAACGAATTTGGCTCCTCGGCTATAAGCCCCTCCAATAACGCATCAAACAAATTCAAAATTTTAAAACCCAATTGCTTAATTTTTGACTCTATAACCTATAACAATCTTCTTCCAATTGGTGAAAAAATGACAATGCAAGATCGGAGTTTTCTCTGAGCATGTTCAAGTGAAAAGTAACTTTAGAATTTACTAGAGATAATACATAGATACACACACATGGTACAGTTTCGATTTTATGCATGCGATTTTGGCTAGTAACCAAATCGAAATCATAAATTTGGTTATTCAACTCACCTAAAACCGTCACATACGCCGGAACCGTTGGTGCGATTTTAATTGGTGCAGTTCGTGCGATTTTTAATACGATTTCGATTCCAATTTAATTACTTGCTCAGTCCTAATTATCAGTACATAAATCCTATTGAGCTTTCAAGGATTAGTGAAAACAATTATGTAAGTTTTAACTGCCTAACCTAATTATTAATGTCAATGCAAAGACCTCTCCAATTGGGTAGCCATGGTGTTACTTCAATTAGGTCGGTTCAAACAATTTTAAATATAAATTCGATTCGACTAAAAATTCAATTCGAACTCGACTCAAAATATAAACAATTTAAATATGAACATATAAACAATTTAAATATGAACAAATCTTAAAGTTTGATAAATTACTCGAACCTCAAAATTACAATTTTCTATTGATACTCGGATCGTTCGAAAAATTCAAACTGCTCGAACTCGATTCGAGTGGAGCTAAACGAGACTCAATCAAACTTTATTTTATACTCGATAAATTTTGTGAACCAAATCTGAACTCAATAAATTTTATAATCCAAATCTGAACAACTTAATATTCGACTCGACTTGATTCATTTACACCCTTAGTATAACTGACAATTTACATACCACCAATGGTGCACTAAAACGGCTGAAATAATTATTTATTTATTGGAAATTACAGTAACAATCGAAAAAATCAACAACAAAAAAATAATAATTGGAAGAATGGGATCTTAAAAAATTGTCCTCTACAAGAATTAACATACAATCTAATGTGACATGAATACACTATGTTTGTTTGCAAGTATAATCCCGAGATTATAATTCCAAAATTATTAATCCTAGAATTATAATTTCAGAATTATAATTATAATGTCAAAACTAATAGTCCCAAGTTTGAACTTGAAATTAATATTCCACGTATAATTCTTGCAAACAAACATTTCCTACCTATCTAATTTTACATAAAAATAAATTGAGGAAGTTGTATGTAATGAAATAGAATGATTATATCGTGGTTTTGTCTTCGACCAGTCTTCGATATTGAGAATTCCAAGGATCCAAACTAACTGGAAGCAGCTTGCATGATTTTAGAATTCCCAGCCCCAGCCCTGATTCCATGACTGTAGTCGTTTAGCAAAGATTCTATATGGTTGGTTTCTTTCGGCAATGACCCGGTGAGGACCTGTTATCACATGAGCATATGCTATCAAGGAAAGACTACTAGACAATATGCAAATGATTCCTTTTTAACTAATGTTTTAGAAAAAAGCAGAGGCTAAAAATGTAACCTATATCGTCTGGCGAATCAAATTGGATATAAAATCTCAATATTACCCTTATACAATTTATTGGAAAGATGAAAGAAGAAAAAATTAGTATAATGTAGGGATAATATGGGAAACTAAGATGCTTCCTTGAAATTTACAAACGACGTACGAAAAAAAAGAATAGAGGGAGTATAAAACCGTGGTGACGATTTCTAAGAGCACATGTAAACTTTTTGTTGGAAAATGTACCTCATAACCTGATTCAGTAATGAGGACTTCATCCTCAATCCTCATTCCAATGCCTCGATACCTGCATTATATTTGCTCAATATTTGAGTTACAGTTGTAACCTAAAGTGAAAAATTCACAAAACCAAGGGATATGCATGCCCTATAGTATCATCATATCATCAGGGAGGATGTAGCTTAGTAAGGACCAAAAAGATCCGATTTCATACAAATAAAAAAACCTAAGTGTGCCATTTACTGTTTGGAGAAAGGAAGCTCCTTTGTTTTTATCACAGATTCAAATGAAACCCATATGGGAAAAATACAGTAGTAACTTAGCAAAAAAAAATATAGTAGTAAAAAAAGAAAAACGAAATTAGCTGAAAAAGTGTAAACGATTACATTGTAATTGGAAATATATATTTGCTGAAGGAGCTCTAATCACAAAATCAAGAATAAGATTTCCAAAGGCAAACACGAATTTATTAAAATAATGTGTTGAATGGGTAACATGCTAATCCAAAAAGTGCAAGGTGATGAAAGTTATTCCTCTTTATAGGTTTGATGCAAAGGATTGTTTCATAGGACTATCATAACTGAAGATTCAACACTAAGAAAATTTCTTTTGCTTTTTAAAGAAATAATTAACTGGCATGATAAACCTAAAATTGGACCATCAAATATTCCATTTCTGAATGATGCAAGTTAACATGAAATAACAAATTGAAATAACACAACATACCTCTCTGGACCATCAAAATCATATGGGATGTAAACTCCAGGTTCAATTGTTATTACCTGCAATACATTTTTGCAAGAAAAGTTAACCAATAGCAAAGAACATAAAATGTGCTGCAGAGATTTAACAGAACTTTGGTACTTCCATAGCCATATTTTTTTAAGATTATGGTGCTTAAATCTCAATGTCCCCCTCCATTGGAATGCTGAAATTATTCATACTTAGGAGTTTGTACTTTGTAGAACCCCAAAAATTTATTATTACTATCCAATGTCACCTAGAATGCGGATTGTTTTGGTTCACATAACTGGGATGCTGTATGTGAGGGTGGCTTTCATAAAATATTTAGTCAAAAAACTTTGGGCAAACTTAAAGTTATCCACTCAAGTATACCCATCATGTTTCAATTTTTTGCAGTCACCTTCCTCCCTATCTTCATATCTTGTAATGTTGTTCCTATTTGAAATTAATCTGGAGAAAATGATCCATGCGCCGTCCGCATGACTTTTTGAAGACCTTTTATTTGGAATTAAGAAGTCTTGTAAAAGAGTCACACGGTTAACTCATCGGGGTAGTATTTTCCCAATTATTTTGAATTGGAACTATGCGAAACTAGGAAATACACAGGAGTGGGATTGAAAAATTAGAACATGATAGATAACACTGCAAATGGATGTGTATATACTTTATTTTGAGATTTTCCCTAGAACCTTTTGAGTTGTTTCTAGATGTTCTCTTGGAATGTAAATTATAGTAAATAAAATATCCAATTTCTTGGAAACATAAGTATTGAGGAATAGTAACATCTTACATTAAATTAATCTACAAATGTGAACTATTGTAGTTCAATGTTCATGTAGGAAGAATTATTTACCAGCTTTTTGTTCACCGAAATTTACATAAAATCATGTAAAGATGCAAGAAATAAAATAAAAAAAAGATGTATTTCAGAATATAAGTATCCCATTTTTAGGAACACTAAATAAATAAAACTTAGATACATATACTCTCTCCATCTTACTTTTAAAAGAGCTTTAATAGCAGTGCCTCCCAGTTTCCCCAATTTAAAAACTTCCAAAGAATGACCATCCAGAAGAATTTATGCAATCAATGACAAAATATCAAAAAATAAACCAGAAAGTTTTGGAAGAAGGATGAAACATATCAACATCACAGTTACCAAGTTGAGTCAAGATGTGCATAAGTCAGGTAAATAACTTACAACACCTGGCTCCAGAATGCGGTCATAAGTGATCGTAGAGCAATCATGAACATCCATTCCTAGATAGTGACCTGTACATAACAGAGAACAATACCAGGTTGATTCAGCGCCAAGATTAGTAATAGATTTTATATTGGGAACTAACACGCTTAAACAACTATAGGCTGAACTTGCTATTGTGGATGCTGAAATCCACCTCAAATTCAAAAATAAAGCATTGTAGTAATTACCTATACTGGTTGGGTTCAGCTGATGGTACCGATTATCACGATCATTTTTCAGTATACCAATCTCCTTCAAACCTTTCCGAAGCATATCAACCTATGTCATGTAGCATCATAAAGTTAATATATTTGCATTTGTAGCGAAATATTTTTCAAGCATCATACCACTTCTTAGTTGGTGAAGACAAACTAAAGGAAACTTATAGAGTGAACAAATAAGTTTTTTTTTTCTCTTTTTTTTTCTTTCCAATTTCGATCTTCCACGAAAGAGATCTTTCTGAAATTTCGTGGTGGGTTCCTCCATGGTGACAAACCTGTCTTTCCAGATGAACTATAGCTCTTGGAAAGTACAAGTTATCCAAGCAAAACCTTTGGTCATACTATTGGAGGTTGTGATCAATATTCAAAGTTCGAAAGTATTACCACCATTCAAGTAAAAGAAGTATCTCAGATGCAGGCCAATTATCATTGGTCAACCAAGAAGTCATGAAGTGCCAACAAGAATAAAGAAATTATTGCAACAACTAACATGGGTCATTTGTACAAGTAAGAACTCATCATATGTTGACAACAGAGGATAATTCATGTGCACAGAGCGTGCACTCCCTTTAGTAATTGTTACAACAACTGATCAACCATATCTAAGAAGCACCTAAAATAGTATTACATTAATGACCTGAACAAAGGCATAAAGTGCCAACAAATACTCTTAACTTGTTTCTGTATAAGAAAGAGAAAAATAGACTTTATGAGCCAGATCTGATGCCAACATTATAATATGTGATCAGAATTTAAGGGGTGCTACTAGAGTGTTTGGTTGTATGGGGTGTAGGGTTTCTTTTGTGACTTCCATTTTGAGGCATTTGGAAGTCTTTTTATTTCTCCTTGTGCCAATAATATACTGTACATAGGAGCCCATCCATTTTGGCGGTCTTGTTTAATATATAATGACGAATCAAAAAAGTAAATATGCAACCACTAGTTAATGAGTGTGCATGACAAGTTACTGAAACATTCAGAGAGACCTTATGGCAGTAATACATCAACCATAAATCATCCAACATTGGACAAAGAAACAAATAAGTCCTAGACACCTAGATGCTCTTATAGGAATAAATTTCGCAAGCTTGTGGCAATTCGATAAACGTTATGTCACTACCATTACGATAATGCATTCTTATGGAATAACAAAAATGATGTTGAGATAGCACTGCAGACCAAGTATTATAAGAACAAACAATAATGTGAACATTAACCAAAGTTCCCTGGATAAAGTTACCAAGTATATAGGAACATGTCCATTCTTTAATTTTCTACAGATGAAATTGTGAAAAGGAAAGTTACACTTGACTGGTTCTGTACTCAAACCTTTTTAAGGAATCCAACTACATTGTTATTTGAGTAAAAGAATGAAAAATAAGACACTGAATAATAAATGTCTAGTTAAAAAATTTAATTCCAAAACCATCCAAAGAAAACAATAATATAAACATGGATTATGATTATAATCATACCGAGAAGTTGTGTATATCCCGAAGGCTTGTGCCAGGTTTGCAAAGCTTCACACATTCCTTATTTGTCTCTAAAATAAGGTCATAAAGTTCTACCTGAAATATACACATCCTAGTTGTATATCAAATCCTTTCTAATGTCATATGCAGAATCAAAATATAATATATTAAGATAACAGATACTCCCTCTATCCACCAAAAGAGAGAACAGTACAAAAAAATTAGTCAACAAAAATACAACACAAGAACACAATTCAAAGTGTAAAATGTTCTAAAAGGACTATGTTAACCTCTAAATTGACTTACACGGAGTCAACTAATTTCAACAAACAAAAGACTCATTAGTGAACTTAAGTGGGGTCCACTATGGATAACTTTGGCGGAGGGAGTATAAACAAAGTAGGTTCAGATTCGTAACTTTGAAACATTTGGACTCCCGTCATGTTTACAGGATTTATAGTACAATATGATAGGATGTAGAGTAAAATGGTTGATAAAAAGATGTTCAAACAAAAATATGGAAGAATGACGACCGAATAATTAAGGAATAAATGTTTTATATCTGACAATCCCTAGAATCTTCTTTTATATAGTAGGGTATTTAATATAGTGTTCTAGATTTATTAATGTGACAATACTTTGTAAATATTATTGATATTTTTTAGATTGATTCTAGAAAGTCAATCATAACCTTCCATTAGATTTGATCTTAACCATTATTTGTATGACCCAAAGACCAGACCATATAAAAGGATGCTCCTTATATATAAATCATAAAGTAAAGTTCTAATCATTCTCGTACAATAGAAGCTCGAGTAAATAGAGGAATTTTTTTTGAATCGCCAAAGTTGTTCTGGAACAAAAGTGTACCATGTTTTCAGTGTTCTAAAAATCCCCGCCTAGGCGCTAGGCCCCCCTGGCGCTTCACCTAGGCGGCAAAAAAATCCCTCCAGGAAATTAGGCTGGATCTAGGCGGAGAGATTTTTTTTTAATAACTACCAAAACCAGATCTTGATATATTTTATTTAATGATTTACCATATTCATAATACATGTTGAATCATATCAAATCACAACAAGAAGTGAACAATATCAAGTCAAAATGGATAATTTTATTATAGTTGTAATTTTTTGAACTTGTACAAACTTCAAACTATATAAATGATGATACATTTGTAATATTTAGTTTAATTCAATATAATTCTTAAATTTATGTTTAGTTTCTTAAGTTTTAATATTGAATTAAATTCTTGAAATTTTAAATTTTATTATTTAATAGCAATCTTGTTTATGAATAAAACTAATGCATTAAAAACATGTTTGAAATTTGAATAATTGCATATTTATGTTTGAATTTTGATATTAACAATATGGTTATGCGTTTGAACTTTAAGCAAATGCCTTTATTATCTTTATTATAGATTGTTTTGCTTTATATTATTGTTTTATTTGGATTAATGTAAGATAAAATATTAAAATTGACTTACAATAAAAAAATCTCGCCTAGGCCCATAGGCGCTAGGCCCCCCGGCCACCCGCCTCCCGCCTAGCGCCTTTTAGAACATTGCATATTTTGAAACGTTCGTACCAAAATGTTCGCTACCAATTTAGCATTTTTTGGTAATCATATCCTAGATCTGATAGAGGAAGACAAGGCACACATGCCAACAATGTTAAATTCGACGGTACTATATTTGATCTCGTACGATACAATGACGAAGAAAAAGTTGCAAAGCTCATCATTTTAATCGCTCAAATGTTTTCTGAATAGATTAGATTTGATTTGTTTTTCAGTTATTGTAAACATTGGTACAACAACGAAATGGATCTCCTCAATATACAAAATATGTGGGGTTCCATCTCAACATATCTCGCCACTAGAATGTATATAGACTGGCAAGGTAGTGAAAGTTCGAAAGACAGAGATCTGAAAGACTTTCGAGGTTAAAAAGATTCAAAAGGTGCAAAAGGCGCAAAATACGCAATAGGTGCGAGAGGCGCCAAAGGATCGAGCTCAAGCTCAAAAGAAAAGAGAGTGGTTGCTAGTTTGGAAGTGAGTACTTGTCTAATAATAATAATAATTTCGTAAACAGTCCCCAAGCTATAGCTAATTTTGTCCCCTAACTATTATTGTTGCGTATTTCGTCCTTAAATTTTATAATATCTGCAATCCCATTGCCACCTCACAAAAATAGAGCAATTAAATGGGACTAAACTTGAATAATGATTATACTTGGATTAAACTTGAAAACCAATTATAATTTAGCGACTAACATGAAAAACAGATACAGGGAGGACTAAACAAAGAAAAAATAGTTAGGGGACCAAATGTAAAAACAACTATAATTTGGGGTAATGGTAGAAAGTGGTTGTGGTGGTGGTGACTAGTGATGGTGATGGTGGGAGGTGAAAGAGTAAATTGTAAAAGTAATATGCTTGATTATCCAATAAATTTACTTGACTACTTTTACATATAGTCGATCTAATATGCTTAACTGTCCAATACTTGTGCGCTTTATATATTTAAATATATATTATCACAATTTTAATTTCGTTTTCCGTATGAGACAAACAATTCACGATACAAGACATGCAACACGATATGTGGATTTTTGATACAAAATATGATTCACGATTTGACAACTATGATTATGGGTTTGTTTAGTTGATGAGATACTTGGGGATTAGACAGTTATTATCCAACAAGAACTAGATATTATGAGCTATACATAGCTTGAAAATTTGATTTATAATTATTAACTAATCGTCACCGACCTTTAGTTGTTAGGGTAAGCTATAGGCTAGATATCTTCGGACATAAATAAGAAATACTCTGCTAACTTATATATTTTTGAGTGACCTTCAAAGTTTCTCCAGGCTAAATATCAAATTTTTCAACATGACAGACAAAAGCCATTCTCATACACAAATTCTGATTTTAAAACGGTTAATCATAGAATGCAATTTCATCAATTGGTGATACTTCATCCAATTATTCTAAGAATTTTTTGAGAATGTTTAGTTCAACTTTAACACGTCATCAAGAAAGCACTAATCACTTCCCCTTGCGGGTTGGAGGCAAGGATTTGATTTACCTAGTGTCCCTGTAGAATGTTGTGTATGGATAGTCACCCAAAAGAAAAACCAAATATACACTAAATATGTTTAAGATAGTCTTTAAATAGAAAAACTTCCCCTCAAGTATGGAAAATTAGACAAATTAGTCCATATAGTTTGAAGTGACCAATTTAGTCCATTAGGTTTTAACTAAGACAATTTAGTCCATTAAATTTTAACTTAGACATGCAATTTAGTCCAATATACAAAGTAAATTAACCAAGTTTGTTAATTCCCTAAGCAACTAGTGGTAAATATGATATTATTGTTCAACCTTATTTCCTTTAACGAGTAATGAATATAGAAGATAAGTTTATTTAATAAGATGTTTCATCCTTCTAAAAATTAAATTACAAAATCAACATGAAATGTTCTCAATAAAAAAGAATAATGCTGCTTGGTACAAACTGATTTGCTATCCACTTGGTATTTCAAAGCATAGCCTCATTTCGTTTATTTCTAATTAGACAGCCAATAATTAGTTCCCAACCATGGGGCGAATTACATACCAAATGCAATAAGGACAAGCAACAACATAATGCCAATTATGATGATAGACACATTGAGGACAGTTGAAAATTTCAAACTCATTAAAATCTTTTATGTATGAAATGAAAAGAATAGATCTTTAAGATGATATAAATGCAAATTGTACGATTGATCTAATTAATCAAGTCCTATTATATGTATTGCTTATTATAATAAAACAAATAATAATTTATTGTATGAGTCAATTGGCTAAATTTTGATTAATTTTTCATTAATTATGTAATTAAGAAGAGTAAATTAGTTACCAACTATTGCCAAGGGATTGAACGAACTTGGTTAATTTACTTTGTACATTGGTCTAAGTTTTAAGTTAAAACTTAATGGACTAAATTGTCTTAGTTAAATTTAATGGACTAAATTGTCTCACTTCAAACTTAATGGACTAACTTGTCTAATTTTTCATACTTGAGGGGAAGTTTTTGTATTGAAGTATTGTGATAGATAATTAACTAGTGGTCATCTTTTTGTTCATCGCCTAGTGAATTAAATTGGTTGTAAACCAACTAATCTCTCTCTTACTCCCCCTCCTCCGCACCCTGCTTTTTTCTTTAATAATTCCCAACATTTCTAGGGGTCACTCTATGTGGATGGTGATACTATAAGTACGGTGGCAAGCATCAGAAATACCTATTGCCCCTTCCTATCACTGCTTCTTTCTAGTCTTTGTCTTAGTAGAATTGTTCTATGTAAGTTAGCTAGTAAAGTTTATTTCAATAAATTTTGTCCATTTTCCAGTTAAAGTTTTGCTTGAAAAGAACTTTTTTTGTTATTTGATAAGTTGCTTAAAAAGAACATTTATTGTTGTTTGATGCCATACTGCCATCATTACTAAGATAATAGAAGGAACAACAAAGTAGAAGACATACATGAACATAAGAAAAGCTGCCGCAAGGGGGCCAGGTACGAGTGAGATCACTAACATAGCCATGCATTTCACATCCTATATCCATCAAAACAAGGTCTCCCTCTTCGATCTGTCAATACAAATTTTAGACTTATAGTAATGGTGATTCATACACGAAAAGTGATTAAAGGCTTGAAATAAACAAACTCACTTTCTGGTCATTTCGGGAATAATGTATAACACTACCATTAGGCCCACCACCAACCACAGGGTTGAACCTGGTTTAGTAAGAAAATTAATTTTGTTATACAGTACACATTATCCTACTCTAGAAATACCATGAATAAGCAAAAAACCACTAATGATCAGACATTATATATGTAAACTTTTAGCTCGGATATCGTGGTAAAACAGATACAAATTAAATTTTATTCTTACCATCCAAGCAAAAGAATAGAGCATGTAAAATGGATTGAAAGGGTCTCTTTGGGATAGGGGATCAGCACACAAAATTTTTTAAAACTCAATAAAAAGAGGAACTTACGCCATTCTTTGGGCACCTCTCATTCTGCATTCATATTCAACCTTAGCTGATAACATGCTTTCATAAGGAACTGTCTTTGAATATATCATTGTCTGTAAAAGAGCCTATTCAATACGAAAACAAAATTCGTGAGTACTAAGCGGTAAATATGAACAAAGCATAACATCAACAGATATAGATAAAGTTAATTGCCTATGAACAAATAAATTTATTTTCTGTTTTCATCAGTTAGCTTCAAAAAAGTGCCAATAAATATCAAAGAGAACTTAACAATTCATCAAATATCTCTAAAAAATGGGAAAAGAAAACCACATGATAAGCACAACCAAAGTATCCATTTAGTGCCAGTAATTATATATGACAACAGCGCAATTAAACAAGTACCTGACAACCTATTGATGCAGAGTCTCGCATTAATTTAAGCTCAGCTGGTGATTTAACCCATCGTGCTTCATGGGTGTACATGGAGAGGTCCTTTACTTTGCCTCTCAAAGATAATTTTTGAAAGGCCTGTAAGTTCATATAAGTTGGTATAGCTGTATTCATATTATGGAATACTTTGGAAGAACTTCCAATCATGTCTGGAAGGATCTGAAGCACAACAGAAAAAGTAGGACAGTGAGCAGATGGCACTGGCCAACTCTGGCCACATCATAAACTTTGATTTTAAAACAAACATGATAACAATAAGTCTGTAATTAACTGTTAACTTCTGTTATATATTACACAGCATCATCTAAAAACATGGATAAATCTTGTCCGGCAATTTGCAATTGGGAAGAGTATGACATCTGTCTCTGATATTTAATTTGAATATGTAACAACAACAAAAAAACAAATTGTGTTCAGAAAATCAAATAATGATAATATTGCGCACAAAAACTCTTTAAACATATTTCTTTTTATTGCACTGTTTACTCGAAATTATAAATAATAAAGTATCCATTTGAAAAATGTATAATAGAACAATAAATGGACAATATTGATTAAAAGGTATGAATGTTTATCCATTTTCTTTGCGTCCTTTGTAATTGGCTAAATAAAGGATCAAATAAATAGAAGAAATACAGTCCCGAATTCTGTACCAGACATCTTGATCAAAAAGAATTGAAGCGCAAGAATCTAAAAATACTTGAAACTTTAATCTCTGTCCTACAAAGATGTGCCCCTTTGATATTTAGTTTTTTGGCATGTAATTTTAAGACGTGCCGATAACATATTTATATATTATATTCACCATGTATTTCATATAGTTGAAAATGTAATACCTTAATTTGTCCCATTTTAATTGTCCTGTATCCTTTTTGATACTATTTTTGGCCCTATTTTTCAATATTACCCTTCCTTAATTTGTTCTACTTTTCAAAGAATAAGAATACAACTATAATTAAGATCACACGGAAAAGCAAGAAGGGAAAATTATGTAGGATGGAAAAGAGAAACTTCAAAACCATATTAAGAGAAAGTAAATGAGGGGAAAATATGAGAGAATTAATTAGGAGAGACGATAGATAATTATTAGGGTTAGAAGGGACAAATGGTAATTTGGAGAAAAGAAAGTTTTCTTAATAAGGTGTGTTTTATTAGACAAGTATTATGGTAGGGAATATAAACATATTATAGAAATAAATATAACATATAGTGTATAAATATGTTTCTGCATATCCTAATTTATTTTTTCTAAAAAACCACCAAAACAGGGGCATATCTTTGTATAACGGAGGTAGAGTTTCTTCAAGTTACAAATGGCCAGCTGCGCATGTTGAAGGCCTTGGTCAAGGCTGCACACAAGCTTAATGATCCATACAGAATATAAACTGAGGCTGGAATTTTTTCCCACCAGTAAATAAACAAAAGTCAAGTTAAGGAAGTTCAAAAACTTTAACTAATTGTACTCTTCCTGGTTGCTGCAATTAATTATTACACCATGAACAACTTTTTCCACAGTGATTGCTGCAAATGTTATCTAAATCGTGGTTAGATGCAGTACGTGGAACGAAATTGAGAACAGAAAATGTCACTTTCATGTTAAAGAGTACAACAGGGGTAGGGTTTTTTGAATCACTTAGTTTGTACAATATGTTTAATTAGAACGTGGTACGCTACAAAAATCTTTCTAAGAGGATATAGTTAAAACTAGTTGAGTTGTTTCTAAGCATCATAGGTATCATTAGTATATGGAATTCTAAAATATTCCTCCAGGAGCACAACAATTTGCCTTCACCTTATACCATGTCTATTCCTTTTCTATAAACTACCCTTAAAACAACTTAGAGGGATATAAATGTAATTTCCCTTAGCCCACGCAAAGCTTAATTGCAACTTCGTTCATTTCTTCCAGTTTCTATCATCACCAAAGAGAAAAAATAAATAATGAAAAAGAAAAGAACTTGCCTCGTTTAATTTGCTCACAGGATATGATTTCTCAGCCTTGAATGTGTCCAAAGCTGCATCAACTCCAGCAATTTCACCTTGCCAAGTAACATCCTAAATTACATTTCGCAAAAATCAGCGACATATCAAACTGTTGTTTCTATTGTACAACTCTATATGCATGGCCTCACTATTTTGTATAATAATTTCATTTCAGGGTCAAAATGTATATTGAATAGAGAATTTGATTGGAAAAAAGAGAAAAAAAAATTAGTTTTTACATCACATTTTAAATTATATTGTCGTTGTCTCGAAAAGAGGACTCCACTTTTCTACTGCCTTTTTCTTTTATAAATATTAAGGTTTGCATAGGTCAAAATTAGAAATGATTTTCCTTTTTCAATATCTAAGTATAAAGGTTTAAATCTTATTAACAAGAAACAAAAAATTATTCTTTAAAAAAAGTAATGTCAAAGTGTGTCCTCAGTAACCTTAATATTCATAAAAGAAAAGGGTCAGGAGAAAGGTAAAATCTCTTTTTTAGTATTGGAGCAAGTTCAGTTAAACAATAGTTTTACTTTATAGACAATTAGTAAATTCATGCAAGCAATATTACTCAAGCAGAGTTATCACCACAAAAATATTAGATAATATTTTCAGATATTATACAAGTTTGAACATACATGGGGGCTTGGTTCTGGCATGAACATGCATAACCCAAATTCGTGACCTAGAACTGCTACGCCACCAGGTTGTTGGCAACCAGTAACATACAAGTAGTCTGCATCCTGTCTAAAAGTATAAGGCACAACATCATTCATCATCTTTACTGGGGCTGCTGCAATTATAGCTAAACTCTTCTCCGGAAGAAGTTCCAGTAATCTCTTCCTTCTTGAAATATATTCTTCACTCGTAATGCCAGGTGTTATCTCCCCTTCTTTAAGTAACTACAATCACAAACAAAGGCATAAGTAAATGTAAAAATAAATTTACCTTAAACAAGAAAACAATTAGGTGACAGTAGCAGTACATGAGGGTGAGTAGCAGCTGTTGGCTGCCCGACATCGCATAACTTCTTCGTAGAATAAGCACGGCTTTCAGCTACCTATGATTACCAATTCATGAAATATTAGCTTGATATTAATCAGGTAAAGTGTGTGACAGAGGAAGAGAGACAGTGACACGAAGAGAACGATAGATTCCAGATCATGAATAAAACACTCAAATGGGGAAAAATTCATGACCTGAGTGCCCGAAAAAACAAAAGCAAATTAGAAAAAGCAACTTCCATTATGTCAATTCGATAAAGGGATAGCTCGATATGACAATGCTGGAATTTCTACAACAGTACTTCATGAAAATTCAACAAGACCAACAGAGTATCAATGATAACAAAAAATATTAAAAAAAATAGAAAGTTACTATCTTGAATTCAGAAGCATACAAAGATTTAGACTTGAAACGGAACAAGCATTCATTCAATCAAAATATCAAACTTTAACAATGAAATTTAATAAACTTCTGAATAAATTATACGAATTGAAGAAAAAAAAGACTCATTAGAAAAGTACCCAATTCGTAACTCCACAAATACAACAAACTTGACAAAAACATGAAAAAATGTTTGAGAAAAGATACGAACTAGATTGAATAATCTGAGTGAGGTTCTTTGTAGTAGTTTTCCCCTGAAAATCTGCATTCTTTGTATCAGAATTATCTTAATTCTCAATTTAGGGTTTTAGTCCTCTTGATAAACATTTTCAGATGATTCTTCTTCCTATTTAGAATCTCCAAATTGTACTCTCTGTTTCGTGGTGTTTCATTCGGTAAAAAAAGTTAAAATTGTTTAGTAAAATTTTGTTTGGGTAAGGAAAGAATCTAAACTATTAACAGCTGAAAAGTCAAATATATTTTTAAATTTAAAATTAATATTTTGAATTTAAAAATTATTATTATGTTTTGTATTTTTTATTTACCAAACAGTTTTTAAGTTTATATACTATTTTACTTAAATGATTTCATTTAAAAAACTAATATTTTTACATGAGTGTCTTTTACACATATATAACGGTGTGTGACCCACTCACCAAGAATCACATTAAAATATAAATTTTTTATATAAAAATATCAGTTGTCTTTAATTTATTAAGATTTCTAATCTTAATTACTCAAATTTATTATGATAATATTCAAAAAGAAAATTATTTTATCACAATATCATCGTCATAATATCATAACACTGCAGCTTCAAAAAAAAAAAATAATTTATATATAGTAAGAATATATTTTTATTTAATTTTTGATAATAAAATAGTAAAAATATACTAATGAGCCTGCAATCAAAAGGCTCGTGCTTATTCGCAGAGCTTAATCAAGAGTCAAATGAGTTGTGCAGAATGCAGATGCACAAGTGAGGAGCAGTTATAACACTCAACAGAGCCAAACACAAGGCTTTATCAGGTGTCAAGTATTGTGAGCAAATAAGATTGTATACATGCCCTACAAGGCTACAAAAATTGGAACCCTAGTTTTAAAAAAAAATACAATTGTCATCTGACTACATTTGTAAAGTACAACTTGAGACCATGACAAATATATGGCACATTATTTAAATGTCTTTCTGCAGATGGGTCGGTCTCATAGAACAGCAAAGATGAGAAAATCTCAGACGTTTTATGTTTCAATGTAATGTACTTTTCAAGCTTAGAGTCGATGTGCCAATCCCCAAATTAGAGAAAGCGTTGAAGAAAACTTTTGATCTCATCGATATATGGGGATCGTGTAGGTATTATATGGCCATATTCATGTTCAATAGTGACAGAACAACCTTCTTCAAATAGAGATGCTAGGTCTCTGCTGGTTTGGCTTGCAATCTGTCTGTCATCACCCTGTTCATTGCCAAAAATATGGAGGGAGGGGCAATTGATTGAACCTTGCTCATAATCTGATAAATTAACAGCAAATCCCGAGCACAGAATCACAAATCTAAAATCTACCTCACCCTTTAGCCTCCGTTGAAGTGCGCTAACTGAGGCAGCCATAGCTGCTCCTTGTGAAAATCCCAAGATTCCATCAAAAGGTCCTGCCTGAGAAAATACTGTTTTCAAATATCCAAGTGATTCATCAAACCCTTCGGTTTGCTGCTGGTACTGCAGATAATCAAATGGAACATCTGATATTTTCCAATCAGAGTCGCTTTTCTTGTTGAAATTAGGAGCAACCAACCATGCAAACTTTTTATTGCACCTCTTTGGTGGTGGTGGTGGTGGTGGTGGTGGTGGTGGTGAACTTAGCTCTGCAGAAACTGAGACATGATTAAGATTTAGGTCTGCTGGACAAGGTTGGTAAATGAATGGCAGCTCATGGGGGGCATTGATAAAAACAAGCTCAACTAAGTTTTTGAGTTTCTTGGCTAATGATGCCGATCTTCCTTTGAAACTAGAAGCATTCTGCCGAAACCCGTGCAAGCATAAAATTCTCAGTTTTCTCAAAGTCTTTGCACCTAGACAAGGCAGATTAATGTTTTTTTCAGTAATTTACCAGATTTTGGTGAATAAGTTTTGAAGCCAAATAATGGGCATACCAAATAATTGTTGCAAGATTGAACGGGTCAATTACAAAAACAAGGAAATGGCATTACACTTGATGTTAGATCAAAGAGAAGAGCTAAGATTCAGGAAAGGAAGCTTTATGGGAGAAGGGAGAAAAAGTAAAAGTTGTATTAGTGATGCAGTTTACAGACTTTACCATTCTTCATAGGTAAATCAGATGAACATATCATATTATCCGTTGTAGGAACACCTTCAAACTCAAGGGGTGTTGATGTTTCCTGCAAATTCTCATTTTCAGTTGATGGAAGCAACACACCACTCTTGCCATTTTCATGGCACAGCTCGCAAACATATACACAACTTTTTTCCTGCCAGACCATGTAAAAAAATCAGAAGCAATTATCTTGAAATCTAAGAAATTACAGATACAATGAATAGGTGCCATTCCACGTAATTTTTTTATATGTACCAATAGTCAATCCATGTACTTAAATAAAGGAGGGTACATGTTATGCTATAGTTGTCCAGTAGTGTGTTAGTTGTGATGATGTGTCAGAAGGTGGATGTTGTTACTTAAGAGTCTGTTACTTCTCTATAAATAACTGAGTTAGTAGCATCGAGAGTTAGTTGGATATTTTTGATTGTAACATAATTTTCTGGAATTCATTCTGTTTCTCCCCAAATCTAATTTCTTCTTACTCTCCTCTGATCTCACTTCTATGTCTAGAATTCTACTCATAAATTCTCTCTTATCAATTTTCTTCAGTTCTTAACTGAAATTCATCCATTACGACCTAAGATTGTAACAGTGCATCTTTTTCTTACAAAATCGCCTATCCATATAATATTCTGTCTTGTTCATGGGAAAGATTGGATAAAGCAACTAGTAGTATTTGTTCTAAACCATATAACATGGGCTATACAGTAGGTGTCAGCCTGTCAGGTGTGGGTTTACATTTCGGAATCCAGTTTGTTTCGTATCCAAAGATACAAGGAAAAAATGCTTTCAAATGTGAAACATGCATACCAGACACCCCACGCGATATAGATAAAGGCATGGTTAGACAAACTGCAAATAATCTTTTCACTTGCTATATTGCCCTTTTGCTCTTTTAACTTTTAGCATTTCTTGTGATACTCATCGAATATGAGGGAATAAGAAAATGGCTCATAAGAGGCTCAACCATGAGCTACTAAAAACTTGGGCCAAAACATTTTAATGGGCATCCACATCCCACTTGGAAGTTGTTGGGCCAGTCGGTATATGGGATCAGATAGCAAGGTAAGTTCATTGAAGCCTATACATTTAAGAGAAATAAGCATACAAAGTATATTTATGATAAAGGCTGTCCTCACTATGCATTGAAGTAATATCATCAGCACATACCCGACAACTATCACAAACTAACACAAGCATTCTACAGTAACTGCATCGACTCCTAGCAGAATAATCATCAAATGGAGATTTACAGAGAAGGCAGGAACCCAAGACATTTGCATCTGAACAGCCAACAGAAACCCTACAATAACAATGAAGGTAAGTTAAAGAATTACCACTTCCATCTAGAAATAACAAAAAGTTCACCATACCATTCTCACTAGCTTTTTTCAGTATCACACTTTTTTTCTTCAAGAGTATTATGATGGTTACCAAACTAAACTAAATTCAACAAATCCTAACAGAATGAATACAATTGCCATGCAGTTTGCAAAAAACAAAAAAGATAGAATTCTGCTTTCAAAACTAAGATTTTAGATGGTGATGTTTCCTTTATCTTATTTTATTTGGAAAGCCAAATCTCCCTCGAAGGTTGATGCTTTTGTTTGGTCTTTTATTTTCAATAAAATAATAAACTAAAAACTAATGATTTATTGCATAAGCACGTTCTTGAAAGTCTCTACCTCCTGGTTTGTGTAGCTTTTCAAATTGAACAAAGAAGTTTGTTCTCTGTCATTTTTGTATTGCACCGTTTGCACGGCAGTGTGGACTGCGAAATAGGCTTTCTGAGTTACTGGAGAGTCATGGTCTATCCTTATTACAATCAGTGTCTACTTAGGATGAGATTTCGAGGTTTTAGGAAAGGGAAAGTGAATAAACCATTGTAAAAAGAAGAGTACAATTTGGTGTGTTCGGAAGAACATAAGTTGAGAACAAGTTCATTAAGTCATATCTTATTCAATTTTATCATCTATTCTCCAAAAGAACATCACTCTCGTAAGCAGAATAACCTCAACACATCCGACTATGTGATATATAACCTTTTGCTCTTCCTGATTGATAGTTATACGAATGGGGAACCCTAACCTGTACCCCTTCCTTTTTAAGACCGTGCTAAGAAGCTTTTGGCAGGTAGCAGCCTTGCACTACCACAATTCACATCATACTGTAACTTACATGGGATGCCAAACTCATATATGGGCTCCACATACAGGAAGTATCCTTGTTCCAAGTGACATTAGACCAAATTCCTTCTATAAGTCATTGTAAAATAAAACAAAACTTTCTTTTGGTACACACCACTACCTGACAAGTTTCTCTATAATAGAACAAAAATTATCAATGACGTCTAGTTAGTCTAAACTCTAAAACAAGAATAAATATTTTTAGCACTGGTGGAGAAAAAAAGAATACACTCTGCTACAGGAAAAAGGGAAAAAACAAAACAAAACAAAACAAAAAGAGCAACAGACTTTTCTATAGGATTCAGAGAATGGAGCCCGATTTCTCTAGTCGCTGAGATAATTTTAGTCTAGGTTAACAGAATTGATTTAACAGTTCACTCATTAAGTATCATATACAATACCTGTGGTCAAAAACAAAGTTCTTTCCTTTGAAAAAGCCACCATCTGGAAATTGTTCTAGATATCGTTGAATTCCACCATATAACTGCAAGAAAACTATTGTTACTAAAAAAGTTCATCATCTACATGAGAACCATTTATACTTCCTTAGGGCCATGTTATCATAATAACTATATGCTAAATCACAGTGCAAAGAGACAAGAAATAGAGACTATGCCAATTCAATTAATATTGTTATTTTTATGAGACATGGGAATTCATAAAACATCAGCATATATATGCTTACTACATCATCTAAGTCTCAACAAACCACATAACACTAATTGCATCCTTTAAGACAGCATTCTACTTTTAACATGGAACTTTCATCGCAGAGAATGTCAACATACAGAACTTTTGTTTTAGATGATCTTTGGGACAATGTATAAAATATCTGTATTTAAGTAGAATTGTTTTCACATCTCAAATAATGACTAAATGAAATGTTAGCTTATCCCAAAAAAATCCACCTAGAAACCTCAAGAAAAATATAAATAATAAATAATTCTGGAGTTTATCCAAACACTTTCCTCCTTTTTGAACAAAATTACAGTTGAGGGAAAATTAGTAGTAAGCAAATATATACATTAACTCTTTCGTGTCCCTTGACCAAAAAAGATTGAAGGACAAAAATATAAGAAAAATGATTGTGTGAATATGGAAATCTTGTGGATTACTCATAACCAAAGGCTCCTCATTCATGCATCTTTAATGACTACAAATCATCAATTGCTTAATAAAACATACAATTTAGTACAAGTTGATTGGATCAACTATATTTCATCCATTCAAAAAACATATTTAATTTCGATACAACATTATTAGTAATAATCATTAAATGAAGAAATAGAAATATAGAAATCCATTTAAACCTGAAACACATTCTCAAAGCCTGCACCTTTAGATCTAACATAGGCTGATGCCATTTCACACCTAATTCCTCCAGTACAATACCTGTGACACAAACCAACCAATAAAAATTGAAGAGCCGGCATAAAAGCGCCGGCTGAAATTTTAACCAAATTGCTATAAATGCCATCTTGCTTTGAACTCTATTATAGGTGAATGAACAGGACTTTGTCAAGATAAGGTTAACATAAAGCATGGGGGGAAGATCACAATAACTATTTTTGATCAGTGTAGTTCAGTGACTACCATTTAACCACGATATACAAGCAGTAGATAAGTATTTTTTGAAATTCTTATGATAAGAACAATGAAAAATAGAAAGTAAGACATGCACACAATTATATCCTCCTTTAATTATTACCAACCCTTTGAAGTTTTTTAATTCAAAGCTAAACGAAGATAAAAATAACATATCCATCAAAAACAATATGAGCTGGGCACATTAATAATTAGAAGCTATAAGATAATTGAAACAATATATTTCATATATGCATGAGGACGGATTTTGAAAAAAAGTTTATATACCTAAACAAGAAAGGTAAGAGCACATTAATGAATAGAAAGAGGAATTTTTTTTAAAAAATGTATAAAAAATTCATACAATTCCAGTTAGTTCGCAAGTGTGTAGCAAGGTGAAAAGACATAAAGATGCCAAGATGGTGGATCATAAAGAAAGAGATCATCTTCTCAACATTTGAATGGAGTATATAAGCCTCACGTCAAGAGGTATTAAAAGAATTTCCTCAAAATTTATGTTATACAAAATATAAGAAGAAACAAAATTAAAAATCAGGAAACCTTTAGTGTAAACTACTGCATCAGCACTTACATGAGGATACAATTTCCTCGCAATTTCTCCGAATTATTATCTATCCAAGAAGGAAGATCACTATACTGCCGGATTGCTGGATCCAAAGTTTCTACATTTGGAGTTTGGAACTTCCCAATTCTTGTCTCATATAAATTCCTAGCATCCAGTAGAACAAGTTTTTTTGGTGTATCTTTTTCTTTATGTTGTCCTGGTAAAAAAATCTGAATTAAGAGATTACAGCAGTTACCTGAGAGAAATGCCAATATTGAAACTCAAAGCAAGTAAAATTGCAAACATATTCTAATAGATGATTCAACCTAACTAAGGCAACCGACCAGCACAAAAAGTAAGAACAGAGCTTCAAAACACAAAAGGATAACTCACCGCTATTCTGAATGGCAGAATGGAACTCAACTGCAGAGAGATGCTTCCCAACATTTGAGATTTCTGGTGGTTTGGACAGAGGATGAGAACCAAATGTAACCAATTCCTGAGCACAATATCAACCTAGAGAATCAATAGAAAAGGACAAGCTGCACTAGAATGTTTCGTAGTTTTAGAAGCCAATTAATTAAGATAACCTTGAAGTTCCTGAGTACATAAGAATCTTACAATTATCATCATGTTTGCCAACTTAAAAGCATATTAAAAGAAAGTTCAGATTATACACTAAATTTTTTGACATCATACCAAGTAGATATGTTCATTAATAAGACATTGTTCAGGGTAAAATTTTGTTTTCTTATAACACAAAAACTTTATCGTAGCTATCATCCACTAATAAGTAGATGCTAAAAACAATTAAACGTAATGTACAAACTGAAGCTTACATTGCAGATGAGTCAATTACAATACTTATGGCAGAGTTGTTTCACCTTGACAATGCGGATTGATAGAGAAGTGAATCCACATTCCTCTGCAACCCTATCATTTGACGGCTGATGGCAAGAAGCCAGCTTGAAGTCTGTTCCTTTAAATAAAGAGTTTGACTTCATTGCAGCAATGTGCTTCTCTAAAGATGATAGCTTTCCACCAACCTAAGAATAACCAAAAATCCCGAACCGATAAGCTCCAACACACACACACACACGTAATACCAAACATCACTATCTGATTGTACATAATACTCCCCGTCCCAAATTAGAGCTCGCTTTGTCCTTTTAGGGATCCAAAAATTTCATTTACTTTCAAAATCAATGCATTTGGAAATCAACCTATTTTAAGTAGGTTAAAATTTTAGCTAGTTATGCTTAATTGAAACTTTTCTTAATAACATTTAAAAGTGGACTATCGAGTGTATCCATAATCACTCTACAGCTCTAGATTCTTGCAGACGGTTTTCAGCTCTCTGTTTATGAAATAACTCTAGATAAAAGTATATACACCCCCATATATGAATGCATACAACTCACAAAACACTAATATCTTCAGAAGGCATAGGAAAAAAAATTGAAAAGTGATAAACCCACTGATGATCATATGCAGGGGCGGACCTAAGGGAGGGCAGGGGGGGCACCTGACCCCACTGAATTTTCAGGGGGTCAGGGGGCATATTAAAAAAAATAATAATAAGAGGGTTCAAAGTGAATTTTGTACATATTATGTACAAAGTCAGTAAGAATAAAGGCACCATTCACGGTTCAACCATCTCTTTTTCCCCAATTCGGCAATCCCCACCACTAACTGCTAAGTAACTATCCATTTTCCCCAATCCCCACTAACTGGCTACTGCTAAGTCACTATCCATGTATCCAACCTTTTCTATTCTTCTATTCGGCAACTCACAACTCAGAAGTGGCAATAGATGAACAAAGCATGCGATCTCACCAATCACGATCACGTCGATCAGTCCGCCATCAATTCGAAAGTATATTTTAATTTTAGTTTTTTAATTTTACAAATTTAATAATTACTTTAGGAATTTTTGTAATTGTTTATGGATTTTTCTTGTTTGTAATTTTATAAAATTAGGGTTTTTTACTTCTTAAAGCAACACTACAACAATGAAGAGAACTCCATCAAATAAAAGTTCTTCAAGTATGTGTTTCTAATCTATTTTTACATTCTTTAAATTTTGTAATTTATTTTTTAATGTTACTTGTTAGTGGTTTAATTGAGATCGTTTATTGTTGGTGCTAATTGCTAATTACACTTGACTATTCATATTATATATTGATTTATTTTGATGTTGAATTAGTTTTTAAATATTTATTGATTGTCAGGTATGGGCATGGGGATACGTAACTGGGTTACAACAACTAAACGTACAAAATTTGAATTTATTCATGAAAATGTCCAAGCCGAAGGGACTAGTGACGAACATGTCACTGCTGATATTCACCAAGAAACTCACCCGCAAAGTGTTAACCTCCAAACCCATACATCGGTATCTCCTTCCCTTAATATTGAGGGGGATCCCGGTAAAAGACCACCAATAAGTTCTTATCCTGCTAGTGAAAGAGAGAATTTTCGAAGAAGTTATTTACTTAGGGGTCCGACTCAACCAATACCTCACAAATTTTCAGATACACTAATTAGTGGAATTACTCGTAAATTCAACAAGAATTGGTACAAAAAATATCAAAGTTGGTTGGAATATAGTTTGAGTGAAGATGCTCTATTTTGTTTGTGTTGTTACCTATTTAAAATTGATCATGGTAACCAAGGTGGTGGGGATGCATTTGTTGGCGAGGGATTTAGAAATTGGAAGAAGATGGACATATTAGAAATACATGTTGGAGATCATGGTAGTGTTCATCGAAAAATGTGAACAGACTTGTCGTGATTTATTGAATCAACCTCAACACATAGATATCAATCTTGCTAACATAATTGAGCAACAAAGGATCGATTACCGTCTTCGATTGCTCGCATCAGTTAAATGTGTTAGGTTTCTTTTAAAAGAAGGATTGCCTTTTCGTGGTCACGATGAGTCAAAGGGTTCAAGAAAACGAGGGCTATGTATTTCTCAGCTAGAGTTTCTTTCGGAAAACAATGATGAGGTGCGTAAAGTTGTCTTAAAAAATGCTCCAGAGAATCATAAATTGATTGCACACTCAATTCAAAAAGATATTTGTAGAGCCGCTGCATTTTTGACTACACAAGCTATCATTAAAGAAATTGGGAATGGATTTTTTTCTTTGTTGGTTGATGAGGCTCGTGATACATCAATCAAAGAACAAATGGCAGTGGTTTTACGATATGTGGACAGGTATGGTTGTATAATTGAGCGATTTCTTGCCATTATTCATGTTCCTGAAATTTCTGCTTTGACACTAAAAGTTTCTATTGATCAACTTTTTTCTAAACATGGATTGAGCATATCACGTGTGCGTGGTCAAGGTTATGATGGAGCTAGCAATATGTCAGGGAAGTTTAAAGGTCTTAAGAGTTTAATATTATCTGAAAATTCATGTGCTTTCTATATTCATTGTTTTGCACATCAGCTTCAGTTGACACTTGTTGCAGTTGCTAAGAAACATAAGTCATTATGTTCTTTCTTTGATTATCTTGGATTGTTAGCAAATGTTGTTGGGGCTTCTTGCAAACGAAAAGAAATTCTCCGATTGAAGCAATTTCAAAAAGTAGCTGAAGGGGTTGCTAGTGGCGAAATCAAGAGTGGACGAGGTTTGAATCAAGAAACAACAATAAAACGACCTGGAGAAACGCGTTGGAGTTCACATTTTAAAACAATTTTGAATGTTATTACCTTGTTTTCTCCAATAATGGATGTGCTCGAGTTTGTAGCAGATGATGTCGAAGGGGAGAAAAGTACAGAAGCTAGTACACTTTTAAAATTCATGCATGATTTTGAGTTTGTGTTCTTGTTACACTTATTGAAATGAGTCATGGGAATTACAAATGACTTATCACAAGCCTTACAGAGGAAAGATCAAGACATCATAAACGCAATAACTCTTGTCAATGTAACCAGGCAACGATTACAATGCATGAGAGAAAACTGGGATGATTTGTTAGCGGAAACTTGTGAATTTTGTGCATTGCATAACATAGTTGTCACGAGGATGGAGGATATTTTTGTGTTTCCAAGAAGACCACGATGCAATATTGAAGAAATCACAAACCTTCATCGCTTTAGGGTTCAATTATTTTTCACTGTGATTAATAGTCAACTTGGGGAGTTGAATGACCGTTTTGATAACACAAATACAGAATTACTTTCAAGTATAGCATGTCTTGACCCGCGTGACTCTTTCTCGGCATTTGACAATAAAAAATTAATTGAATTTGCGAAACTTTACCCTTCACAATTTGATGATATGGAACTTTTGGCACTTGATGGTCAACTCCAAAATTATATTGTGGATATGAGAAACGATCCCAATTTTTCGAGTATAAAAGGAATTGGTGAATTGGCTCAAATGTTGGTTCAGAAAAGAAAGGATGATGTGTATCCCCAAGTCTATTTGTTGCTGAAATTGGCTCTACTTTTGCTCGTTGCTACTGCAACTGTTGAAAGGACATTTTCAGTTATGAATATCGTGAAGAATGAACTTCGTAACCAAATGGGAGATGAATGGATGAATGATTGTTTAGTAACATACATTGAGCGTGATATTTTTGTAACTATTAAAAATGAAGCTATCATGCAACAATTTCAAGCAATGAAACCTCAAAAATGTTATTATAAATAATATTTGAGGATTGTTTAGTTTTGCAAGTTATTTTATGAAATTTTTATTTGTAAGAATTTTTTTTTCAAGTTTGACACCACTGAACTATCGGTGTGGATCCGCCCCTGATCATATGTCCAATTATAAACACACTTTAAAAAACATAAAATCAAGCAAATACTTGTAAAATTTAGTGTAACATGGAATACTTTTTTTTATCTCACTTTCCATTTCCTTTTCATTTCTCACTACTTTGTACCAGTTCCGCATAGCCTCAGTGAAAACATATCTATTCGCATCAATCAGCCCATAATTTCAACTCTTGAAAGAAATTTGCAGTTCACTGTACAAAAACCATATACTTGTAATATACAGAAATGTATCTAGTAGGAGGAAATTAGAGGAAAGATAAAAATTACAGTAACATTGACGCCATTTGGAGAGAGACGGACGCGGCCGAGGAGAGAGAGAGTTGCAGCTGGTATTATAGAAGCTGAAGAGCTCGTTAAGGTCTGGAATTGGGGTGTACTTGTAGTATAACAGAACGCCATACTCATCCCGTCCACAGTTGTTATCCGCCATTGCTGAGAGCTCCTGTGAAGCTTCACGATTTGTTTTCATGGCGAATAGAAAGATTAAAGTTAAACCCTAATCCAGATTGGGATTTTGAAACTTTTTTAAGCATATTTGAAAAATGTTTGATTTTTCTCAGCCAATAATATTATAGTTAGCTAAATTTTCCCCATCTTTTTTTTGTTTTTCTAATCCTTTCATTTTATTTTATTAGTTTAGTCCAAAAAGATTTTTAAAAAATCAAAATTATTGTATTTTGCTCATTTTTAATAAGAGGAAAAGAGTACTTCTACACATACCAGAAAAATGAACTAGAAAATTCGATATTTTTAATTATTACTCCCTCTGTTCCAAATTAACTGCTCAATTTTGACCTTTTTAAGTCAAATTGACTTTTTTTAGAATTAATAATTAAGCATATATAAATATATTTCTAATATTATAAAAATTGGGATTAGTAATAAATTGTATATACTTTCTTTTGGTTATAATCTCTTCACCTATATTTTAACAAAAATAGTAAAAAGATTATTTTTAAAAATGGTCAATTTAACTTTAAAAAGTCAAAACTGAGCAATTAATTTGGGACGGAGGGAGTATTATTTTTTGCTTGTGAGTCTCAAAAAATATATAGTATTTATTCCAACAGGTATGTAAGACCCCAACTTATTTTAAATAAAATTAAATTTTCTCTATTCATTATCTTGAAATAATAAGGAGTTAATTTGATATAATATTTTGGTTATGGGTGAAATGTGCAAATTTTATAAAATAAGCAAGTGGTTGTAAAATATTCATTTCTGTCGGGGAATATTCGTTTGGTCGTGGAATATTCTTGCTGTCGAGGAATATTCGTACGACGGCGCAGCCATTTGTGGGCTCATAACGGAATAAATGTCGGATGAAGAAAACAACAAGTTTGAGTTTTTATAAATAACGGTGTAGTTGTTACCGTTAACACTGTTGGAATACCCGGTGGTTAAAATACAGTAATACGCGTGGTTGCACAGTAACACACGGTATTGCACAGTATTGTTGAATTATTGATTCGTACGTAAGAATACACTACTCAATAATTGTTACAGTAATTATTGTTCAATACTTTATTTTATTATTTCAATAATTGTTGCGTTGATAGTTTATATTATTGTTGTTTTAATAAATGTCACTGCACAGTATTTTCTATTATTAGATCAATAATTAATATTATTTGAATAATATTATTAGATAACATTATTGGCAATGTCTAGAAAGTTCTGTCAAGGAGAGGTTTAGTCACCTAATTGCGCGCCAGTAAGGAGAAATCCTTATTGAAAAGTCATATTTCCTGGGAACAGCCTGATTGTCATAATTGTGATTTTGTAATATTGTTTATGAATAATTAATTATTGATTTATATGATAAAAAAAATTTTATTTGATGCGGATATAAATGATGGATTTATTTATTTTATGTGGTTATAATTGAAGGAATTAATGTTGAGTTGTTTTATCAGTATTTTTATCGGAATGGAGGTATTAAAAATCAAATCAATATTTTTACGATATATTACGTGAGTTATAATTTTTAATCCGACCGTTGGATCGTTGTGATTTTTGGATATGTTATACATATATAAGTTGAGTATATGTCCACAAATTTTGAACCGTTAAAATTGAACGAATGATTTGTTATGAATTTCAAGAGGTGACTGATTCAGAAATTAGGTTTATAAATGATTTTGGTAGAAAATTCTAGAATTGAGTGGGCCCCATTTGTGGTTGGTGAAGAAATATGCTGAATTTTATTTCAAATGTGGTGGGTGGCAATAGTAGCAGGTAAAGTCATCAGGTAGCAAGTCAAGTCTGCTTCGGCGTGCTAACATTTTTCTATAAATAGAGAGCTAAGTTAGAATTGAAAATCACACCAGAAACATAAGCTTTCTAAGTTAGAATTGAAAATCACACCAGAAACATAAGCTTTCTCTCTTTCTCTCTCTATATTATCGAGCGTATTTTGTGAGTATTTAGATACGTTGAGAGTTGTTGTTCAGTACAAGTTTCATTCAGCATCACTTCCGACCTTTCATTCCGAAGTACTATTTCTTTGAGGTAAGGGATGTTATTTTTTTTCTTAAATGATATTATTTTTCTTCAATATCATTATGCCGAAATATTGGTTTGAACTTTTTAATCAAATTTGAAACTTTTTGTGTCGGAGTTACTATTTACGTATACGACACTATTCACGAATACGACACTATTCACCGAAAAATAAAAATTTTCCTTTTTGTCCAAGATGTCTATTATGGTTACTATCTTTGATTGTATCCATGTTTTGATCTTTATTTTTGAATTCTGCTTCACAATTGGTTATTATGAAGTATTATTGATCTTGGATAAACTGTTATACGAATCCCTAATATTTGTCCTTCTGTCTCCCTGGATTCGTTTTCTTTAAAATATTTTTCATCATCCTCAGTCTTAAATGATGATATTATTGAATATCTTTGGTCTGTAGTGCAAAGATGAATGATTAACTGATGAATATCTTTGGCCCGTAATGCAAAGATGAACATGTGTTGAGACGAACATAACCGACTGGTGATATAAATGAATATCTTTGGCCTGTAGTGCAAAGATGAATATTTGATTAAAGATGTATATTGATTGATGTTACAGGGATAAAATATTGATGACGGACTTTTAAATCTTAGAAGATAGTAGAATTCATTCTTTACGTGACTTTTCTAATGGATTGTTGTTTCCGCTGCATTTGTTGATCTAAAACGTGTTGTCTATTATATTCTATCAGATTTTTCCCTGTTGAAGACTAATGATAATTTGTTGTATATTATCTTAGTCATAATATTCTTTACTAGGCTAGTTGAGCTCACCCTTTTCCTTTTTGTTTTATTTTTCTTCTCAGGAGGTGAGAACATAGCAGGATCTAGTCGGGGTATGGAGTGATGGTTCTAAAAAGATGTTTTAGCAGTCCTCACTATTTCTGTAAAATAGTGTATGAATAATTATAATGAGGACTTATTTGAGTGTTGATATTGTCTAGAAGACAATATTTGTATTTAAACTCACAGTATGTGTTGTCGTATTTTGCACGACAATTGTATTATTGAAGTTGTAGTTTGCTTTCTGTACCATGTATTTGGCGACTCGGAATAGGTGTTGTATACCTATTTAGGGGGCGTCACAGTTGGTATCAAAGCTCATAAAAGAAAAAAATAAGAGCTTCGAGCCAATAAAGACTAAGAAGATTGACTCAAGAAAAAATTTCATTATGAGCTCCATTGTAGAAATCAGACCTAACCATTAAATAAGAAGCGATGGGAATAATAGAACCTATGAATCCAAATCTATTGAAAACGGATTCATTGATCGGGATGACGGAACAAACCAAAGACTAATTCATTCATATTCATCTATTGGGAAAAGAAAAATCAAGAGCTAACTGTGAGAGCCCCGAATCCGGGGCCCAAATCACCGCGGATCCGATTCAATCATTCTACTACTATTGCGAAAGATATAAACATAAATTATTTATACATTAAACATTATACACTATCCCTAAGGTCGAGTAACCATAACTTATACACAATTCATAACTTATCTAACACATGACATCATTATCATACAAGAGTATTACAAAACTAATCGCGCACATTAACTTTAAGCTGGAACTGTCTTTAACTTTCCTTGTATCCGACGCATTCACCTTAATCTGCAATGTTTTATCATGATATGGCAAGGGTGAGCATGAAAGTTTCCCAGCAAGTTTAAATATAATTTAAGGATATATCATGATTGAAAGATTTAGAATAATAAGTTGGCTATAATTCACAATGTAGTTGTGAATTAGCATGAACAAACTTTTGACTGAACAAGTATTACATATGAACAATATATATCTGGACCAATTGGAAATAAAGGTGATCAACCTTTCATATCTGACTTATACATACAAGATGTACAGAGTACAATTCTACATGGCAATCAGTAATGATTAACCCTAAGCATAACTGAATGAAACACTTTTAGTAAAGTTAAGAAGAACAAACTTGCCTGAACAGTTGATTACCGATAAGAAATATAACTTAGCTTTATCCGAAGACCTAATACAGATAATACCGATCTCCAAATATTAGAATAATATCATCATAGTATAAAATAATCTAAACACATTATCACATAATCCTATCAGTCTATACAACACATAGACTTAGCATCAAACCAAATTATTTAAGTCTAAGTTGAAATCGACACAATTCAATCATCCCGACGGTCTAATCGGACAATATCGAGTTTAAGTTCAATTAAACTCTGCCTAAACAATTAACAATAATCTTAGATAATCATATTATCAGTCAAAATAATTTTCATAGACTGGTAAAGTTTTTCAGATAATTAATATCATTTATCATAATTTTCCAATCATTAAACTCGTATTTAAATGAATTAAATACAACATAATTCCTTAGTCATTAATATTTATTTATTGCTAAACATTAATGAATTACATGCCATAATATTATATCATATTTATAATATCTCAAAGTATTTTCAATACTTTATTATTTCCTTTAAATATTTTTAAAGTAATTAAAAACATAAATCAATAACTGATATTAATATAAATACCACATTATTCCTTGATCATTAACATTTAATTTAATACCAAATATCAATGAAAATCATAACATAATATTATAATATAATTATAACATCACAAAGTATTTTAATACCTTAAAATCATATTTCTATGATTTTTAAACAATCAAATTCATTATCCGATAATTGCTATAAATATTAAAATATTAATATTTTCATGACAAAATATCAAAAGTTATATTTTATAACTCAAAATATTTTTATAACACTTAAATCATTTTTATATGATTTTTAAAGCATTAATTCTATTTTTCCATAATTTATCTAATATATTCATTAAATATATTAACTATCATTAATAATAAATATTAATGAATTTCATCACAAAATATCAAAAGTCATCAAAAATAACTTAAAATATTTTCTAACACCATAATATAATTTTTCATGATTTTTCATGAATTAAAATAATTTATAAATAATTTATCTAATATTATAATTAAATAAATAAATACCATTTATATTCCAAAATATTAAATATTTTTGAAATATACTCCAAATAATTAAAAAAAAATTCAGGCTTTAAAATAATTTTTCAGAATTTAATATGTATTTTTAATAATTTAAAAACCATTTATTTCTATTTATTTATTAAAATAATTTATTTTCCGAAAATAAGCGTCGCTAAAGGGCCCTATAGCGACAGAACCGTCGCTATAGGTATTCTTGAGCCTGCCCAGAAACATATTGTCAGTCGCTAAGGTGTTACGTTTGACCGGCTCTAATTACTTGGCTATTACGTTTCTCGGATTTCTAAAATATTGATCTGGTAGTATTTATGTAATACTACAAGTATGTGTAATCATCTAAGTCATTAAGCATCAAAATTGCAAGATCTAAGCCTGTAAAGATGTTATCAGAACCTGTTCTTAGAATTCTGAGTTTACCAGAATCAAGGTACATACTTTGGGTCCTTATGTTTGCAGTCTATGTATTGTTCGTGTGATAAAAAGGTTCACACTTGTAGTCATGAAGTCAGAGTATAACTTCGTAACATTAGATCAGTCTAAAAACATCACCAGCTCAATATTTAAGCCGGTCAAAGGGCATGTCAGAACTGTTCTTGGCCGAATTCTGGGTTTACCCAGAATTCTTCAAAACAGAAGGTCAACTCTAGTTTGACCTTAATTTTCGGTCATTACAGTTATGATATAAGTGATCTGGTAACTTAAACATGTAGTCTACATACCAGACTACAATAAACAAACAACAACTTGACCAAACTATTAACACAAAACAAGATTTGAGGCTCGAAAATTGTTGTCAGACCCACCTGGGTTTCTGGGCTGCCCAGAAACTCAGTTGGTCATGGTCGGTCAACGACCTTTGACCACCAATAACTCACGATCTAGACATGCTATGAGGTTGATTCAAGTCTCAGATAAAATATCACATGGCAGACTACATATCCAAAGCATAAAACACAACAAAAAACTAACACATATGAATCTATGGGCTCTGACATTCGGCTGTCAAGCCACTTTTTCCCAGATTTCCAGATTTCTAAAAACATCAATTTCGAGCATCTTGGTGTTATGGATCTGTGATATTACAACCCAGATCACTAATATATACTACATACTACACATTTAAACATAAAATCATAATATCTAACAACAGATCTAAGGATTTCTAGAATTAGGGTTTATACCTCATAAATGCTCAATTTTTGAATCTGATCTTTGGTGTTTGTTCTTGGCAAGCTAACACATGATCTTGGCTTAGCTTATTAGTCACTCTCACTCTACAATTTCGGATGGGAGAGAGAGAGAAGGTTTGGCTTGCTTGAAAAAATAAAGTAAGTGAATTTTGCTTACTTTTGAAATTTGATCTTAGGTCCAATGTATTTATAGGATGCTAGATGGTTGATGGTTGATGATTAAAGGCTAGAACATAGACCACATGCCTAGCAAAGGTTGGTCACCAACTAAAGTTATGGCAACCTACACAAGTTATCTTATTAAATAATGCTAAAAAGGCATTTTGGTCATTTGGCTCATAAAGTGCATGGTACTTTGGTAACTTCTCACACCTATTAGATTTTAACCCTTAGGGTTTGACCCTAGGGGTTTTTAACCCTTAGGGTTTGACCCTAAGGTTTCATAAGCTCTAAATCTAGAGTTGTGTATTAAGGGAAAATATAGAAATCTTTGTTTCTTTGATTAGGGTTCCCTAATTACAGTAAATTTTACTAATCTCATTCAAGCTTGCTAATTAGGGTTAAAGCTTCCTAATTAACATTACATTCTATAAGCTAATAATTAGGTTTTCTCTAATTGCATGCTAGGGTTTCCTACATTAGAAATTAGGGCTTTCCAATTAATCAATTAGGGTTATCCCTAATTATACTTACAATTAATAACATAGAAACTCTATACTTATCTTCAAGCTTCCCACTTGGGGTTTTAATATCCCGATTTAGGGTTTTAGACAGAATAATTAGGGTTCAAATTTTAGAAATTAAGGTTTGCTAAGTAATTAAGCTTTACCCTATTAAGCTTATAATTTAAATCACTTGAGCATTATAATTTTTCGTTATTTTCCCAGATTAGGGTTTCAAATATTCGAAATCTGAAATTAGGATGTTCAGATATGGTATTAGGGTTTTCTAATACTCAAATAGGGTTTCCAGTAATTCATTAGGATTTTTCATAATTAATTTATAATTAATAACGTTAAACCTTATATATAGCATTGCATTCCCAATCTAGGGTTTTTAAAATCCGAATTAGGGTTTTGGACTCCCGAAACTGAAACTAGGGTTTTCAGAACCGATTTCTAGGGTTTCTTATCAGACGTTAGGGTTTTCTAGCTGAACGTTGTCGTTCTTAATATATACTTAGGGTTTGACACAGATATAATTATAAACACAGAACATATTCACATAAATTCTTAATCTTGAATAATTCACATAAATCCTTCACACAATTTTGAAATCCTAAAAATTCCTTCCCAATAACATCAAACGCATACACTTATTTTCTATCTAGGTCTAATATTTGACCTTAAATCAATCATTTAAGAATTTAATAAATTGTCTAATTCTCGTGTTGTCACATTAACCCTACAACTGAAATAGCGATGACAAGAGTAAATATTCGCTTGCGAAACCTTTATTTTCTTGGATTGCTAAATTTTGGTCAATCGAAGAAAATAAAAGACAAAACAAAATAAAGATTCGTTATAACATTATAAAAAGTCATACAATATTTAAAATAGAAATATTAATATGTTTTGTTATCTAAAAAAACAAGATATACAAACGAATAATAGAGAAGTTGAAGATTTTCTTATTCGCGAGGAGCTGGATGAGAAGAAACTCTCACGTCCAGTTCTGTAGTAGAGATGGAATTCAGAACCAACCATCAACTATAACCCCAAAAGAACCAGATTTCGTAAACAACATAGAGGAAGAAAGAAGGGAATATCTTATCGAGATAATCATATTTCTTTCGGTAAATATGCTCTTCAGGCACTTGAACCCGCCTGGATCACATCTAGACAAATAGAAGCAGGTCGACGAGCAATGACACGAAATGCACGACGTGGTGGAAAAATATGGGTATGTATATTTCCAGAAAAATCGGTTACAGTAAGACTCGCAGAAATACGTATGGGTTCGGGGAAAGGATCCCCTGAATATTGGGTAGCTGTTGATAAACCAGGTCGAATCCTTTATGAAATGGGTGCAGTAACAGAAAATATAGCCAGAAAGGCTATTTCAATAGCATCGTCTAAAATGCCTATACAAACTCAATTCATTATTTCGGCATAAAAATGGAGAATCAAAGGAAATAGGTCTTGAGAATTAAAAAAAAACAATCGTTGGTGCTGATTTATTTTTTTGGACAAATAATATTTTTTTTCTTCGCCTTTTGCATTGAAAGAATAGATTAAAAAAAATGATATGATTCAACCTCAGACCCTTTTGAATGTAGCGGATAACAGCGAGGCTCGGGAATTGATGTGTATTCGAATCATAGGAGCTAGCAATCGTCGATATGCTCATATCGGTGACGTTATTGTTGCTGTGATAAAAGAAACAGTGCCAAACATGCCCCTAGCAAGATGAGAAGTGGTCAGAGCTGTAATTGTACGTACTTGTAAAGAACTCAAACGTGATAACGGTATGATAATACGATATTATGACAATGATGCGGTTGTTATCAATCAAAAAGGAAACCCCAAGAGAACTAGGGTTTTTGGTGCAATTGCCCGGGAATTGAGACAGTTAAATTTTACTAAAATAGTTTCATTAGCTCCGGAGGTATTATAAAATGAGATCATGATATGGTTAGAATAAAGTATTTCAAAGAAAGAGATTGAGAAATGGATTCAGATTAATTAATAGATTATGTCTCATGCATATGCCTTTTTTTAATGTGAGCCGTGAAGCTCGTCGAGGTGGGTGAGCGAGTGTCGTGTATAACCTTAGTGTGCCCTAAGGTTGTTTGTAAGGTAGCTCGCTTGTTTCCTTCTTTCGTAAGGTTTTCATCTTAGTAGGAACTCCCCTAGTAGCTTCTATTCCCCCTACCCAGTAAGTCTTCCTTTACTGTTAGCTCCTTATCTAAGGGGTAAGCCCTTGTAACTACTAGCAAGAGAAGGTCGCTGCAGATGTCCCCCCACCCACCCATTAATGAAGAAGTGGGCTCCTTCTGACCAACATCCATTCTCAAAGATGGAAGTGTTGAAAGTCCTATTAGGACCTCCAATAGCCGAAGAGTTGAGTTCCTTCTATACAGATGCAGTTCCGTTTTGTTTCCTGCTGCTTTAGTTAGGTCGTCTGTAACTCCCGACTGAGTTCATTATGTACGTTGTCCCTTATAAATACCACCCCATCGATGACATGCCTTGATTGTTCCCTTTCGTTCCCAGTACACGCACTGGATGCGGACATTGAATGTCCTCACCGATCAACCGCTCATGAATGAACACCAAACAACCACGCTTTTGACTGGTCCCTTATGAAATGACTTTTCTCGATCAAATGGAAGGAATTGGGTCCTGACATGTGCCTACTGAAATACCTAGAAAACATTCATTCACTTTCTTTATAAGGGGCGCTGCCTGATTTGCATGAACTCCGAACCCCAATAAATGAGTATTGGTTCACGTCTTAATCATCCCATTGTTTTAAAATAGACATGCCATATTGGCTTTCTCCGAGTAAGGTCTAACATAAGAAGGTAGTGGCTTAGGGACCATACAAGTAGCGAATAAGGGAGTTGCTGCTCATACAGGAGGGCGAATATAACTAATGAATAGAGAAGGGGGTATCCCTGTGTCCCCCAACTATTAGCAAAGATGGACCTGTACCAACTTCAATAGTCCTGGATATGCCCCCTAAGCTGTAACCACTGCGTGAAGGCCTTTTTAAAGTAAACAGTCAACAAGTAAGTCGGCTGTTTCCGACCGAAAGCGACATCATAGTAATGAATACAACCAATTAAGTCGGTAGCAGCTAAGCGCCGAAGAGCAAGTCTTTCTGTCTACTAATAGACTTGCTCTGGGGAAGCTCCCTACTCGTTACCGGCTCAAGACCTTCAGCTACGGAAGCAAAGTAGGACAGTAGATTAAACAACCGGACGAGAACCCGACGGGAAATCGTCCGCAATTACATACAAAAAGTACACAGAAAACGAAATAAGAAGGAAAGAACACACAAAAAAGGCAAAACGGATGATTCCCCAACCTTTATCTAGTACTAGAGCTAAATAAAACAAGAAAAAGATGAAATAGAGACTACTCAGGGAAAGTAATTGCAAGAGACCTGAGCAGATAGATACCATGTTAGTTGGCTTAGTTCCTGTCTTTCTTCCTTTGTGCGCTCGGTGTACTCAGCTGAATGTTTGTAACTGGTCGCGGTCTTGATGAGTACCAAGTCTCCGACTTTGAATGGGTCTGGCCTTCTACGTTTGTCAGCCCACTTCTTCATCCGTTGAGACGCCTTCTCCAGATAGGCTCGAGCAACTTCAACGTTCTTCTGCCACTCCTTTGCAAACTGGTAAGCTCTTTGACTCTATAAATGATATTCTTCATTTTTCTATTGATATATGATTTGATTATAATATATATATATATATATATATATGAATATGCAAGTATGCTTACATTAAGAAAAGCTGTAAAGTCCTTTGATAGATAATAGAAACATATGTACAAGGACTTAGAATGAATTGATCAAATGTGTTAGGTTGATCCTACATAAGCAAAACAACTTTGTAAAGTCCTTAAAAAGAAATGATGTACAAGGACTATAAATATAAAAAGATCAAACATGTTAGGTTGATCTTATGATGTAATAGATAGGCTTGTCTGATCATCGAGCACTGCACCAGAAATCGTAGTATGCCAGGAGAGTCAAGGAAAACTCGAGAGATATCGAGGCTTGAAGAGTTCCTAGGGAACTAGAGGAGTTCCAAGGCTGCTGGCCTTGAAGAGTTCTTAGTGAACTGAAGTTCCAAGGCTGCTGGCCTTGAAGGAATCTTAGTGATTCAGGGTGTTGCCCTTCCTTAGTGGAAATCCTGCTAGTTGAAAGCAGAAGAGTGGATTAGGAACTTGAGTCTCTTAACCACTTCAAACCCTTTGTCTTTTACTCTACGTCATTTACATTATGTACATTAACTGCTATAACTGCTATGTATGTTTTAATGGCTTACTACTGAAGTAACTCTACGTATAATGTATGTGTGATTATGAATATATCAATGAATGGGATCTTTTACTTATTCCGCTGTGCTTGAAAAGATTCTTAAGTTTTTCATGAGCTACTTAATGAGCAATACAACTTAATAGAGTTAAAAGTATTTTGAAATTCTAAGGATTTATTCAACCCCCCTTCTAGATCTATATTGTGCCTACTGGGAACTAACTATTGGTATCAAAGCATGTTTTCATGCTATATTCAAAAGCTAATCGTTTTGAGTCTGATCCGAGGCACAAACATTGTTCTATACTTAGTTCAGTAGTAAGTCACTTGTTATATGCAGATTAGCTCACACGTTGGAAATACTGTGAGCAGGTTATATGTGTATATACACCTGAAGCCGCTCAAATTGGTCCATGTTCTTGATTGATACATCAACAAGACCAATCCTTGCTTGCAATCAATCTTGTAATCTGAAGACCAGATGAGAAAGCTCAAGAGATATCAACGACAAAGAGTCAAGCATCCACCACCCTGAAAGATGAAAAGGCCACACATGCTAAGAAACACTTATCCAGAGAAGATCTTCTCAAACATGTGTTTGGCCAACTAACAGCTGGGTGCAAACTTAGCAAACTGAAGGATGCCAAAGAATTAAAAATGCTAAGATTCTCTTAGCTTACATCTTCAAGACCGCGATTGATTGATTAAAGATCAACTAGAGCAACAAGCTATCAGGAACAAATGACAAACTATGTACATCAATGCCTAACCTCAATATGTCTAAGATAAATGACTGTTAAGAAGATGACAGTACAAAGGTACGATTCCTTATTAATATAATTGTATACATCATGTTACACCTCCTTATGCACTATAACAGTATCCTGTCAAGAAATCATAATCTACCTAAAAAGGTGAAGGGAGAAAGTACACTGAGGTTGGAAACTCAAATGCTTATAAACTTTCTCTCCATCCAAGTTTTAGGTTGAAGATGACATCTTGAAGGAAGGAAATCTGAAAAAGTGTCATAAGAGCATCACAAGTTAAATTAATTTTATGAGAAGTAATCCTTGCTGATGGGTTAGTATGTATGTACAAACCTATGTTCTAAGTGTTTTATAACTCACAGAGTATGAACAGCTCTACAAGAGTATCTTGATGATTTGTAGAAACTGATCACCTCCATGAATCAACCAGATACTAATACATCGTAGAGTTGATTCTCACTCTGTGAACATTTAAACCATGTGAACATAACTTAGCAAAAGATGAAACCATCGAGGAAAAGAGTGTTTTATTAAAAAATCAGATTTCTCTCACACTCACCACCATGCATCTTATAATATATTTTCTAAATGAAGTATATGCATGAATATGACTGTTGGTGATCAATATGATGATCATCCAAATATATGAGGAACAGAGGTTTAGAAAACTAACCTAGCAGGACCCATTTAATCATGGGTACCAAAAATAGAAATTTATAACCTGCAGTTACTTGGTCTATCTGACCACACTAAGGAATGCTAAAGCAAAAGACTTCAGTCAAAAAGAATCAACCAACAGAAGGCTTAGGACTGTTCAGAAATAATTCTGATAAAACTCCTATATGTCAAAGCATGTCCTTGAAGATCTGTTGAGCTAACCTGAATGAAGCTCACATGACTGCTAATCTATATATGGAAGCAGGCCGTTCAACCAAAGATGAAAAGGACCTTATATGCTCAAATTAGGCAAGGCATGCTATATGAGAGGAATCCTCAAGGAAGCTCATAACAAAGGATCATCGAGCATCAGTCAAGAAGAACTCATTACGGAAGCAGAACTTCATAAACACAAGATTGTCAAAGAAGACTACGTTCGTAGTGCTGACTAATAATCATAGAGTGATCAGTCCTGAAGATATCCATGCCTACGATATAAGGAAATCTAATTGATAATGGTGATTCCAGTCAGAAGGAGATATGCAAGGCTGTCTTCTAATACACATAAAGAAAATGGAATCACATCTATCTGAGAAGACAGCATCAACCATGGGAAACAGTGATCTGTTAAGAAACAACAACACTGAGATATACTATGAAGCAGTGTACCAGCTACAAAGTCCTAAAACTTTGTGGCTGATGAACCAAATGAAGATCCATAGTCAGTAGGAACGTCTCAAAACGTACTACGGATAACCTTTCAGCCACCCAACTCAAAATCGTGGAGAGCCTACGATCAAACTTGTGATTGAAGTGTAAGAGCAGGAGGACACCACGATTATAGGAAATGCAATTGTCTAAAGTTGGCAGAGGACCTCACCACCAGAAAAGGTCAAATGAGATATCGGTACAAATCACTTCTAAAGTATTTCATCTGGAAAGTGCCTCAGGGACAAACCTAACCCTTAGCTCACTCTAAGAGGTTGGCCCTTCTTGAGATACCTTAACCTAGAATGATTGCTTGATCAAATTCATCTCAGGGACCAAGGCAGTCAACGATCGTAAAGTAAAGTTTAAAGAGAACTCAATGATCGTGATGCAAACTCAAAGATCATAGTGCAACCTCAGCGATCGTAGAAGCAGACTCGACGATCGCAGTCCTACCAGAGGATACTTTAGCTAATGAGGAGCTTGTAAGAACTGGACAATTGCCTCAACAATTCAGATTATGAGGTGATAAGTTTGAATGCTGTTGGAAAGATATTCTGCTGAAGAAAAGTGCCCAAGCCTTCATAAAGTACATCATTGGTTGAGCTATGCAGCATCATGATGAGGATTAATGTCAAAACCATCCATTGCAGCATCTCTCAAAAGATGATCATTGAGTTAACAAAGAAAAATGTAGAGTCCATAATTACCTTATCATGTTACTCTACGAACCGAAGAGGTCAACGGTCAATCCACGTCAATCAAACGTCTAATCTTCCAAAAGAGACATCTAACTGAAAAGTTAATGGGGAGTTACAACTCATTACTGGGAATCGTGCAACCAATGGCTAGTTGACACATCACAGTGTATGCAGAGTTAGAAGAAACTGCCATAAAGACAAATTCAAAATCTACAAACAGTTGTTAGAAACTATCAAAACTTCTTCCCTCTCATTTTCAAACCCTAAAAGCCTGTTCACTTCTTAAATCCATTAACCCTCCAAATCCTTACCTAAATCACAGTCAACTATCTCTTACAAGACTTCCTAAAACCAACACCCATACTCCTCGAACTCCTCTAATGGCAGATTGACGAGTAATCACTGGCATTCAGCTAGGAACCAAGTCGTTCAAAATATCCTAGAAAAAGTTCAGGGATATTCTCGAACTTGTGAAGGAGATAGGGTTCTCAGAATGTCTTGAGGTGAACACACGAATATATGGTGACCTGGTCAAAGAGTTTCATTCAAACGCAACCATAAATTCTAGGATTCTCTCCACCAAGGTTAAGGTTCAGATACTGAAACTAAGTTCTTCTGACATCAATCAATGCTTAGACCTTCCTGATCAAGATCTGAAAAGCCTGGAAGAGATCGACACTGAAAAAGCTAAGAAGATTATGCAGTACAAAAGAAACCCTAGTCTGAAGGACATGAAGAAAAAGGAGTTTTCTGAAGAATATGAGTTCCTTGCTGAAATAGTGGGTAAATGTATCTTATGCAAAGACACTGCACATGATACTGTGATTGACCAACAGCTAAAGATGATGTCTACCATAGTCTTAAAGGAACACATCAACTTTGGAGATGTCCTGCTCGATCATATGTCTAAGTGGTTGGATAAAGAAGAAAAGAAAAGATTAACTGAAAAACCACTCACAAAGGTTTTTCATGGGAGATTCTTAAGTATCGTCCTGAAGAAAAAGTTAAAGAATAAAATTAAGGATGATGATGGTGAAATCCTTAATGTTTACAAGGTAATGTCTCCAAAGCTGTTCATAAATTGGAAGAAAAATACAAAGGAGAATAGAAGGTTGACTACTGGGAGCAGTATCAAAGCCTCTGCAAAGAAGAGGAAGGCAAAAGAGGTAGAAAATTGTGAATCTGATGATTCTGTACCAACGACAACAGCACCAACCAGGAAGAAATCCAAGAGCATGAGTAAAGCTGAGGCCTCTCAAAAAAGTCTATCCACAGAAGACAAGGTTGATGATGAAAAGGTCTCAACTGCAGAGACCACTAAGAGAATAAGTAATAGATTGCTTCAAAGGCCATCCAGTAAGAAAGCTATGATGATAGACAGTCCAATTTTAACTCACCTTGAAGGTACGTCACATGAAGAAAAGGACGTAGAATCAAAAGAAGAAAAGGCTGAGTCCCCACAGGCCAAATCTAGTAATGAAGGTGAATCTGGATTAAAGGAAGAAAATGCAGCATCTGCTGATGAAGAAGAATGCACAAGCCCCCAGAGCATTCACTCTGCTGATAAAGACAAGATACAAGTTGACTAAACTGCATCTCCAAATACAAATGCTCCAACCAACCTAGATGATGGATCAAATGATGCTGATTCTAATAAAGAAGGAAATGCCCCCACTATCGCTAAACATCAAGCTAGCCTGTCTTATGATGAACATGATAATGATTCTGAAGAAGAAGGAAGTGTCCCCACCAATGATGAAAATCAAGAAAGTTCGTCTGCTGACTCAAAGACCTCAGAATCTGAAGAACAAGATGTGTCTGTTTCACCCATAACTGAACCTCCAAGAAGAAGAAGGAGTCACAGATTGATAGCTCAATTTGCCTCTGAAAGGAGAAATGATCAATCTATTGAAATCATTGAACTAATTAATGATGAATCCGCATCAGGGGGAGAAAATGTTGAAGATAAGACCAACATTGAAGGAGATGATTCCAAGGAAGCCATTGCTGAAGAGGATTCTGAAGATAAAGTTCAGCAAGAAGAATCTATGGATGAATCTGTGGAACTAGAATATTATCCTGTTCTCTCTCCAGCCAGAATTAGCAGAAGAATTGTAGTGGAAGTCTTTGATAAGCCACCAGCAGAACCACCAACAAGATGGATAAATCAAGGAAATGAACAACTTCGAGTTGTAAGAATGACCACAGATGAAGTACTTCACAACTGGCAAAAACATGGAATTAGACTGCACAACAATACTGTATGACTCTGAAGACCTTCTGATGAGATGGTTCTTCCCGTGGATGCCATGGTTGAAGGCACATACTAATGTTGATGAGAGATACTTCAGTTGGTGCTATTCTCAGTTTCCAAATCTAGAGCTGGTGTCACAGAACTTCCCTAGGGTAAAGAAGTTTGCCACCATGATGATCAATGACAAACCCCATTACAAAATCTACCGACATAATGAAAATCATTATATTCCTTATGATCGTAGAGTGGACTCTAATGGAAAAAGGAATATGGTCGAGACACTGATCGTAGAGTCTGTTCACTCTACCACCGATGATCAAGTCTAGAATCAGATACCTCCATCTGCCCAAGCACAACTATCTAACATTCCTTCATCCTCAACCAGTGATTGGAACTCAATAATTCTTCAGATTCTCAACACCTTCAAAAATCTATCCAAGGAAGCAGATCGTAGAGTACAATCTGATACTCAAAAAGGGGCTGCCCAACCAGATGATCATAAATCTGTGGAGAAGGAGCTGATGAGAAATTCTGATGAACTAATTGAGAAAATATCTCTATTCGCTGAAGAGTCAAAGAAGCTGACGACAACAGAAGACAATTTAGTTCAAGATACACTCCAAGAAACTATGGTTGATATATCCCTCAAAATCAGATAAAGAGATCACATATATCTCAAGGCTCTACATGATCAAAAGGTTGAAGCTCTACTAGCACAAAAGGAAAATGAAGAGCAACTCAAAGTCCTCTCCGACAAGATTGACTACATGAATCAGACCCTCTCCATGCAACTTGAGTTAAGCCAACAAGAACTCAAGATTGAAGTTGGTAAATCCTCATACATAATGGAGCAGCTCTCTCAAATGATTAATGACAAAAAAGGGGAGAAAAAGAGGCACTCTAGAAAGAGCAAAGAGAGCAGGAGCAAACAAGTCAAGAAGATAAAGAAGGAGAAAGCAAAAGAAAGAGGTGGTTCATCAGGTGAGGGGGAGCCTAAGGCTAAGGGGGAGCAAAGAGCCTGAGCCAGGAAAAGAACAAAGGAATAGCTCCACATCCCAGGGGGAGCAAATGAATCAAACAGATGAATAGCTAATCAAAAGACATCCTGGAAGCATACATGGAACCAAAGAGGTACATCTCTAACTAGTTAGGTATGTTCTGGATCCAGGATGTAAAATGTCAGTGTATTAAATTCCACATCATTATAAATGACATTCATGATTATCTGTTTTAGAAATACAACTACTCACTGTGTATAAGATTCATTCATAACATGCATATGCACTTATTATTTTTGTCATAATCAAATAGGGGGAGATTGTCAAGAATAAACATGTGAATGATATTCCTATTGATATATGATTTGATTATGATATATATATATATATATATATATATATATATATATATGAATGAATATGCAAGTATGCTTGCATTAAGAAAAGCTGTAAATTCCTTTGATAGATAATAGAAACATATGTACAAGGACTTAGAATGAATTGATCAATTGTGTTAGGTTGATCCTACATAAGCAAAAGAGCTGTGTAAAGTCCTTAAAAATAAATGATGTACAAGGACTATAAATATAGAAAGATCAAGCATGTTAGGTTGATCTTATGATGTAATAGATAGGCTTGTCTGATCGTCGAGCACTGCACCAGAAATCGTAGTTTGCCAGGAGAGTCAAGGAAAACTCGAGAGATATCGAGGCAGAATCGTAGTCTGCAAGATAGTAGATCTTGGAGTTCGTAGACTTCTAGGAGAGACGAGAAATGATCGTAGTGTGTTGAGGAGAACTTCCTCAGGGTCGTAGTCTGCTGAGGAAGTCATGTTCAGAATCGTAGAGACAGCCTGCCTATGAGCCGACCGAGTATCTGTCAAATCTAAGTCAAGAATCGTAGACTACACTCAGAGTCGTAGAGTCTACTAATTATACCAGAGGCAGAGATCATAGTCGAGCAAGATCAGATGAAGACAACAAACACAATGATAGAAATCGTAGAGTGCCAAGATCTGATCTCAGAGTCGTAGTGTCTGCACAGCAAAAGCTGAATCGTAGAGTGCATAACTAAGACCTCAATAGATGTGATCACAATGCCAAGACAGAATCGTAGAGCAAATACGAGTCTCAATGAATGAGCACTCCCAGAATATCCAAAGGAATGAAGCCTCTAGTTGACACTGCATAGATACGTCCTACCTGAAGGAAACCAGAGAGCACTCAACGAATGGCATGCAAGCTAACAGCAGATCTAAGCAACAACTCAATCAGCATCAAAATTGAGTTATGAAGCCATTTGAGATGAAGTCTTCCATAAGGAGATCCGAAGAAGACTTCTATAACTGACCAAAAAAAGTCAGCAAGTGCAGTAGCTATCAAACAGACAGAAGACAACGATCTTGGAAGTTACCAGGATCGTAGTGTTTGCCAAACAAAGGAAGAACTGATGGAGTGCATACAGAGATACTGGACAGCTTCTGAAGAATAAGGCTAAAGTGATTAAGCATTGGGTCAGTCCATTGATGATAACTGAATGGGAGATCACAAGGTGAAAGTGAGCTGGACACGCCACAAATCTGAAGTGTCTTCTTATTCAGAAGAGGCCAGAGCAAGGAATCGAGCCATCAGTATCTGAGAACAGTTGAGGCAAACAGAAGTGAGGAGGCACTGCACAAAAAGAGGAAGAGGTGTTCTACCCTAAAGAACAAGTGAACACTCCTCCAGAACGTAGTGTTGTGTCTACAAGTCAATAAGACACTACGATCAAGTCCATGAAGACATGCATTAGAATCATAGAGTTCGAATAGCTGAAGACTGAAGCATTGGCAACGATTCAATCTGAAAGGTAATATTCGGACAAGAGCTTATTGAGAGCATCGATGCAAAAGGACAACCTCTGATCGAGAAATCAGAAGGAGAAAATAAAATCTTCGACCTGCCCAAGACATTAAAGTGACATCTCTGACAGGATAGATGAAACAGCAGATTGCAGTGTCAAAAAAGTATGACTTATCACATCTGCAGTCTACCTCAGTCAACTAGAGATCTGTGAAGATATTTGAATAGCCTTTAACGGCTACTTTCCAATGGAAGGAGTATAAATCAGCAAGAGCTTCAAAGATCGTGAGTTGCTGGAGTTGCTGAGTTTGGAGAGATGGTGGTCTGATCTAGCCAACGTAAAATAATGAGTGACCAATGAAGGTCCGAAGGCTCACTCTACGATCCATCAAGAACACTTAGAGACTAATAAAGAAAGAATTAGAAGTGAGAGTTCTACAATGTAGAAGTGAGAGTTCTACTACAAGAAGAGTGTTCTGAACTGCCGAGCGAAAGAAGATCATCAATGTCATCTTGATGTCCATCATGGGAAGACTCTAAGTACCAAAGATAAAAGCTTACAGTCATCTTAGAAAGTCCATCGTTAGAAGGCATCAAGTATCATGAAGGAAGATCACCAACGCCATCATGGTGTCAAGCATGAAAAAATTTCTAAGTACCTAGCAGAAGAGCCTACAGTCATCTTAGAAACCCATCATGTGCAGCCATCAAGTATCAAGAAGAATGATCTTCAAGGAAGTTCATCAAGGGATCATCAGAAATGGTTGAATAACTGAAGAAGCTGAGCATCATGCAACACTCAACTGCACTTCAAGGATGATCACGCCAAGCTGTTAAGTAAAGAAGATGTTCAGAGCTTAAATACATCTTAGCAGCTCAGCACCAATTCCAACAAACAAACAACTCAATAAGAAGCCAGAGCCTGAGGGGTCCTTGTCCGGAGGGACTAAACGAAGTTCCAAGCCTGCTGGGCTTGAAGAGTTCCTAGGGAACTAGAGGAGTTCCAAGGCTGCTGGCCTTGAAGAGTTCTTAGTGAAGTGAAGTCCCAAGGCTGCTGGCCTTGAAGGAATCTTAGTGATTCAGGGTGTTGCCCTTCCTTAGTGGAAATCCTGCTAGTTGAAAGCAGAAGAGTGGATTAGGAGCTTGAGTCTCTGAACCACTTCAACCCCCTTGTGTCTTTTACTTTACGTCATTTACATTATGTACATTAACTACTATAACTGCTATATATGTTTTAACTACTTACTACTGAAGTAACTCTACGAACAATGTATGTGTGATTATGAATATATCAATGAAGGGTTTCTTTTACTTATTCCGCTGTGCTTGAAAAGATTCTTAAGTTTGTCATGAGCTACTTAATGAGCAATACAACTTAATAGAGTAAAAGTATTTTGAAATTCTAAGGATTTATTCAACCCCCCCTTCTAGATCTATATTGTGCCTACTGGGAACTAACAAGAAACACTATTTGGCAGAGTATAAGACGATAAAGCTGGAATCTGAGCTGAAAGAAGAAACAACTGAACGAGTGAGAATGAGTGATGTATGGGTAAAAGTCGCACGACGCGTTGATATTTTGGAAAGAGATGTCCGATCTAAGAAGGCTAAAATAGATGATATGTATTTCTCTTTTTGGACAGCAATTGAGAGAACCCAACATCGAGTTTTGAATTACCCTGTACATTGTGTTCAACCCTAATTCGATATGGATCGAAGATTAATGATTCAGATCATAAAACAGGAGTACGATGAAGCAGTTGAGGGTGGAATATGACTTATAAAAAATTTAATTTCAACAGTAGTGATGACACCAAATGCTGCCCCAGACAAGTCAAAGCCGGGTAGTTCAAGGAAGAGCGGTTGTCATGACTTCCCAACAAGTGAGGAACCCAAATTAAGTTATCACGGGTTAGTTAATCATAAATTTTTGCAAAGTTTATACCTCACTAGATACCGGTTCTACCCATTCTTTTATCTCTCCTGTTTGTGCTCAATGTTTAAACTTGACTCCGGAGAAATTAGACTTTGACTTATCTGTGGAGACTCCGTTAGGAAAAACTTTTATCATATCCACTGTTTATAAATCTTGCTTAATCCAAGTTGGCATAATGATATTACCTGTTGATCTTATCTCTTTAAAGATACTTGCATTTAACATGATTTTAGGAATTCATTGGTTAACCACTCATCATGCCAAAATTGATTGTTTTCATAAGGTTGTTAGTTTTCATATTCCAAACCAACCTGTTATGCGAACTCAAGCAACCAAACCATTGAAGTCAAACACTTTCATATCAAGCCATAAAGTCATTCGTTTATTGAAAAACGGATGTCAAGCTTTCTTAGCCCATGTTATGGATTTGAATAAAGACACGTCAGATTTGAATAAAATTTCTGTTGTTAGTGAATTTCCTGACATATTTCCTGAAGAATTTTATGGCCTACCCCCAGGGTGTGATATTGAATTTTGTATCGAATTTGAACCTGGTACAAAACCCATTTATAAATCTCATATCAAATGGCTCCTATTGAACTTCAGGAGTTAAAAACCCAACTACAGGAGTTGGTACCCGAGCCTCTATCTGGTGACTTCCTTTATGGAATGCACCAAAGTCAGACTCTTCGTAGGGAACTCTATATTTATGTGGTGGTAAAACGATAGGCGCCATTGTGACGTGCAATCCAAGATTGGGATATGAATCACATATGAGAGCAACTTAAGCCAGTAATCGAAATATCTATTTTTCTAGGCTTAATTGGTTATTATCGGAGATTCGTGGAAGGACTTTCTCGAATCGTTACTCCATTAACTTAGCTGACTCGGAAAGATAAAAAATTCGTATGGAGCGAGGAATGCGAGAAGATTTTCTAAGAGTTCAAGAGGCGACTCATTTCGGCACTTGTTCTGACCATACCATCCTGGAAAAGAACGTGGTAGCTGACGCGTTGAGTAAAAGATCGTACGCAAGTACGAGTGCAATATTATTGTACACAAAGACCTATTTTATATAATTTACAAACGATAGAGATAGAGTTAAAGACTCTAGGGACCCACGTGATGATATACGAGTAGAATCGACTTTAATCGATAAAGTTAAAGCCGCTCAAGCTACAGACCTGGAGTTGATGAATATAAAGAAGAAGGTGCAAGAAGGCGTTATTCTAGAAGTAAGAGTCGATGAAGAGAACGAAGCTCAAACCTTCGATTTATTTGAAATCCTCGATCGAGTAGGAACTGTAGCCTATAGACTCGCCGTAACGCTAAGTATGTCGTGTGTTCATAAATTTTTTCACGTATCGATGTTACGTAAATATGTGGACGACCCGAACCACATCATTGAGTTAGAACCAGATGAGATAGCCGAAGATTTAACGTACGAGGAGGTACCTGTCAAGATACTGGATAGGAAAGAGCATGTCCTACGAACAAAGGTTATAACACAAGTTAAGGTTTTATAGAGGAACCATGCAATTGAGGAAATGGCATGGGAGTTGGAATCGAAAATGAAAGCGAGGTACCTTCAACTTTTTGAAACATGACCAGGTACGTACGTTAATTTCGAGGAAGAAATTTTATAAGGAGGGGAGGTTGTAAGACCCAAACTTATTTTAAATAAAATTGAATTTTCTCTATTCATTATCTTGAAATAATAAGGATTTAATTTGATATAATGTTTTGGTTATGGGTGAAATTTGTAAATTTTACAAAATAAGCAAATGGTTGTAAAATATTTATTTCTGTCAGAGAATATTCGTTTGTTCGTGGAATATTCTTGCTGTCGGGGAATATTCGTACGACGGCGAAGCCATTTGTGGGCCCCATAACGGAATAACTGTCGGATGAAGAAAACGAAAAGTTTGAGTTTTTTTATAAATAACGGCGTAGTTGTTACCGTTAACACTGTTGGAATAACCGGTGGTTAAAATACTGTAATATGCGTGGTTGGACAGTAGCACATGGTATTGTACAATATTATTGAATTATTGATTCGTACGTAAGAAGACATTACTCAATAATTGTTACAGTAATTACTGTTTAATATTTTATTTTATTGTTTCAATAATTGCTGCGTTGAGAGTTTATATTATTGTTGTTTCAATAATTGTCACTGCATAGTATTTCCTATTATCAGATCAATAATTCATATTATTTGAATAATATTATTAGATAACATTATTGGAAATGTCTAGAAAGTTCTGTCAATGAGAGGTTTGGTCACCTAATTGCGCGCCAGTAAGGAGAAATCCTTATTGGAAAGCCCCCTCTTTCTTGGGAACGGCCTGGTTGTCATAATTGTGATTCTATAATATTATTTGTGAATAATTAATTATTGATTTATATGATAAGAAAATATTTGTTTGATGCGGATATAAATGATGAATTTATTTATTTTATGTGGTTATAATTGAAGGAATTAATGTTGAGGTGTTTTATCAGTATTTTTATCGGAATGGAGGTATTAAAAATCAAATCAATATTTTTACGATATATTGCGTGAGTTATAATTTTTAATCTGACCGTTGGATTGTTGTGATTTTTAGATATGTTATACATATATAAGTTGAGTATATGTCCACAAATTTTGAACCGTTAAAAATGAATGAATGATTTGTTATGAATTTTAAGAGGTGACTGATTCGAAAATTAGGTTTATAAATGATTTTGGTGGAAAATTCTAGAATTGAGTGGGCCCCACTTGTGGTTGATGAAAAAATAAAAAATGTGCTGAATTTTATTTCAAATTTGGTGGATGGCAATAGTAGCAGGTAAAGCCATCAGGTAGTAGGCCAAGTCTGCTCCGGCGTGCTAATATTTTCCTATAAATAGAGGGCTAAGTTAGAATTAAAAATCACACCAGAAACATAATCTTTCTCTCTTTCTCTCTCTATATTATCGAGCGTATTTTGTGAGTATTTAGATACTTTGAGAGTTGATGTTCAGTACAAGTTTCATTCAGCATCACTTCCGACCTTTCATTCCGAAGTACTGTTTCTTTGAGGTAAGGGATATTATTTTATTCTTAAATGATATTATTTTTCTTTAATATCATTATGCCGAAATATTGGTTTGAACCTTTTAATCAAATTTAGAACTTTTTGTGTCGGGGTTACTATTCACGTATACGATACTATTCACGAATACGACACTATTCACCGAAAAATAATTTTTTTTCTTTTTGTCCAAGATGTCTATTATAGTTACTATCTTTGATTGTATCAATGTTTTGATCTTTATTTTTGAATTCTGCTTCACAATTGGTTATTATGAAGTATTATTGATCTTGGATAAACTGTTATACGAATCCCTAATATTATCCTTCTGTCTCACTGGATTCGTTTTCTTTAAAATATTTTTCATCATCCTCAGTCTTAAATGGTGATATTATTGAATATCTTTTGCCTGTAGTGCAAAGATGAATGATTAACTGATGAATATCTTTGGCCTGTAGTGCAAAGATGAACAGATGTTGAGATGAACATGACCGACTGGTGATATAAATGAATATCTTTGGCCTGTAGTGCAAAGATGAATATTTGATTAAAGATGTATATTGATTGATGTTACAAGGATAAAATATTGATGATGGACTTTTAAATCTTAGAAGATAGTAGAATTCATTCTCTACGTGATTCTTCTAATGGATTGTTGTTTCCGCTGCATTTGTTGATCTAAAACTTGTTGTCTATTATATTCTATCAGATTTTTCCCTGTTGAAGACTAATGATAATTTGTTGTATATTATCATAGTCATAATATTCTTTACTGGGCTAGTTAAGCTCACCATTTTCCTTTTTGTTTTATTTTTCTTCTCAGGAGGTGAGAACATAGCAGGATCTAGTCGGGGTATGGAGTGATGGTTCTAGAAAGATATTTTAGCAGTCCTCACTATTTCTGTAAAATAGTGTATGAATAATTATAATGAGGACTTATTTAAGTGTTGATACTGTGACGCCCCCAAAATAAGTATACATCACCCATCTTGAGTCGCCAAATACATGGTACAGAATACAAATACAATTTTAAATATACAACAAGAGCTGTGAGTTTGAATACAAATATTATCTTCTAGACAATATCCACTCTCAGAATAAGTCCTCATTACAATTATTATCACACTATTTCATTGAATAGTGAGGACTACTAATGCTATCATCTGGACCTCACTCCGTTCCCCGACTAGTCCTTGCTACGTTCTCATTTCCTGAAGAGAACAGTGAAAGAAAGGGTGAGCTCAACTAGCTCAGTAAGAAATATTATGACTAAGATAATTCAGGATAAATTATCATTAGCCTTCAACAATGTTAAACTGATAAAATATAATAAACAACAAGTTTAACTGCAGCGGAATAAGCAATCCATTAAAAGAGTCAAGTAGAGAATAAAATCTACTATCTTTTATGATTTAAAAAGTTTTTCATCACTTTTATCGCTGAGACTCAGCTTAAAATAATAATCCACACCATCAATTCATCCCTGCACTACAGGCCAATGATATTATTTAGTGTCACGATCATGAATTATCCATGCACTACGGGCCAAAGATAATTGTGGTTTCATCAACAGCCCTGATCATGCCATAAAATAATTCATCTTTGCTCTCTTGGTCGAAGAAAATCCATAACCATAATCATACTAAAAACTGTCCATCAATGCACTACGGGCCAATAAGGACTTTTTCCATATCATTTATAATATTACGGTTATGATTATACCGAATAATCCCCGGTCATAATCATACCAAGTCCATCTATGCACTACAGGCCACAGATGACTTTCAACAAAATATAAACATGAGGATGATGACAATGATATAAGAATTCAATAAAACAAGTTCAAGAATTAAATTATCCAGGAACTAATGACGTCCAAATTATCAACATGATACTTCTTTGTAGAGTAAAAATTCAAGAATGCTCAGAAGAATATTTCCATGAAAAGATACTGGATGAAGCGTAAATATCAAGGATATTCCACTAATTTCATGGAGTATAGAAGTCAAAACTTTAGCCAACTGAGTATAATAAAGAATGGAATAACAAAAGAAATCACAATGCATGCGGTACTTCGCATAAACAGGTTATTCCAATAGAATAATAAATAACGGAACCAGGTCAGACGTAATACGCACCGACATGATATTCCAACAGAATAATAAAGACGGAACCAGGTCCGGCGTAAAACGTACAGACACGATATTCCAACAGAATAATAAAGACGGAACCAGGTCTGGCGTAAAACACACAGACATGATATTCCAACAGAATAATAAAGAATGAAATAACAACAGAATTTCACCATGTATGCGGTACTTCGCATAGACAGGTTATTCCAGCAGAATAATAAATAATGGAATAACAAAAGAATTTTACTAAGTATAGGGTAGACCGCGTATACAGGTTATTCCAACAGAATAATAAATAATGGAATAATAGAAGAATTTCACCAAGTATAAGGTAGCCCGCATATACAGGTTATTTCAATAGAATAATAAAGAATAGAATAACAGAAGTTCTCTTCATGAATACAAAAGAAATAATACCCCTTACGAGTACAACAAATAATATCCCTTACCTTATAAAGAAAAAACTGGATAGAAGTAGTGAAGTAGCAGAATACTCTTTTTCTTTCTCTTCATAATTTCTCTCTCTAGAGTTTCAGTGAATTCGTAAGAAATAATGAAGGAATGAGCTTTTATTTATAGGAGAATGGATTGAATAGTAACTAATTCATGAACGGTTCAAATTGATTTACTTTTAAACGGATGGTCCATATTAAAACTTAAAGCAACGATCCATATTGATTTAGTATTAAAACTTTAAACCAGCGATCCATATTGATTTACTATTATAAATTTAACCAACGGTCTGAAAAATTAGCACATCTCCTCATGGAATAATATTGTACAAAAATAATTTGCACCGAAAAGAAATATATTATTCGGGTAAATAGTAACTCGTGAATAGTAATTCGTGAATAGTACTCCGACATAAAAAGTGTCCCGAATACCCGATTGAACAATATAACCTCCAGACATTAATTATCATCGGAATTGATGTCGATTTCTACTAACACAAATAATTCTAACACAATAAAACTATCAAATTCATCTTTAATCAACACAAACTTATTCATCATTAATATTATAACTCACAATATTTAACAACCAGGTTGTTCCCAAGAAAGAGGGGGCTTTCCAATAAGGATTTCTCCCTATTGGCGATCAATTAGGTGATCAAACCTCTCCTTGACAGAACTTCTAGATATTGTAAATATTATAATTTAATAATATGAATAACTTTGTCGTCTCAATTATTGATTTAATAATATAACATATAATGCAGATGATACTGTGACAATAATCGAATCAATAATATGAGACATATGATGCAGCAATTACTGTAGCAATAATTGAGTATAACTAAGTGATTTCTCACGTAAGCATCAATAATCAATACCGTGTGCTACTATGCAACCACACGTATTACTGTACTTTTACTACCGAGTAGTTCAACAGTATTAACGGTAAAACTTCCGTCGTTATTTTCATAAAAATATTTTTATCGTTTTCTCAATCCGACAATAATTCTGTTGTGGGGTCCACCAATGATTGCGCCGTTGTACGAATATTCCCTGCTAAAACGAATATTTCCCGACCAATCGAATATAATACAACAACTTGCATACTTTGCAAAATTTATAAATACTACCCATAATTATAACATTATCTCAAATCCACACCATAATATTCAAAAAAATATTTCGAAAAAATTTAATCTTTATTCGTAAAATTTGAGATTTTACAGATATTGTCTAGAAGAAAATATTTGTATTTAAACTCACAGTATGTGTTGTCGTATTTTGCACGACAATTGTATTATTGAAGTTGTAGTTTGCTTTCTGTACCATGTATTTGGCGACTCAGAATGAGTGTTGTATACCTATTTTGGGGGCGTCACAGATATATCTAATTTTGTAATAATAGGGTTGTACATTGTACAACTCTGTTCTTGTATATGTATTTAAATTATACATAAAACACTATATTTTATAAAAATTTCAATTAAAATAAATAGTATACATTTTTTGGGACTCACAAGCAAAAAAAATAAATTTAAAAATATTTAATTTTTCGATCCATTTTTTGGGTCTGCCAAGACTTATTCAAGTAATTTTGCAATAATTTTAAAGTATTTGTCAGATATCCTCACTCATCGTTGAATTAAAGGTACAAATTTTTTATTCTAAAAATATTAAAATAAAGTATATAAAATAAAGGATACTTAAGTCATTTAATAGTGTTTAGAGGTGTAAATAAATCGAGTCGAATTTAAATATAAAAGTGGTCAAATTTATTTCATAAAATTTATCGAGTTTGAAATAAAGTTTGATTTGAGCAACAAAAAATTATAATTTAAAAAGACTCATATAATTTATTAAATTTTAAAATTTATTCATATTTTAATCATTTATATTATCTTTCAAGTCTAGGTTTATTTTATAGACTTAATTAAAATTGATATTATCCATAATTTATATAACCCAAAAACTCTATAAAAGGATTCTATACACATAGCCCAGTTTACAGAATCCGGAAAGGGAAGAGAGTACACGGCGTGCAAAACTCCGACGTCGGCGGTTGTTCTCCGGCTTTGGTGTCTATTATAGGTAAATATGGGCTTCTTCTAGCTTAAGTTTTGCTTGATTCGTTGGTTTTCTTTGGACAAATTTAATTGGTATTCGTTTTGGGAAAAAATAGTTTAGGGTTTTGATTTTTTTACTTTTTCATCAAAGGAATTGCACTAAAAAGTAGAAATCTTGGCAGATTATCGGTTCGAATCGGTGTTTGGAACTGAGAAAATCGTGAATTTGAAGTTTAATTAATTCGGATGGGGAAAAACGAATTTCTGACTCCGAAGGCAATTGCCAACCGAATTAAAGCGAAAGGTCTCCAAAAGCTGAGATGGTACTGCCAGATGTGCCAGAAGCAATGCAGAGATGAGAACGGATTCAAATGCCACTGTATGAGCGAAAGCCATCAGCGTCAGATGGAGGTATTTGGTCAAAACCCTACTCGTGTAGTCGATGGATACACAGAGGAATTTGAATCTACATTTTTGGACCATATGAAAAGGAGTCACAGGTTCAGCCGAATTGCGGCTACTGTTGTTTATAACGAGTATATTGCAGACAGGCACCATGTTCATATGAATTCAACTCAGTGGGCCACATTGACTGAGTTTGTCAAGTATTTGGGGAGAACCGGCAAGTGTAAAGTTGAAGAAACCCCGAAAGGGTGGTTTATTACGTATATAGATCGAGATTCAGAGACCCTTTTTAAGGAGAAGATGAAAAATAAGCGAATTAGAGCGGATTTGGTCGATGAAGAGAAGCAAGAGAGGGAAATTAAGAAGCAAATTGAGCGAGCTGAACAGTTGATGCCAAATGGGGTTGACGCAGAAGCAGAGCAGCAACCAAAAGTTTTACTAAGATCGGAGAGTGATGATAACAAAATTAAGCTTAAGATCGGTTCGACCTCGAAAAATGTAGTGAAAGAGAAAGGGGAGAGTTCAAAATTGGTGTTTGAGGAGGTTGAGACTGATAATAAGCAAGAGAAATTAAAGAAGAATGATAATGGTAAGTTTGGTGGAAGGTCAGCATTGGATGAATTGATGAGAGAGCAAGAAAAGGCGAAAGAGCGGATTAATAGGAAGGATTATTGGTTATGTGAGGGAATTGTTGTTAAGGTTATGTGCAAACCTTTGGCTGAGAAGGGTTACTATAAGGAGAAGGGAGTTGTTCATAAAGTGGTTGATAAGTATGTTGGGGAGATTGAGATGATTGAGAGTAAGCATGTATTGAGGGTGGATCAGGAAGAGCTTGAGACTGTGATCCCCCAAATTGGGGGCCTTGTGAGGATTGTTAATGGTGCATATCGTGGATCAAATGCTAGGTTGATGGCAGTTGATACAAATAAATTTTGTGCTAAGGTACAGATTGAGAAGGGGGTGTATGATGGAAGGGTTCTGCCTGCAGTTGAATATGAAGATATATGCAAGGTTGTGCAGTAATGAGATCATTCAGACTGCGTCTACTGGTTTTTCATTTGTGCCCTAGTGATCTCCAAATTGTAGGACAACCTTTTAATAGTGCTTTTTTCTCATTTCCAAAGTCCTTTTCATATTTATGTATGATGATGATGATTCGGATGATAATTAACATGATGATGTTGATGATGATATTGCAATAAAAGATGGACTTGAATTGCATGAATGACGATCTTAATGTTATTTTATCATACTGTTCTTGGTTGATTTTACCTTAAAAAGACATGTAGTTCAATACGGATGCGTGGATGGTGGTCGGCCTTTTTTATGGATCTAATATCTGCAGAAAGAATTACCCAGGTAATTAAATTTAGTTGAAGAGATCTTGTTGATCAATGGCCACTCCAAGATTTTTTTTTTTGTAGTTCATACCGACACTAATCTATCTAGTTCACTCCCCAAGAACATTTGTGCATGAATTAGCTAAGCACTATGTGAGCAATGCTAGACTAGAGTTGCAAGATCATTTTCCTTTTAGCTTCCCATTTCCCCCCTTAATTTGGTATTTTACCGTATAGGATTGTTAATGTTGCTTGGCTTGAAAAAGTAATTATTCCAATCCCCATAACTGGGGGTAAAATTACCTATCAAAAAAGGGAAAAAAGATTTAGAGGCTGTACATGACTCTTGAGTATAAACTTGTTAATTAAGATGTGGAGGCTGTACATAGTCAACTGTTATTAGAGTTTTTGGCCGGTGAGGTCTGCTCCTCATTCTCTTTTCTTCCTCCCTTCATAAGTTATTGCTGTGGACTTTTATATTCTATGGAAGCTTGATATTACCTTTCTTACAGATCAATTTTTTGTTTTATAAAAATTAAATATCATGGGAGAAACTATATGGTGAATCTGATGTAATTATTGAAACATTTTCATAAGAGAAGGCAAAATATCTGGCAAGGGTTGCTGTGTTGTGGAGTATTTGTCGAATATGTATGCCAAGTTATTTCAGGATCAGTTTTTTCTTGATAAAAGTGATTTTCCTTGCCTTGTTGTGGAGTATTTGCATGAATGATGATCTTAATGTCATGTTAGCATGTTCTATGGAATCAACTAAAACATATAAAAGCTTAACCAAATTTCGTCCCTGCTGGATTTAGTTTGGGTTTCGTCCGGATAGGGCTTAAACATTTCTTCACCATAACGGATGGTTTCTTCCATCAGATTGGAGCATTAGTCCTCACTGTAACTGATGCTTTCATTGCCCATTCTATTTGTTTCTTTGTTCATGTTCTTCATAGATTTATAAACCCATCTGTCTCTTACCATCCTTTTTCAAAATCGTTTCATGTTGTCTTCTCTCCCTTTCTCTTCTTTTGCTACGAAGAAAAATGATCCTAGCAATTTCTTCGTCTACAACTTGGGAGGCAACACGTGGATCATATAGCAAGTGCAGTTATGTGCAGAGTTGAGTTTGAAGTACTTAAATAAATATATAATTCTAAAACAAGAAATCAACCTATAACAATGTACTACAGATAGTCAGAATCATATTTACAAAATACTATTCTAATTAATTGAAAGTACCAGAAGGTTTTGGTCATATACACCAAATGAGGTTATCAGGTTCTTGTGTATACATTGCTCAAGCAGAATGCAAGAAGCACACAATAGTAAGGCATCCCTTCTGTTGATACTGTTGACATAGAAATGAAAATTTTGACAGTAGCTTTCTATCAGACGATATTCCAAATTCTACTGTTGTAAATCACATTTTCTGTTTACGTACAGTTTTCACAGTAATTCTGCCTAGTGTTTATAATCTGCAATCATATGCAAACACTTCTCTTAGGCATTTCATCAAATATAGCGGCACGCCGGTGCCAATTCAAAATAATAAACACTAGCATAACAAGCAACAAAACTAGTCCAAGCTGCATATCTCTATAACCCATTTTTGTCAAAAATACAATTTCCCATCTCTATGCTATTATCATTGTTCCAACTTATGGTTTGTCTCAGGGAAGTTGTTCTTTTGTCCCAACTTCTACTATTTATCAAGATTTTGTCAATAAAGTTGAGATAAGAGAGAACTCACAATCAGTGTCTCAAGCATTTTTTTGGGTCCAGGGATATTCTCTTTGCTTTGGTATAAGAACTGGAAGGAAATGATGTTCTTCAAAAGTATATTTGATTTAGCCTATCACCTATATTTTGATAATAAGTTGGAAGACAAAACCATGTGATCTTTCATATGGCATTGTCTCTCAGTTGTCCCCATTCAACTGCCCCTTGAAGGATCATCACTTGCTCATACATCTATATAAACATATTTTGGACTTAAAACTAGCACAAGTCCTCAACACACTATTTGAATATTTTCACAGATTTTACTCATTCTACAAGTCCTTCAGTTTTGGTTCTTTTCTGAACAGAAATATCCCTTATACATAAAATCATGGTTATTCGTATGCCTCGTATTATTCATGCTAAGTAATTCCTATTATATACAAAAATTTAAGTAATTCATCTCAAAATCTCTCCTTATTTCAGTGGAAAATTAAGTACCTTTAGTTGGAATATTCAGTGGATTTTATGCCAACTTTTATTTTCTTTTTGAAGCAAACAATTGGGAGTGATACTTTTTAGTCAAACATGCAGCATACAAAAATGTGGTTTCTCTGTTTCTTGCTCTGTGTATATATTTGTGTTGTCTATCTGCACTTTTATATGCATGTAATTGATCAATGCATGGCTCGCATGTTTAATTACAATATCATGCATGTAGTACGTATATACAGTACAGTATTTGCTAATGATATTGTACGCACCACGTATATACAGTATTTGAATCTTTTTACATAAGTCCAAGTCTATTAACCGAGGGATATATGACTCATTATTCAAGTATTTAGACAAACCAAATTCTAAATCAGCATCATTTACTTTTTCGAACTAGACTGACTGCAAAGGAAACTCATTTTGGATTAAGATGCAACTTATGTCTTAAACGGCCATCCTGCCCATAAACCAGACTAGACTACCTCCAAGGAAACTCATTAGTCAAGTATTTATGACTGCAAAGGAAACTCTTTTTGGATTAAGAAGCACATTTGGTTCCAATATCATGTTCCAAGCACCTTTCACTCGCACCATTTGTCAATTTTATCGCTTCTTGATTTTGTCAGTAAATCAAAACATTCAACAATTCCATTTATCAATCATGGTGGCTTTCTTCATTCTTTTAATCAACCGAATTAGACCAAGTTCATATCATTACCAATTAATAACTGTAGGTGCCAAAAAACATTGTCACATGAGCAACTAACTTATTTGACCCCCATGTTTCCGAATGTCATATGGTAGAGGTGGCCTTTGTTCTTTCCTTACCATAAAATATAACATATTTAATGTAACAAGTTTTACATATTGCATATAGAGTATACCCCACAATCTGCAGCAGGCATACAGATATAAAATGGTACACCAAACAGTCGTATTCATGGCAGTTTTGGTGGGAGGCATAACCATGTGAAATGTAAAGGTTTGTCTTCTGTTTTAAATTGATGGCATCTAGTATTCCTATATTATATATACAAGTATCCTAATATTTCCATTCCACTCCACAGCTAAAGTTTCTTTCTTCATTTCTATCAGCTACAACAGATCAATTACTTACCAATACTCCTGAAGAATATCTGTTCGCTCTATAATGGCTATCCGCTTGCTAAAAAATGTACCTGCCAAGCAATTCTTCAGACGAATACTTTCAAATGCTCCAGCTGCTACATCTGTGCCAAAAGGCCACTTCGCTGTTTATGTAGGCGAAACACAAAAGAAGCGATTTGTAGTCCCCATATCATATTTGAACAATCCTTCATTCCAAAGCTTGCTAAGCCAGGCTGAAGAAGAGTTCGGGTTTGATCATCCTCTGGGCGGTCTGACTTTCCCTTGTAGAGAAGAAACTTTCGTTCATATCACTTCTAGTTTGCAATGCTAATTTGGCATCCTCACTCTAACAATTAACCTTCTCAACCTCTCCGATTTTGAATTAGGAGAGTTGGTTGTTTCTTGTAACATTAAATTCATGTAAATTATTACTGCTAAATGATAATTAACATTTTGATATCTCTATCTAATATATCTTTTATTAATTCATCAATATTTATATATTTTCCACATGAACTTATGGTGTCTTCAAAATAGTCGGTAACCTCTCACCTAAGATTCCAAATTTTCTTTTTAGCTTAGAGAACATATAAAAGTTGAAAAAGTAAATAAAATCGCCGATGCAAATTTATATATTAGCTAGCTCTAGCATATATAACAAAACAGAATGCTGTTACCATATAACAAGAATAAGCTCCACGCCAGCATTCTTAATACAGAATGCTGTTACCATTATAAGCTCATCTCAAAAGTGTCTTCTATCTCTGTTTTTAATTATGTAGTTTTTAGTTCAATGAAATTTCAAGCATATTTCAATAGGCACCAAGTTCATTCCTACAATATTCCTTCACAAAGAAATATCCTCAAATTACTCGAGTTAAGAAAATTCTTTAACGGTCTTCATTACAGAAAACCTTGGAACTTCAGCATTTCTTTTTTTGGCAGTTTATGTCGGGGAGAATAAAAGAAAAAGAGAGACAACAAGAGAGTTGATATAATTCATGACTGACTGATATTTCATATTTGATCAATTCTATTTAGTCGATAAAATATTGAAGTTGCCTGAGGATAAGTTTTTGTTTGGACCACTTCATTTTTTGTGACTGAATATCAGCTAGCAAATTAACCGGCATAAAAAAAAAGTCATGAAAATGATTTTTATTCAAGGGGAAATGGTGGGGAGATGATGTTCTTCAACAACGTATATGACTAAAGTCTATCCTATTAATTTCTTGATAATAAGTTGGAAGACAAAACCATGTGATCTTTCAAGTGGTCAGACTTCTATTTCTTAAGAGGTTGTCAATAACCTTGAGATTGAATAGGATTCCCAATTATATGTCCAACAGGTACTCTCTTTGCTATGGTACCAGGACTTGTAGGACAGAATGTTATTCAACAGCATATATGATTTTGCCTGTTGTCCTAATTTCTTGATAATAATTTGGAAGACAAAGCTATATGATCTTTCAGATGACATTGTCTCTCAGTTGTCCCCACTCAACTGCCCACTTGAAGGAAAATCACTTGGTTAATACATCTATATATGCACACTTTGGACTTAAAACTAGGCACAAATCCTCAACGCAACAAACTCTATTTTCACAGCTTTTACTCATTCTACAAGCACTTGAAGATTTCTATTTTCTTGTTCTCTTTTGGAAGGAAATATCCTTACACATAAAACCATGGCTATTCGTATGCCCCGTATCATTCATGCTAAGCAAATTCTTCGACGATCTTTATTGACAACAAGCAATGCAGCTTCATCAGCCATAGATGTTCCTAAGGGCTATTTAGCCGCTTATGTTCGAGAGGGGGAAAAGAAAAGATTTGTGATTCCAATATCAATGTTGAACCAGCCTTCGTTCCAATACTTGTTAAGTCAAGCTGAGGAAGAATTCGGATACGATCATCCAATGGGTGGTCTCACAATTCCCTGCAGAGAGGATACATTCGTCGATCTCATTTCTGGTTTGAGTGGATAGTGAATTGGGAAATTAGCATATTTTAGGCTCTTAGCATACCACAATTTTGTAAAGCTATAAGTAACATGTCCATGTAGATATTTTTTTGTTTTTCCTCTCCTATTGAAGAGTTTTTAGGAAGGAAAAATGTTCATACTATGAGAATATTATGTATAAAAAGTAAAGTAATTCCTCTCAAGTTCTCTGCCTATTTCAGAGCAAAAATACCTTTTAATTGGATTCAGTCCCAAAAGGCTGTTTAGCAGTTTATGTTGGGGAGAAGGAAAGAAGAAGATTTGTGGTTCTGATTTCATACCTTAATGAACCTTCCTTCCAAGACTTGTTAATGAGAAAAGATATCCAGAGGGTGGTCTCACAATTCCCTGCAGAGAAGAGGTCTTCCTCGCGCTTGAGCAGATAATGAGAAAAGATACACTAGTAGATAGAAATACAAAATTTTGTAAAGTAATCATCACTTTGTATAGTATAACATTATTTCCTTTTCTGAATTATATAGTTAAGAATTAGAAGTATATATGTATTCCCATGTCAAAAAAATGTAAATGGAAAGTCGTCACTTTCTCTCACATTCTCAGTCTAATTTTAGAAGCAAAAGCATAGTAGTGCAATTTTATATTTCTTTATTGAAGTTGCCTGAGAGGAAGTCTTTCTTTGGACCACTTCTGTTTTAGGAGTTGTGACTGAAAATAGACAGAAATTAAACAAGCAAAAAAACACAAGTCTGAAACACAATAACTTTTATTTCCAAGTGGAGTGATTGGAGATGATGTTCATCAGCAGCATATATGATCGAAAGTCAGTCTATCATTCTAATTTCTTGATAATAAGTTGGTAGATCATGCAATCTTTGAGATGGCCCAAATTCTATTTATTAAGAGGTTGCCAATAGATTTGAGATAGAAGAGGACCCCAAAGCAGATGTCTCAAACATGTTATTTTGACTAAGGGGTTCTCAATTTGCTATGTTACCAAAGTACTGGTTAGACATGATGTTCTTCAACAGCATATACGATTTAGCCTATTATCCTAAGTTTATGAGAGCAAGTTGCATGAGCCATATGATCTTTCAGATGGCACTGTCTCTCAGTTGTCCTCTTGAAGTATCACCACTTGCTAATGCATCTATATATACATATTTTGAACTTCAAACTAGCACCAAGTCCTCCACACACTCTATTTTTATTCTACAAGCCCATTAAGAGATTTCTTTGGAAAGAATTATCCTTATAGATAAAAATCATGGCTATTCGTATGCCTCGTACTATTCATGCTAAGAAAATTCTTTGACAATCTCTATTGACAGAAAACCATGGGGCTGCATCACCCATTGATGTCCAAAAAGGCTATTTTGCAGTTTATTCTTATATATATATATATATATATATATATAATGGTGTTTCCATGACTTGAACCCAAGTCCTTAATATAAACAAATCTCTCTTATCCAACTGAACCAAAACTAATTGTTGGTTACATGGATAACATATAATATATTTATTATATACTTTAGATAATGAAAATATCCAACAATCCTCCCCTATTTTCATAATCTTCCAATTCTTTTCCTTAGACATTCTTCTTTCTCTTATTAAATATAGTATACATAAGTAATAGGTGTCTTTCGACTTGAACCTTTACATAGTCTATTTCACAAAATATCTGAATTTTTTGTAGCGTTAGCTTTGAACTAAAAAAATTTTAAAGTGATATTTTGCTCTATAGACATATACTATATCTCTTATAGTTTAAGGAGACCCAAAACATTTATTGTAAGACCCCGAATTTTATGAAATGAAAGTATTCAATTTTCTTATAATTTTTTTTTGTAAATGGTTAAATTGATAAAATGTTAAAGTTAAGGGTGATATGTGAAAATTTTGCAAAGTATATAGGTTGTTATAAAATATTCGTTTGGTCGGGGAATATTCTTTTTTTCGGGGAATATCCGTACGACAACCCAATCATTAGTGGACCCCACAACGGAAGTATTGTCGTAGTTAGAAAACGACAGAATTATCTTTTTATAAAAATAACGGCGAAAGTGTTACCGTTAAAACTGTTGAACTACCCGGTAGTAAAATTACAGTAATACGCGTGGTTGCATAGTAGCACACGGTATTGATTATTGATGCTTACGTAAGAAGTCACTCAGTTACACTCAATTATTGCTACAGTAATTGCTGCATCATATCTCTCATATTATTGATTCAATTATTGTCACAGTATCATCTGCATAATATGATATATTATTAAATCAATAATTGAGACGGCAAAATTATTCATATTATTAAATTATAATATTTATAATGTCTAGAAGTTCTGTCAAGGAGAGGTTTGGTCACCTAATTGCGCTCCAATAGGGAGAAATCCTTATTGGAAAGCCTCCTCTTTCCTGGGAACAACCTGATTGTTAAATATTGTGAGTTATAATATCAATGATGAATAAGTTCGTGTTGATTAAAGATGAAATTGATAGTTCCATTGTGTGGGAATAAGTTCGTATTTTACACGACTGTTGTATAATTAAGTTGTATTTGAATTTATGTACCATGTATTTGGCGACTCAAGATGGGTGATGTATACCTATTTTGGGGGCGTCACATTTATGGCCTTGTGTTTACCTCTTGGGTTTCGTAAGTGACTTAAAGATAAGCCTTATGTCTCGAAGAAGTGGCTCACTTCCTTCACTTACATAGGTGAATCTAATTAGATGCATTTGTATGACCTGCATCCTCCAAATCGGACATAGATTCATTAAAGGTTTACCCTACCCTCTTTGTTCTCCATATAAGCATACACTATCTTTGAGATGGTTTTGAAGAATTTCTTCTTCATACTTGTCTAGTGTATAACTAGTTATTACTATAAGTATTTTTCCATTAATTGAACTAATATAACATATGTTACTCTAGTATTTAGTTAGGTTCCACTTATAGATTACCTCTCATTTAAAGGCTTTAAACCTATCTCCCTGGAAGTCTTACATATTACATCCTTGTCTAGGCCTTTTGTAAAAGAATCTGCCAAATTTCCCTTTGACTTAACATTGTTAAAGGTAACAATCCCTTTATTTATTTGCTCCCTTACATAACTATGTCTAGACTTTCTGTTATAAACCTTGTTATAAGACCGTGATAATGCTGCCTCATTATCACAATATATTGAGATAACTGTCATTGGTTTGGGCCAAAGTGGTATCTATCCTTAAGGCATTCGGCTTCTTTTACAGCAGTTGATAATGCAACAAACTTTGATTCCATAGTTGAATGTGTTATCAAGGTTTGTTTCTTGGAACCCCAAGAAATTGCCCCTCCTCCTAAAGTGAATATCCATCCACTTGTAGACTTTATTTCATCCGAATCTGTTATCCAGTTTGCATCCGTGTACCCTTCTACCAAAGCTGGGTATCATGTATAGCATAATGCATAGTTCATTGTGCCTTTAAGATATTTAAATTACTATCCTTGATACCGCATCCCAATGAACCTAACCTGGATTATGAGTAAATCTACTCAATACTCCTACTACAAATGCTATATCAGGTCTAGTACACTGCATTGCATACATTAGACTACCGATTACACTTGCATACTCTAATTGAGATATGCTATTTCCTTTATTTGGAAATAACTTAACAGAATGATCATATGGGGTAGAGGCTATCTTGAAATTCTCGTGATTAAACTTCTTTAACAATTTCTCAATATGATGAGACTGAGTTAAAGAAATAGTATCTTGAGACCACACAATTTTAATACCTAAAATTACATCAGCTTCCCCCATATCTTTCATATCAAAAGTAGCAGACAAAAATGCTTTAGTTTCTAATACTACTTTTCACTAGTACCAAATATAAGCATATCATCAACATATAAACAAATTATAACCCCAAAGCTTTTATTAAACTTAGAATAAACATATTTATCCGATTCATTTATTTTAAATCCATTTGAAACAATCATTTGGTCAATTTTTTCATGCCACTGCTTAGGTGCTTGTTTTAGGCCATATAGAGATTTAATAAGTTTACAAACGTTTCTTTCCTGGCCTTTCAAAACAAACCGTTCTGGTTGTTCCATATAGAATTCCTCTTCTAAATCACCACTTAGAAAAGCAGTTTTAACATCCATTTGGTGTATATCAAGTTTATGAATTGATGTTAATGCAATTAATAACCTAATGGTACTAATTCTTGCTATTGTAGCATATGTATCAAAATAATCAATTCCTTCCTTTTGCTTAAAACTTTGGCTACCAGTCTAGCTTTATACTTATCAATGGATCCATCTGATTTTCTTTTCTTTTTAAAGATCCATTTACAGCCAATGGGTTTACTACCAGGAGGTAAATCCACCAAGACCCAAGTCTTGTTACCCATGATAGAATCCATTTCATCATTTATGGCTTCTTGCCAAAACCTGAATTTTGAGAGGACATTGCTTCTCTAAAAGTCAATGGATCTCTATCACTAGAATCATGTTCAGTCACAAAAACACTAAAAGAAATAATAACATCCCTGTTTCCTTCTACTAGGTACATGTAGAAATTAGGGCCATAATATTTTTCTATTCTTGTTCTTTTACTTCTTCTTGGTTCTATTTCTTCAGTAGATGTAGTAAGTTCCATTTCATCATTTGTTTCATGATGAACAATTTCTTGATCCTCTTTATCAGTGTCTTCTCTTGACCTTTTCCTAAAGAAAGAATTCTCAAAGAACTCAACATCTCTAGATTCCAAAATTATATTTTGGCTAACAGAATCTGTGGATTCCATGGTCAAGAATTTATAGGCTTTGCTATTTTGTGCATAGCCTATAAAAGCACACTCGATTGATTGAGCACCAAGTTTAGGTCTTTTAGGATCAGTTAACCTTACTAATGTTCTACATCCCCACACCCTTAAATGGTCAAGAGAGGATTTTCTCTTTTTCCACAATTCATAAGGTGTAATATTAGTTTTCTTATGGGGTATACGATTAAGTATATAACAAGCAGTCATTAATGCTTCCCCCCATAAATTTTTAGGCAATCCAGAAGTAAGAAGTAATGTATTAATCATTTCTCCAAGTGTTCTATTTTTTCGTTCTGCCACTCTATTTTTTTGAGGACTATAAGGGGCTGTAGTTTGATGAATTGTACCATAATTCTCACAAAAATCATTATAAGAGAAGTATTCACCTCCTCTATCCGATCTAAGAATTTTAATTCTTTGATCTAATTGATTTTCAACTTCAGCCTTGTAGATTTGTAATTTTTCTAAAGCCTCATCTTTAGTCCTTAACAAATAAACTTGAGTGTATCTAGAATAATCATCTATAAATGTTATAAAATATCTTTTACCTCCCCTAGTTAATATGCTCTTAAATTCACAAATATCGGAATGAATTAATTCTAATAATTGTGAATTTCTTTCTACTTTTTTAAAAGGCTTCTTGGCAATTTTAGATTTAACACATATAACACATTTTTCTAAGTCAAGAAAAATTAATCTTAGGAATTAAACTAAGATTACTCATGCTACGCATACTTTTATAATTTACATGTCCTAATCTAGCATGCCAAACATTAAAAGTATAAATCATATAAGCAAAAGATGAATTTTCATTAATAACATTTAGTTTGTACATGCCATTAGATTCATATCCTTTTCCGACCACTACTACAAAATAGTAAATAGACAACGCGAAAAAAACGTTGTGGTTTCTGTCAGAAAAATGTCGTGGTTAAGGGCGTCATCTAAAAAAATGTTGTAGATTTGTTTTTCAAAAATTAGCAGATGCTTAAAAATGTTGTAGAAGGTATGATTCCACAACGTTTTTTGGATAAAAATGTTGTTGTTTAGTATGTCAGACAACGTTTTTTTAAATGTTGTAGATAAAAAAAAGGAAAAAAAAGGTTGTAGTTCACCAAAAATGTTGTTGTTTAGTATATTAGACAATATTTTTTAAATGTTGTAGATAAAAAAAAGGGCGTGGTTCACCTATATTACCAATGCACCTGCAATATGCTAATGCCATGATATATAGCCAAAATGTATCAACCATTCTAAATACATCCTAATAATATCATTCGTTTACAGTTTCAAATTACTATATCCACAAAATATATACCAAACTATCCATATATACATCTCAAATTCACTTTTCAATATAAATGACACTGAAGAAGCAAATAGACTATGTGCACTGAAGGATGATGACTCCACTCACCGACGTGTAATTGTAAGTCCCAACGAACATATTACATTGACCCATAGAGTTGGCTAGCATTGCACTCTCACCAAAATCTATAATTTTTACTTCCCCTTTACAATTTACAAGCAGGTTTGATGGCTTTATGTCCCTATGTATTACATGTCTTTCATTGTGCAAGTACACCAGCATAAAATCCTAAATTTTACGAATAAATATTTAATTTTCTCGAAATATTTTTTTATATTATGATGTGAATTTGATATAATGTTATAGTTGTGGGTAATATTTATAAATTTTGTAAAGTTTGCAAGTTGTTATATTATATTCGATTGGTCGGGGAATATTCTTTGTGTCGGGAAATATTCGTACGACGGCACAATCATTGGTGGACCCCACAACAGAATTATTGTCGGATTAAGAAAACGACAAAAATATTTTATTGAAAATAATGACGGAAGTTTTACTGTTGATACTATTGAACTACTCGGTAGTAAAACTACAGTAATACGCGTGGTTGCATAGTAGCACACGGTATTGATTATTAATGCTTATGTGAGAAGTCACTCAGTTTGATTCAATTATTGTCGATATTTTATATGTTATTAAATCGATAATTGAGATGATGAAGTTGTTAATATTATTATTTGCATTATTAACGATGTCTAGAAGTTCTGCAAATGAGAGGTTTGGTCACCTAATTGCGCGCCAATAGGGAGAAATCTTTATTGGAAAGTCCCCTATTTCCTGGGAACAACCTGGTCGATTAATGGTGTGAATAATAATAATGATGAAGAAGTTTTGTTTTATTAGTATTATTAACGTAATAAAATAGAAAAACTTTTTATATAAAACAAAATACTTTTATAAAGTTATTCGTTTTATTAGGCTAATAGTAAAATCTTTTTATATAAAATAGAATACTTTTATAAAGTTATCTGTTTCATTAGACAATAATTAGAATATATTATATTTTATTATGCATAGTGTTTGTATAGCGCCTGCATAGTGTTTGCATAGTAAAATCTTTTTAAAAGTTATTCATTTTATTAGATTATAAATAGAATATATTATATTTTATTGTAAACCAATCTGGACCGTCCATTTAAAGTAAATCGATCTGGACCGTTCATGGATTGGTTACTATTCATTCCATTCTTCTATAAATAGAAGCTCATTCCTTCATTATTTCTTACGAATTCACTGAAAATCTAGAAAAAGAAAACTATAGAGAGAAAGAAGAAAAGTGTTCTGCTACTTCACTACTCCTATATCCAGTATTCTTCTTTCTAAGGTAAGGGGTATTATTTCTTTTGTATTCATGAAGAGAACTTCTGTTATTCCATTCTTTATTATTCTGTTGGAATAACCTGTATACGCGGGCTACCCTATACTTGGTGAAATTCTTCTGTTATTCCATTCTTAATTATTCTGTTGGAATATCCTGTTTGTGTGTTTAAGCCGGACTTGGTCCCATTATTTATTATTCCGCATTTATTATTCTGTCGGAATATCCTGTCTGTGCGTTTTACGCCGGACCTGGTTCCGTCTTTATTATTCTGTTGGAATAACCTGTCTGTGCGGTCTATCGCATGCCTGGTGATTTCTTTTGTTATTCCATTATTTATTATACTTAGTTGGTTAAAGTTTTGACTTCTATACTCCATAAAATTAGTGGAATATCCTTGATATTTGCACTTCATCCAGTATCTTTTAATGGAAATATTCTTCTGAGCATTCTTGAATTTTACTCTACAAAGAAGTATCATGTTGACAATTTGGACGTTATTAGTTCCTGTATAAATTAAATCTTGAACTTGTTTTATTAAATTCTTATATCATTGTCATCATCCTCATGTTTATATTATGTTGAAAGTCATCTGTGGACTGTAGTTCATAGATGGACTTGGTATAATTATGACCAAGGATTATTCGGTGTAATCATGACCGTAATGTTACAAATGATGTGATAAAAGTCCTCATTGGCCCGTAGTGCATTGATGGACAATTGTTGGCATGATCATGACCATTGATGAATACACGAATATCCTTAGCCCGTAGTGCATGGATAATTTATGGTCGTGACCCTAATGAATATCCTTGGCCGTATTGCAAGGATGATGTCGATTATTTATTAAGCTGAGTCTCAGCGATAAAAGTGATGAAAACCTTTTTAAATCATAAAAAGATAGTAGATTTTATTCTCTACTTGACTCTTTTAATCGATTGCATGTTCTGCTGCAGTTAAACTTGATGTCTATTGTATTTTATCAGTTTAACACTGTTGAGGACTAATGATAATTTATTCTGCATTATCTCAGTCATAATATTTCTTACTGGGCTAATTGAGCTCACCCTTTCTTTCAATGTTCTCTTCAGGAAATGAGAACGTAGTCGGGGAATGGAGTGACGGTCCAGATGATAGTATTAGTAGTCCTCACTATTTTGTTAAATAGTGTGTTAATAAATGTAATGAGGACTTATTCTGAGAGTGGATATTGTCTAGAAGACAATGTTTGTATTAAAACTCACAGCTTTCTTGTTGTATATTTAAGATTGTATTTGTATTTCTGTACCATGTATTTGGCGACTCAGAATAGGTGATGTATACCTATTTTGGGGGCGTCACAACTAGACCCTGTAAAACCTGCAATAAAGGAAAGGCATGAGTGTGCTAAAATATATATTTCCTGAAACTTGACATTTGCAGTTCAACTATGTGACGCCCCCAAAATAAGTATACATCACCCATCTTGAGTCAACAGATACATGGTACATAAATTCAAATACAACTTAATTATACAACAGTCGTGTAAAATACGACAAAACATAATTGAGAGATTAAACAAGAATATTTTCATCTAGACAATATCCACACTCAATGGTGTCCTCATTACAATTATTATCACATTATTCCGTAGAATAGTGAGAACTACTAAAGCCATTTATCCTGGACCATCACTCCATTCCCCGACTCGTTCCATCTATATTCTCATTTCCTAAAGAGAACAATGAAAGAAAGGGTGAGCTCAACTAGCCCAGTAAAAAATATTATGACTAAGATAATGCAGAATAAATTATCCTTAGCCTTCAACAGTATAACAACTGATAGAATACAATACACAACAAGTTTTAGATCAACAACTGCAGCAAAAATAAGCAACCATTAGAAGAGTCAAGTAGAGCATGATATCTACTATCTTATATGATTTAAAAGTTTATCATCAATTTTATCCCTGTAATACTCATCAACAGTTCTTTATTATACCCAAGACAAATAGAACTTTCATCACCTGTCTTCACCTGAACCACCAAAGATGTTAGTTAAATTCACAATTCATGTTTATAATAATGTGAATCAACAATTTCTCTTTGTCACAAAGGCCTAATAGAACATTTACTCAATATCCTTACCCCAAAGGCTAAAAATATTCAAATGTAATAACAATGATCATACCAATCAGTTGTCTATCTTTGTACTACTGGCCAAAAATATTCAACTATAAAACCAATGATCATGATCATACCAATCAATTGCCTGTCAGTGCACTACGGCCAAAGACATTCAACTTTTAACTAATGGTCATGATCCTTCTAATCACATCATCGAATTATCCCTGTACTACGACCAAGGATATTCATTAGTATCACAAGTGGTCATGATCATGTCATACACCCGTCCATCTTTGCACAACGGGCCAAAGCTATCAATTAACAGTTCATCTTTGCACTACGACCAAAGATATCAATCAACAGTTCATCTTAGCACATAAACCAAAGATATACTATGGTAAAACCAATAATCAACAGTCCATCTTTGCACAAAAGCCAAAGATATACAACTGTAAAATCAATAATCAACAGTCCATCTTTGCACATAAGCCGAAGATATACAATTATAAAACCAATAATCAACAATTCGTCTTTGCACGTAAGCCAAAGACATACAACTGTAAAACCAATAATCAACAGTCCATCTATGCACCTTTCATCACAATATAAGCATGAGGATGATGACAATGATATAATAATTCAATAAAACAAGTTCAAAGATAAATTTTAAAGATTTATAATTTAATTTATCCAGAAATCAATAACGTCCAAATTGTCAACATGATACTGCTTTGTAGAGTAAAATTCAAGAATAATATTCATGTACCAAAAATAATTTGGACAGAAAAAAAATATATTTTTCGGGTGAATAGTATCCCGCAATAGTACCCTATGAATAGTACTTCGGGAATAGTAACTCATGAATAGTACCACGACATAAAAAATACCCCAAATACCCGAGTGAATAATATTCAGGTAAATAGTAATTTGGGTGAATAGTAACCCATAAATAGTAACTCGTGAATAGTACTCCGACACGAAAAGTACCTCGAATACCCGAGTGAATAATACTAGAGTGAATAGTAACTCGTGAATAGTAACCCATAAAAAAATACCAAAGAAAAAGATATTCCATGACGAGTACAAAAGAAATGATATCTCATACGAGTATAATAGAATATATGAAACTGCAAATGAATTTTCACCCGCCATGCGGTAATCCACGTAGATAGATCATTTCCACAATTTAATAAAGAATGAATACGAAGGATCATTCACCATGTCTGCAGTAATCCACATAGACATGTTATTCCAACAGAATAATAAAGAATGGAATAACAGAAGAATTCATCAGGCATGCGATAGACCGCACAAACAAGTTATTCCTAACCAAATAATAAAGAATGGAACCAGGTCATGCGTAATCCGCACAAACAGGATATTCCAACAGAATAATAAAGAATGGAACCAGGTCATGCATAATCCGCACAAACAGGATATTCCAACAGAATAATAAAGAATGGAATAACAACAGAATTCACTAGGAATGCGATAGACCGCACAGACAGGTTATTCCAACAGAATAATAAAGAATGGAACCAGTTTATGCGTAATCCGCACAGACAGAATACTCCAACAGAATAATAAAGAATAGAACCAGGTCATACGTAATTCGCACAGAAAGGATATTCCTACAGAATAATAAAGAATGGAATAACAACAGAATTCACCAGGCATGCGATAGACCGCACAAACAGGTTATTCCAACAGAATAATAAAGAATGGAACCATGTCATGCATAATCCGCACAGACAGGATATTCTAACAGAATAATAAAGAATAGAATAACAAAAGAATTCACCAGGCATGCGATAGAGCGCACAGACAGGTTATTCCAACAGAATAATAAAGAATGGAATAACAGAAGAATTTCACCATGTATGCGGTACTTCGCATAGAAAATTTATTCCAACATAATAATAAAGAATGGAATAACAACCCTTACGAGTATTAAAAGAAAATAACTCTCCTCATGGATACGAAAGAATAATACCCCTTACCTTAGAAGAAAACTGGATACTGAAATAGCGAGGTAGCAGACTTCTCTTCTTCTTTTTCTCTATAATTTCTCCATAATAATTGTTCTTGTGAGACTTAGTGGATTGATGAAAAATAATGAAGGAATGAGCTTCTATTTATAGGAAAATATAGTTTCCATAATTACACATTTTGGGACTCGAAATATTACAGTATAATACCTTCATCTTTTCCTTCATTTTTAATTTAGTCATGCAAGTATTATTAAACTTGCACCACCTCCCCTAATAGTAAATCATGTGAGTCAATAGTAAATCATGTGACTCAATAGTTCTAAACATGTGAAAAAAATTAATTATAGTATAGTACCTTCATCTATACTTCTATTTTTAACTTAGTCATGCAAGTATTATCAAACTTGCACCAACTCCACTAATAGTAAATGAATGTGATTCAATAGTACACACATCTGAACAAATAGTTATAATCATGTGAATTAATATCAATTAATTGCTTATTTATCCGATTAATTACCTGATTGGTCAATATAATTTCCAAAAACCAATTGTTATCGAAATAAATATCGGTTTCCACTAACACTAATAATCCCAACACAATGGAACTATCAATTTCATCTTTAATCAACACCAAATTATTCATCATTAATATTATAACTCACAATATTTAACAATCAGGTCGTTCCCAGGAAAGAGGGGGCTTTCTGATAAGGATTTCTCCTTATTGGCGCGCAATTAGGTGACCAAATCTCTCCTTGATAGAACTTCTAGACATTGTCAATATTGCAAATAATAATATGAATAATTTTGCCGTCTCAATTATTGATTTAATAATATATCATATTATACAGATGATATTGTGACCATAATTGAATCAATAATATGAGAGATACGGTGCAACAATTACTGTAGCAATAATTAAGTATAATTGAGTGACTTCTCACGTAAGCATCAATAATCAATACCGTGTGCTGCTATGCAACCACGCGTATTACTGTACTTTTACTACCGGGTAGTTCAACAGTTTTAACGGCAACACTTTAGCCGTTATTTTTATAAAATGATAATTCTGTCGTTTTCTAACTACGACAATACTTCTGTTGTGGGGTCCACCAATGATTGTGCCGTCCTACGGATATTCCCCGAAAAAAATAATATTTTATAACAACTTGCATACTTTGAAAAAAAATTCACATATCACCCTTAACTTTAACCTTTTATCAATTTAACCATTTACTAAATAGAATAATTATAAGAAAATTGAATATTTTCATTTCATAAAATTCGGGGTCTCACAAACTATGTACGAAATTAGTATGAAAAACTCATAAACCTGTTTACAGACAACCACAAGATATGGTTCAAGATATGGTTTACTAACATAGTAGTTGTATCCAATGTGATTTAAAAATTAGTACACATACCAACTTGTTCTCCATAAAAACCAACGCATGACAAGATGCTAGAATTTTCAGAGTGCGAGCTGGCACTTTAGCCATTTCTGTTTCTAATTCCAAACTTTCTGTCAACCCAACTCCAGAAAACTCCTGCCAATTGAAGCACCACATACAATCATGTAATTAAACATGATATATAAAACAATTAAAATAAATACAAGTTATAACTGACATACCATGTCATCAGATGTTAGTGTCCCAGTTTTATCGAAACAACATATATCAACCTGCAGAAGGAGCACCAGGAAAAAACATGTAAAATACGAGGAGACACACGAGATCAATAAATTGCCACATATTTACACTCACAGCAATCATATTTATAAAGCTTGGAAGTCATGAGATTTAGTCATTTCTTTTTTATCATGTATATATTATCTAAAATAAAGAAGGCTCAAGTTGAAAACAAGAAACCCAAAACAACACAAGCATAACAAGAAGGATGATTATCATAAAGGATGCTGCATATAGCAAAAAAAAAAATTTAGTGCGACCAGTACCATGTTGGATAAGAAATGTTTAATGAGGGCAGTACCATGTGCGACCAGTACCATGTGCGACCGGTACCATGTTGGACAAAAATGCAGAATCAAGCCTCTGAAATTTTCTCATATTTTCCTGATTTACCCATAAATCTCTCTTTTCAAGTGCAATACTTTCCAAGTAAATTTATTTGCATAAAAGCACAACACCTAATTTCTCTCCACACTTTCCAAGGAAATTTATTCCTATAAAAACACTACTTACTCCATTCTATTCTCTCTCTCTTATTGAAGGAGAGATACACGTTAGTTTGCACCTTAATTGGAGGAGAGAGACTACCAACACATAAGGGGTAAATATGGAAATTGGGACATATATTAATTACAAAGTAATGATAACCTTAATATGTGTGTTTTATGTAATAGCGACACTTAATATGGAACTGAGGGAGTAATATATAAAAACACGTAAAAGTTAAAGTAGTAACCACAGATACACCAGGAGAAAACAAGGACTTGAATCTTGCGCAAATCTGCTATAATACAATTAATGTCTAATATAAGTAATTCAGAATTACCTTAATCAATGAGTAGTTAAGAAAAGAGTTTTTAACTATGACTGTAATAGAACACAAGATTAAATGAACTATAGGAAGAAAGGGATAATGAAGCACATTTGTGTTCTAAATACAAAATATGAACCTAGCTTCCCAATTACAAAGTCATGTCTATTTAAAAAATGACAACTAGCGTTCATTGTCTTAAGGCCTGAGAACTTCACCAATGATCTGTCCAACACTCTGAAGTGACTTCAAAACATCTTCGGTTTTCTTAGTTATCTTATAGCACAAGGTTTATATTATTGATACACATAGCTCTACTAAGGTTATTGAGGTTATATCCAATCACTAACATATATGTTATTTACTAACATTACCCAAGTATACATTCAGTTTTTATTTGCAAATATAACTTATTACACATAGTCATATAGTTTATCACAACACCTCTTTATAGCTTAGTTTATATGACACTTTCATACAAATAGCACACATAGAGACACATATCACCTATAAAGTTCATATATCTCAGAAAACATATTTGATTCAGCCTAAACATGTCATGATATAAATCTTAGATCATAAAATACTTTTATTATATTATTTAGTCATGTTAAGACATTTACAAGCCTTAAACTTTACTTTTAATATATAACTCAAAACACAAAATTATAATTTTTGAGGTACCTTTAGGATTTTTAGTAATTTCTATAGTAACCTTTTGAACCTCCCATTTATGAAATTTTATAGATCTCATATCATAGTATTTCTTTGTTAGTTTAGGTATTTAAAACTATCAAGTTAAGTAAAAACAGACCCCAAATGGGTTGTTTTACACATTTTCTTACTTAGCAAAATATGCAGTTTTTATGATTTTCAAGGCTACTTTGATAATTTTTAGGAATTTTTGTATTAATCTTTTAGATCTGAACTTTGGGCATACCTATAGAACTTACTTCGTAGTATTTTATTCTATCATTGGAACATTGGAATAACTAAATATAAAGCATCTTAAAACAGCAAGCCAAAATAAGTGTTTTCATTTTACGGTTTTCACTATATGATTTTCTGTTTTCTAAATAAAGCATCTTAAAACAGCAAGCCAAAATAAGTGTTTTCACTCTACGGTTTTCACTATATGATTTTCTGTTTTCTATTTTAGTTAGTCTGTTCAAAGAAACCTTCAAAGTTCTCAGAGGTGAGAACAGGGGAGGATCCAGCCCCTTAGTTCAGTGGGGTCAATTTTTTAAAAATAAAAATTTACAAAGAAATAAAATGCAATACAATAAAGGTAACAAATGATATTGCAAATAATTGTGTGATCTATCGTATAAAATCGATATTGTTTTATGTGATTGAATACACTTTCTCCCATATTATGTACAAAATGAGATTTTATATTTTTTAAAACATTGTTATTGATTATAAGAGTCAACACACGCAAGAATGTGAGATATCTCCCACCTCTCGTGTACTCTAAAATAAATTACCAAACTAAATAATATTGTTAAAATATTATTTATAATAACATTTTTTGAGACTTTATTGTTTTAAAACTATTGTAATGATAGCCTCATTTCAATAGATGCAAAAATATTATGTTCAGTGTAAGTTACTAAACAATATAAAAGAGTGGAGTGTTGGTGTTAATAGAAATTTGAGATATTTAATAGTCTTTTAGTCTGAATTTTTTATTTTTACTAAACATTTTATAAAATTAAAAATAAATAAAAAAATTGACTTTTCAAAATTCAGTGGGGTCAATTGACCCCACTGCCCCAAGATAGATCCGCCAGTGGGTGAGAAGGGGTGCAGAGGTGAAAAAGGGGGCATATATAGGTGTCCAACATCAGATTTGGAGGTTATTTTTGAATTAATGAAGGTTTAAATTATAATAAAAAGAGTCCAATCCTAATTGGGATTGGACGTGGATTAGGCTACTAGATAGAGGATAGGGGCTGAAGCACATAAAAATCTTGGTGTCTTTACGATTCTGCATTTCTCCTTTCTGTTTGTTTAATTTTTGGGTATTTTACTTTATTCATTTGAAGATATACGAATCCAGACACTAAAGAAGACATGTCTAGCTGTCTGATAATATTAAACGAAGAACTTGAGCTAAAGCAGACACTAAAGGAGACATGTGTAGCTGTCTGTATTAAACCTGTAGCAGAGAATTATAAAAAAAGATTTCACCTTTTATCACTTTTAGCTTAAAACACGTATTCACCCCCTCTAGGTGTGCGTATTTACTGAATTACAATAATGACATCTTTTTAGTGATTATACAAATTGGAGGTGAGTTATGCCCAAAAAAAAAAGAAAGAGGAAATGGTACGTTCAATTCATCAAAAAAGTACAAATTAGAGGGTCATAGTTTTGCATTTAGTCAAGCTATGAGAAACATCTTATCATCCTTGTTACTGCCGAATGATTATTGATCATTATCATCCAATTAGGTATGCAAATGGCTAATCATTTAAGAAAACAGCAAACTGATAGTTTTTATTATTACAACCACAAAATACATATTACAATAGACAACAAACACAAATCACTCCGTTATTTTAATTACAAAGAGGATCGATGATGAACTGGACTTGCCTTCTTCAAACCAACATCATAATATATGCAATGCTTAGGTACTGGGCATGCTTCAAAGTGATTTATCTTCGTCCTTGTGATTTAGTTTTTTTTTCATCAACATTCGTGCCATGGTAAAATAATGGAAAAAGTTGTGACATAGAGTCTTCACTTTTCTCAGCATTCATTTCGCCATGATTTAGAGTCTTTTTTTCATCAACATTGGTCCCGTGGTAAAATAATGGAAAAAGTTCTGACATAGAGTCTTCACTTTTCTCAGCATTCATTTCGCCATGATTTAGAGTCTTTTTTTCATCAGCATTCGTTCCGTGGTATGTAATGAATGGAAGAAGTTGTGACATAGAATCTTCACTTTTCTCAGCATTCATTTTGCCATGATTTAGAGCCTTTTTTTCATCAGCATTCGTTCCGTGGTATATAATGAATGGAAGAAGTTGTGACATAGAGTCTTCACTTTTCTCAGCATTCATTTCGCCATGATTTAGAGTCTTTTTTTCATCAACATTCGTTCCGTGGTATGTAATGAATGGAAGAAGTTGTGACATAGAGTCTTCACTTTTCTCAGCATTCATTTTGCCATGATTTAGAGCCTTTTTTTCATCAGCATTGGTCCCGTGGTATAATAATTGAAGAAGTTGTGACATAGAGTCTTCACTTTTCTCAGCATTCATTTCGCCATGATTTAGAGTCTTTTTTTCATCAGCATTCGTTCCGTGGTATATAATGAATGGAAGAAGTTGTGACATAGAGTCTTCACTTTTCTCAGCATTCATTTTGCCATGATTTAGAGCCTTTTTTTCATCAGCATTCGTTCCGTGGTATACAATGAATGGAAGAAGTTCCGACATTGTCTGATCTTTCATCACAATTTTCCAGTATGCGCCGGGATCAGTTCTTGCATCAATAGTGCTTGCAACCTGCTCAAATAATTAAGGAAAAGTTAAATTACATAAATATGTCAAAGGCAAGAATGTTAAAATATTTCAGTCGAATATAGCAAAAAAAAAAAAATGTCAACCACAACCAAACATGTATGCTTTTAATTGTATAACTTTGAGTGTGTGAAATAATGTATCCACAATATATACCAATATATCATATCACAAATTCAAAACTAGAGGAGTGTTTACACATTACGCTTACCATGAGGAGAGAGAAAGAAGCAAATAAAGCAAAATTAAGTGATTCCATGTTTATATATATATATGTAGTTATATCCCTTCTCTTTTATTTGCTTGGAAGCTATTGTACTACTCAGCTATTTATAGATGAAGGACAAACATATAAAACAATTATTTCTTAGAATACAACACCTCACTGATATGATCACATTTCTGTGCAAGGTAATATAAAATGCCAACGTGATTCAACTACTTCATATGTTAATATAATTTGGAGTGTGACCACTCAACCACTTTCATTATTCAACAATACTACTATCACATCACATAAAAAAAACTTACATAATATTTACATACACACATATGTATACTGCGAACTCTCGCCTGACATATAATTATTAATTGGAAATTAAATAAATTTAAATATTCTACAATAATAATTCATCCATTCATATAATTGAAATAATAGTATTCGTCTTTAAACTAATGATTCATCAGAATACATATTCATATATTTATCTATTTATGTAATAGTACTATCTTATTTAAACTCACAGAGTTATACTTGTACAATTTAATAATAAAAAATATTATACAATTTATTATTATTGCTTGGAAGCTATTGTACTAGTCAGCTATTTATAGATGAAGGGCAAACATATAAAACTCAATTATTTCCTGTAAGACAACACCCCACTGATATGATCACATTTCTGTGCAACGTAATATAAAATGCCAACGCGATTCAACTCCTTTATATGTTAATATAAATTGGAGTGTGACCACTCAACCACTTCCATTATTATTATTATTATTGTTATTTGATATGTCAACTAATTTCATTATTATTGGGTAGTCTCTTGTTAAATGTCCACTTTCCTTTAATAACCAAACTTTTACACATATTTTTCTATTATACCTGTAGCATTAAATATCTCATACTTTTCTTATTCTAATTCTCTCTCTATATTTAATGACATTATTATAGGTAATTTTGTCATTTTATTCATCTTCTTAATATGCGTGAAAAATTCACCAGGACTTTTATCATGGAACGGGAGAGTACATATGTTTAGAGCTATATTGTATGAAAGGTTTTTGTATTATTATTAGCCATAAAATATGAATTGAAGTTGGCATATAAGATTTGACGGATAAAATATGAATTGAAGTTGGCATAAAATATGAATTGAAGTTGGCATAAAATATATTGTATAAAATATGAATTGAAGTTGGCATAAAATATGAATTGTATTATTTTCCAGTGACCGTACATGTTATATATGTCCCGAATATTAGCAATATTTCTTTCAACAAAAATATTAAAAAGTTAAATAAGGGTATGTAGTTTATTAAAGAAAATGTATAAAAAAAGGATTGAAATTTTTTATGTGCTATAAAGAGCCCATAGAGTATAAAATGATTGTGAAGAGAGACTTTTAAGATAAAAGGCTCTAACTAAGAATATTATGAGGCATTGTAAATATTACTTATTCATAATGAAAAAAAAGTAATATGTGGAATCAACCAATTTTTATGAAAGGTGGTGTATTGTAACGGAAAAATCCTATGTGATATTTTATTTTAGTTTAATGAAAAATTCATGTTATAAAATTATACATAGTGTGTGGATGTCTAGATACATTCCTACCGATGTCTACATACATTCATACCCCTCTTTATTGTAATGACGTTTGAGCTTTGAAACTCTCATATCATTTAAGCTTTGAAACTCCTATGACCTATGAGTTTTGAAACTTCCAAGAATTTATGTACATGTGCTTATAAATAGAAGTATTGTCAAGAAGATGAAAGGGATATACATATTCAATGAGAATGCTGTGACGCCCCCAAAATAAGTATACATCATCCATTTTGAGTCGTCAAATACATGGTACAGAAACAACTACAACATCATTAATACAATTGTCGTGCAAAATACGACAACACAATACTGTGAGCGATCCATAGCATCTATATGCTATGGGATAATTATTGGCATATAGGCTCTAAACCACACGTTTTATGGATTAACGGCTGGGATCTAGATTTATAAACCACCGTCCGCTAGTATTACTAGCGGATGCACTTATTAAAATTTTCGGACAATTAAGCCCCTTGTTCCTGGCAGTAAGCTGTCGTCCGCTAGTATTACTAGCGGATATAAGTCAGTATAGTAAAACTCCAGTCCGCTAGTATTACTAGCGGATATAAGTCAGTGGCATTCCCAATATCCCTGTACGCATAAACAACATACCTGTTATACAAATAAATTACACAAGATTGTAGCCAATACAGACAATCCCTGTAGTTATTTCAATTCAATTACAACAATAAACAAGATTGTATACATCAGAAAATCCAACATTCTATTTCAACTCAATTACAACACTGCTAAAACAACTGGAAGATTAGTATTCGCATAAAGAAAAAAAACCACACAATTAAGGAGATTAGTATTCGCATCTCAAATCGTCAACGAAGAAAACCACACAATTAAGGAGATTAGTATCCGCACCTCAAATCGTCAACGAAGAAAATCACACAATTAAGGAGATTAGTATTCGCACATCAAATCGTCGTGGTAAGTTTATAATTATGGCGAAAGATATGTTTAATTCTAGTTCCTCAAATTCTTCTCGTGATAATATTGACATGGATAATATTGGTGCTCATAACATGAACCAATCGCATATTAACCATTCAAAAAGTCCATACGAGGGTCAGATTTTTTCTACTATCCAAGAGGCGGAAGAATTTTATAGAAACTATGCACGAAGTAGTGGCTTTGAAATAAAAATTGGGGCAAGTCATAAACATGCCTGCTCCAACAATTTGTCCAATAGACTTTTTACGTGTACCAAAGTAAGAAAACCGATCGAAAGAAAGAAACAGGATGTTGATGATGTTGAAGGTAGTAAGGTCAAAAGAAAAAGGGATTCAATAGGTCGCACGATGTGCAAAGCTAGAATGTCTGTTGTTCATCTACAAAAGGAAGATACATGGAAAGTTTCAAAAATTGAGTTGACTCACAATCATGATTTGGTTACTCCGAGCAAGAAAATTTTCATTCAAACACGGAAAAATATAACTCCTGTTGCTCGAACTTTAATCGAAACTTTAAACAGCGCTGGAGTTGGGCCAAGTACAATGATGAATGTTTTTAGTGAAATAGGAGGAGGGAGGGAAAATGTTGGTTTCAGTGATATGGATATTCGGAATGTTGTGCGAGATTTAAGACGTGACACGATAGATTCTAACGATGCCCAAGCAGCCCTGCAGTATCTCAAAAAACTTTCAGTTGAAAATCCGCTATTTTTTTACGATATCAAACGAGATGAAGATCATCGAATCGCATGCATTTTGTGGATAGATTACCGATCAATGATAGCTTACAAAAATTTTGGGGATGTAGTGACGTTTGATACAACTTATCGGACGAACAAGTATTCCATGCCTTTTGTTCCATTCACTGGGGTAAATCACCATTACCATTCCGTCTTGTTTGGTTTTGCACTGATACAGGATGAAACGGAGGATACTTTTGTCTGGTTCTTTGAGACTTGGCTTAATGCAATGAACAATAAGGCACTAGTTACCATTATAACTGATCAGGACAAAGCCATGAACAATGCGATTGCTAGGGTTCTTCCTGAAACACACCATGCAGTTTGCACATGGCATATTAGTAACAAATTTCCAGAGAAATTGCATACATTTTATGACGCGTATCCTACATTTAAACATGATTTTAACTGGTGTGTTTATAAATCATTGACTGCTGCGGAATTTGAGGAGCGATGGGAAAAGTTGATGATAGATTACGAACTGCATGACCATGATTGACTACAATCACTCTATGAGGTTAAGCACAAATGGATCATGGCGTACACAAAGAATTTTTTTGCAGCGGGAATGACGACTACATCCAGGAGTGAGGGGATGAATAATTTATTCGATGAGTATGTCAATGCGACAACGAGTATAAAGGAATTCATCGTAAACTCAGAAAAAGCCATTGAGAAACAGGTAATGAGAGAGAGACAATCTGATTACGCAACCTGTCATCGGACTAGAACTATAATTCTTGAATCACCGTTGGAAACGCATGGAGCTGCTGTTTATACAAAGGAGATGTTTAGACGCTTTCAGATTGAGATTATAAAATTCCAAAAGTACATAATGAAGAAACTTCAACATGTAACATCGGATACGAAGTTGTACGCAGTGTACAAGACAAACGCCAGCGAAGAATCCAACAGGTACTTTACTGTTGTTAGTAATGTTCAAACTGGAGATATACAATGTAATTGTAAAAAATTTGAACATTCTGGTATGCTTTGTAGACACATTATAAGACATATGATTGCAAAAAGCAGTACGCAGATACCGAATAAATACATTTTAAGCCGTTGGTGTAGAGATGGTAACAAAGTGAACGCTGAACTACCAAAGATTTTGATTGAGATGACCAACTACGAGGAGTCTCAGACGATGCGATATAATTATTTGGTGACACTGCTCCTACGATTAGCTTCTACGGGATCATGCTCCATTAATGGTTTTAAGCATGTTGTACAGTTGTGCATTGACAATCAACCCATCGTTAAGAAGTTTGACCCCGATGAAGTTAATGTAAATGGCGTGCCAGAAATTTCAATAGATGATGATGAGGCCGTTCAAGATGAGCCGTTATTGGATCCTATTTGTTCCCAAACAAAGGGGCGCAAGAAAGCTTCAAGAATAAAGAGTGGGATTGAGGAGGCTAGAAGTCGTAAACAATTGAGAAAATGTGCAATATGTAATATGATGACCAATCATGATAAGCGGAACCACTACAAAGTTTTGGGACAAGACAAGTCGGGTTGAAGTGATATTTATATTTGCTTGTATGAATTTTAAATTTTGGTTTTCTTAAATTTCTTAACTGAGTATTTGAAAGACTTATATAGTTGAAATGCAGATTTCATAAGGCATATGGTTTCTGGAAAGATCATGTATGCAACAGTAGGCTCATTATGCAACATTAAAGATTACAGTTTTCAGTCGTCTCATGTAAGCAGCAGAATATAATGACAGTACAATAATAGATTCCAAACAATAAAATAACGTATAATAATGGTATCATTTTGAAACTAATCACCCATCTTTATAAAATAACTTATTACGACAGTTGGTCAATATACAACGATTACTCTTCACCCACATCCTCATCTAAATTTTGGTCAATACAAAGATATTTTGAAGGATATAAGGAATATCCCTCGCCTTGCACATCCTAAGCTCATGTCCTATTCTAAATCTAAAGTTGTAAGTCTCGTTTGGAGTCCACCTCGGTTCCTTCATGATGTTTATCCGGTGCAAAAAGAAATCCACGTACTTTGCAACATAAACGCCACAATCATCTAAATTCCATTGTCTCGGCCTACTCACACAGCATTCAACTTTCGGCTTCGATCTTGGCCACTTTGCTTTAGGATTTGCCATACGAAGCAACAAAGGAATTAACTCCACCTATAAACCATAAAACAATCATTTAATTCCCTAAACCTCATATGTTTGTGTTATGGAATGAAAAATAAGTAATATATTAAACAACTCACGACAACACCAAAGTATCTTTGGTATAATTGTGACAATGGCATTAAGGGTTTGTCATCATAAAAAGGATCAAATAGCCTTATTTTCCATTTGTTGACACTCCAAATAAATAGGCAGAAATGACTGTTTCTTTCGTTGATGAAGGGAACGAATATGTAATCACACTCATGAATTGTGGCACCAACTGCAGGATTGATGTAACTTGTTAAAAATTTGACTGTTGTTGATTTTCTTACTCCAGCACTTGGTAAGTGTTGGATGCCCAAACCCGCAAAGTACGTTGGCATGAAATAAAAGGTAGCCCATCGTTGGATTCCTTCACTCCTCATCCTAGCTTCTCTATCGCTCAACAACGACAAATATGCATCCAATACATGCGCCCATAACCAACCACTGGGTCTCAGACAGTTTACATCCTTAAACTCTAACTTGTATAGACCGCCTGGATGGGTATGAGGAAAATATGATGGGTCGGTAGTTGGACTAAACCAATAGAGATTTAACCAAGTGATTTTTTCAATCTTTAAATACTTGACCAGATGTGTGTGCTCTGTTCCCTCTCTCCTTCTAACCGGTAATTTCCTACTGTGTTGAGTAGGAGGAGCAAGGCTACCCTGAGTTTCTTGAGCCGTAGGCTGGGGTCCCGTCATGTCAATATCCATTTGTCTAACTTGGGGTTGTGTTGGATTTTGTTCGACTGGAACCCCTTTGTAATCATTCATTAACGGCTGGTACAGTGTATTGAACCATGACTCGTACATGGTTCTTAACTCAGCTGGCAGATCAATTGACATAAACTTCACAAAAATAGCTTTTGCAGTCTCAATCTAAAATTAAAACAAAAACAAAAATTATATTAGTAAAATAAGGACATCAAATTATAACACAGAAACATGTATAAAAATTATAACTTTACAAACTTACAGTGTTTACAGCCATGTATTGGTTAATGAAAACCTGTGGCTCGTAATCTTCCTCTTCACGCCTAAAGGGTCGAGGATGGTGTATCCGTCTCCGAGTAATTTCTCTGTACCATGTCATATAATCCTCGGTAGATATATGCTGCAAACCCTCCAACACTTGCCCTTCTAAACTCTCCATGTAGGCCTCCCACAACTTAATATAACTGGCCCTATGATTTTCATAATTTATTCTCTCAAACAATTTATGTTCCGTCCTCAACTCCACCATGTTTTCAGCATTAGATGGATATGACTGCAAATATCCAAACTGCCTCATAAATCTATCAGGCATTTGAAACTCAACAATTTCGTAATGAATCAAAGGTAAACGAGCGGCTCCACCTAACCTTGCCTCAAAAAAATCCCAACCCAAACGTGTGTCAAATATCTGATATGGACGCCACACCCAATCTGTTTCCAACATGTCATCAATCTCTCCTCGGTAAAACACAAGATGGTGATGTGGATTTTTGCGGTGCTGATATTGTTTGGAATTTGGATCAAAAGAAGAATATGCCCATGATAGTGCCCTAGGTATCAACTTATGGGAATTAGGCCTAGGGGTAGGACGACCAATGTTGACCCTTTCGTGAGCCCACATCATCAGCAAGGTTGCACATCCTGCAAATTTTTTCGTTGTTTTCCGAGAAGCCTCATGCAAACCCCTATACAAATGCCCTAAAACTGCTGCCCCCCAAGCATATGTAATAATGTCTTCCAATATTTCCAATAACAATAAATACCTAGGATGCACAATATTTTTACTCTTCGTAGGAAACAAAATAGCGCCACACAAATACAACAGGTATGCCTTAGTGTGTCTTACCACATCATCTGAAGTAGCATGCTTAGGTAATTGTCCATATCTATGTCTTAACCAAGGCAAACTTATGCCCCCCTTTTATAGCACTGTTCCCAATCCTCTACTGATACTTGTTGCCCAAAAACCCTTACAAATAATCTTTTGGGATGTTCTAGTTCTCCGCAAGTCAAAGGTTTTCCTAATATGGGCAATCCTAATATAAATCCAACATCCTCTAAAGTAATTCCGACCTCTCCACATTTTAAGTGAAACGTATTTGTTTCACTCCTCCAACGCTCAACAAAAGCAGATACAAGAGATGCATCAATCCTTGACACTATATCTTGATGACAAAATATACCGAAACCTAACTGTTCAAGTAGATATTCTTGCTGTTTAGTCAAGTTCCATTCAATTAATTTTGCAGACATCTGACATATTTCTAACACACCCCTATCCTACAAGTTAAACAGAGGATACATGCATAAATTGTCAATATATGAAATTTTTTCACAAAATTTTAATAGAAATATGAGATATAGAACATGTACTTACAATATTTTGCCATAAGTCAGAAGATACATGATTTTCTTGGTCCCATAAGATAACAGGATCAAAAGGTCCTGGATTGATATCCATATCGGCCCTAAAAATTCAACAACATATTAAGTATTAAATAATTTATAAAAATGACATTAAAGAGGTAAAGGGAGAAGGAACAAATATAAAATACAAACATTTAAATTGTAGGGGATCCATATATAGAATTTATAAACAATTGTTCAAACATATGAATTTATCAAAGCATATTAGTAACATACATCCAATTGTCCTGGTAATAAATTTGATCCGTGGACTGTTTGAACAAATGGATATAACAAGAACACATTCATCCCCATCCAAGAACAAGTGGATATAAACTAATATTAACAATAAATAGTAGAATCACACTCAACAAAAATAATCTACAAAATTAATAATAACAAATGGATATAAACTGAAATGTAACTTTCAAATGTCAAGCTGAGGCATCATTAACTTATTTCAGTAATTGTTACAACATAAATATTAAATATCAAATGATGTCCACAACTTACAGGATTAATTAAAACTGGGATTGAGCCATCTAATTTATAAATGGCAAATCAAAGTCTTTTATGGTACAAATTCAGTTCTAATGGAAGATCAAACTGATTGATGAATTGTAAATTTCATGTAAAACAACCAGTACAGAAGAATTCTTAGAAAAAGGAAAAATGAACAAATTCAAAAATGTATACATTTCATTCATCTCTAGCTAATAATAACAAGAAATAGCTAGTTACTTCTTTATAAAAACAGGATGAAACTAGGGTTCAACAAATTAATGGAGAACATCAACATAAATCTCAGATTTTGGAGATTAATCTACAACTTTATCTGCAAATTCGACCCCAATAGTTGATTTACAGATGACTACAACTTGAGCTAGGGTTCTATGATTTTCCAAGAGATTTTGTGGTCGTGCGGCCTCAAAATCGCCTATGCCGAGAGAGAGAGAGAAGCTGTATTATGTGACCCCAAAATCGCCTATGCCGAGAGAGAGAAGCTGTATCTATGCCAGGTCTGCGAATTTGATCACCATTGATGATTTGCAGACAACGTTCTAGGGTTAGTATTTTCCCCAAATTCGCAGAGAGAGAATGGATCTTTAGACTGTGCGTGTAGAATGTTGTCTGTAGCTCGCTCCCCTTTTAATCTGACTTATATCCGCTAGTAATACTAGCGGACTGGAGTTTTACTATTATATCCGCTAGTAATACTAGCGGACGACAGCTTACTGCCAGGAACAAGGGGCTTAATTGTCCGGAAATTTTAATAAGTGCATCCGCTAGTAATACTAGTGGACGGTGGTTTATAAATCTAGATCCCAGCCGTTAATCCATAAAACGTGTGGTTTAGAGCCTATATGCCAATAATTATCCCATAGCATATAGATGCTATGGATCGCTCCCCTTTACAAAAATAGTGAGGACTGCTAAAACAACTGTTTAGGACCATCACTCTTTACCCCGACTGGTTCCTGCTACATTCTCACCCCCTGAGAAGAAAAATGGAACAAAAAGGAAAAGGATGAGCTCAAATAGCCCAGTAAAGAATATTATGACTAAGATAAAGAACAACAATTTATCGTTAGCCTTCAACAAATCAGATAAAATATAATGGACAACCAATTTTAGATCAATATTTGCAGCGCAAATAACAATTCATTAGAAGAGTTAAGTAGAGAATGAAATCTACTATCATCTATGAATTTAAGAGTCCATCATCAATATTCTATCACTGTAACTGTTAGGTTTGTAATATTCAAGAACGCAATCAAATTGCATAAATTAGCGGAAACGTGTAAAATCAGAGTTTTAAAAATTTTACAAACCATAAACCCGGATCACCCTTTATGCACAATTGTTAATTAAACGAAAAAGAAAGAACAAGAACCAAACCCTTGAAGATCTGAGCTTCCTCAGGTACAAGTTCACCTCCAATCCTTTTCGCGTTCAACTTGAATCCACCGGGTTTGGTTCCTTCCTTTGATCAACGTTAGCCACCCAAGTGTTTGGCCTCTAGAGGTGATCCACCAAGGAAGAAGAAGAATTCAAGAAGATGGGTATTTGGCTCAAACCCTAGTTTTCTATCTCTATAGAAAAAGGGGTACTCTCCCAACTATTGGAATTACGTATTCTAATAATACGTTAACCTCTCTCCCTCACCCATAATAAGACTCCTCTTATTTATAGATGTGGGCAACCCCTCCTTAACAATTAAGGAATTGAGTTTTATTTTAATTAATTAAACTCTTTTAATTAATTAAACTCCTAATCTTATTAGGAATAATTAATTAACCTTTTAATTAATTAAGCTCCCTAATCTTATTAGGGATAATTAATTAAACTCTTTTAATTAATTTGCCTCCTAATCCTATTAGGATATTTGAGAGTACTTTTATTAATTAATTCCCAAACTCCTTTAGGAATTAAATAATAATAATAGTAATAATAATAATAAGACTCCTCTTATTAATTTATATTTAATATTTCTAAAATATTAAATAATAAATATTAAGCTATTTAATTTATTCTATCACCATAGATTAAATTAAATATACTTAACTTATTATTACGATTATGCCATTAACTTCTTAAATAATTATTCTTCCTTTTATGGTGTGACCCTTTAGGTTCTCCATATTAAACCGGTTGTGAATAAATCAATTAGAACAATTCTAATCTTATTTAAATAAATAAATTAAACTAATAATTTATTTAAATAAATAATATTTATTCTACAATAGGGATAAGCCTCCCTAGCGATCAACGACTTTCCAGATAATATAGATTTCAACATTAATCATAAAAGAACCTTTGAGTAAATAGTTACCGTACAATTCAATCCTTCCACCATACAATGTCCCAATTAAATATAAGACATGGAATTACTGTCAAGTCTTATTTTATTTAATTATATGTATTTCGACTCTTAAATGCACAACTCCAAATAATGCAAATTAGAAACTCCTTTCTAATTTCATTCTGCCTTGGCCAAGGACTACTGGGTTGTCATTTATCGAATCACATAGGACATTTCTCTTCTTTTACTAGAAGTGGTAGATTCTTTATTGATCATACATTATCTCCATGTACAACTTATTATACCCAAGCATACCCTTTGATATACCCTAAGGGTCTTAAGGAATAAGTCAAAGTATAACTCATCATACACAAGATACTATGATGATCTCAAGTCCAAGGATCACTTGTACTACTATCACTACAGGAATTCCTATTGACATGCAAGTAAAACTCCATTAGGTATTCCTTAGCGAGTCACGTTCAGTGAACTTATTCTCTAATAAGCACCTACATACTTGCTTTAGTGTCTCCACACAAATGATCATGAGATCAATCATCCTCATCCAATGAGCAAGCAACGTATGTACCAATCTATCCGGATTCACTAATCCCCAATTTAGTAATCCAACGATTGGGAACTATTTTAGTTTTAAGCTTTCTAAGAATTTAGATCTCATTAGAATGATCATCATCATTATTCTAAAAGCATTGCTTAAAACTATGGGTTTATCACATATTATAAAACAGCATCATATAGATAATTAAAAGCCTTTAATAAATTAATACTTTTTATTAATAAATGAATAAGATTGTTACAAAGTATATGCTTTATCATCAAACATGATTGGCTTGTGTGCATACTACTTTCAATCTCCCACTTGCACTAAAGCCAATCGTCATGGTATCTCATACTCTTCTTCTCTAAGTGACGATTATCCTGCTGTTGGATAAGCTTTAGTTAATGGATATGTAATATTGTTCTTGAGAGTTCACTATCTCTATAGTGATTTCCCATCTTTCAATGATTCTTATAATCACATGAAAGTGCCACAACACATGTTTAGATCCAAGATGAGACTTAGGAACTATTCCTAGTTCTGTAATGAACTTTTCATCCAAACAATCAACTTGTAGCTTCATTCATAGCTATATACTTTGTCTTTATCACTAAACCAGCAACTCTTTGCTGATTGGAACCTTTCCAATTCACTGCACCACCGTTCAAGGTAACCCTTTACCTTAAAGTGGATTTTCTGTCGTCTTGGTCTGTCTGAAAAACTTGAGTCTGTTAAGCCCTCTAGTTTTAATTTAGACCCACCATGTATTATGATCACATCCTTAGTGCTGGTTAAGTACTTTTAGATGTTTTTCACTGTCTCACAGTGAACTTCTCCAGAATATGACCGATCAACATCAGGTCGCGTATATTTCATTGCATACATGATAGTTACTCATGTGATCTCTCTTTTCAGGAGTCTGTGGGGACTATTAAGAGAGATACACTCCATGGCTCATCAACATGAGACATCTCTTGGAGTTTGCCATGCTAAACGACTTTAACATCAAATGAATATACGTTCCTTGGGTTAAGTCGAGCATCCTTTTAAATCTATCTATATAGATTTGCATCCCCAATTAAGATACTCTTCCCAAATCATTCATGGAGGAATGTTTAGACAACTTTATCTTTACTGATTGTAGCATTGGTATGTTATTCCTCATCCGTAGTATATCAACATATAATACTAGAAATTTCACGACGCTCCCACTGACCCTTTTGTACACACTTGGTTCATTCTTATTTTTGATAAATCAAACTCTTTTGATTATCATATCAAAATGAATGTTCCATTTTTGAGAAGATTGCTTCAATCCATTTCTCTGAGTATCTACAACTCTTACCTCATCGTATGTAACTGGATCATCATCTTCTATGATACGTACCTCATCATCATCATCCATGATGAATCCATACCTCCTAGGTATCTTCGGTACAATTCCAGATTTACGATTCGGTTGTGGTACAATAGGTCTATCTATAGGTTCTTCTTATTTGACTTGTAGTGTTTTGTGGTTCTTGAACTTTTCAAGATCTATTATCCTCCCACTAGCCCTTTCAATGATAAACACTTTTATCTTAGAAGGCAGCATGTTTCGCAACAAATACCTTTTGCTAAGTAGGATTATAGAACATATGCCCTAAACTTACTTTAGGATGTCCCACAAATCTATACTTGTCAAATTTTGTCCCAAGCTTATCCTTTGAAACCGTTTCACATAAGTTGGACAACCCCTTATCTTAACATACTTAAGATTAGGAATCCTCCCTGTCCATAACTTTTATGGAGTCTTGGGGCCGGATTTTGAGGTTACCTTTTCCGTAGATATGCAGCCATTTCTAGGACATGATCCTAGAAGGATACTGGAATGTCGGTAAAATCATTATGGACCGCACCATGTCCAACAAGGTACGATTTTTCCATTCAGATACATCAATCAATTATTGCATATCAGGAGGCGTCCATTATGAGAAAACCATTTAAGATGATCTAGAAGTTTATTGCACAAGTATTCATTCCTTGATCTAATCAAAGAATCTTAATACTTTGTCAATTTGTTTCACTTCTGAATTCTTTGAACCTTTCAAATAATTCACACTTGTATTTCAGCAAATACATACATTCAACTCTTTGAATGATCATCTCCTTTTCTTATACTAGTTTGTTCGATTTTAAAAATATATTTTTCACGTAAGTCAAGTATACAAAATCCATTAAGTAATATTTCAGTTCTATACAAAACATTATTATTATAAATAGAACAACAATTGTTCTTAAATATAATACCAAATATTTCATTGTCCAACAATAAAATGGAAATAATGTTTCCAACGAGAACTGGAATACAATAACAACTTATTGACCTAATAGACTTACCCATAGGCATTGCTAAACTATAAGTTCCTATGGCTAATGCAACAACCTTTGCTTCATTTCCCACACATAGGTTTACTTATATTTGTTTAGCTTTCTACTTCTACCTGGTCCCTTCATAAATCTATATTTATGATAACCAAAGTCAGTATCCAATAACCAAGTAGAACCTTGACTTAAAGAAAAATTTATCTTAATCATGAACAAAAATTGTATTTGCAACCGAAACTTCACTGAGCTTCTTCTGGTTAGCCTCTGCAAGATGCTTCTCACAGTTTCTTTCCAGTGTCCAGGCTTATTGCAGTGGAAGCAAACACCTTTGCTATCCGTATCAGTTTTGTTCTTATTATCCTTTGTTTTTGCCCTTTCTATTTACCTTCTTATAATCGTTCTTCTTTTCAGAAGATCCTTTGGCCCCTACCAGTAAGACTTGGTCTTTCTTGGTTGGAAAATGACTATCAACATTTTTCAACATGTTAAGCAAATCAGCGAGGCTGATATCTAGCTCGTTCATATGAAAAATTCACAACAATTGTGAAATGAGTCCGGAAGTGAGTGCAAGATCAAATATTGGCTCAACTCTCCATCCATGACAAAATCCGTTGTCCTAATTGATCAATCAAATTGATTATATTAAGGACTTTTATCTGTACCGTAGTGTCATCGGTCATTCTAGATCGAAAGAGCTCCTTAGATATCTGATATCTATCAGTCCTACTTTCTTCACCATCAACTACTTGATGTGCAGGAATATAATAGGAGCATCCATAGTTTCATGCTGACGCTGAAGCTCGTTACTCATGGATGCGAGCATGATGCATTGAGCCAACTATGCATCATCTAGCCACTTTCTAAAAGTAGCAATCTCTTCCTCAGAGGCATTGTTTGCAACTATTGCAGGGATAGGCGTATTAAGGACATAAGATAGCTTTTCAGCCGTGAGAACTATTCTCAATTACCTTAACCAATCCGTTTAATTCAGTCCGGTTAATTTAGCATCTAATATGCTACGCAGTGATAGTAATTTAGACATTGTAAAATTCTGTAAATGAATTTGTAATTAACAACATTTTAACATACATTCTTTTATTAATTACCAAAATAATTTAGGTCTTGTTTTAAATTGGTATCTCCCACTATTTTCTTCAAACTATATTACCCTCAATTATATAGTTCGGCAAAATCTAATTAAATATTTGCTAGTGAGAATAAGGATCCCATTTCAAATGTATATAGCCTTGTGTGTGCACAACAAACTATATATAAATAAATAGGTAGACAACTCTTGTCAATTACATCAACTATGTAACTCCTTGTATTTTGCCTCTTAAATCATAATGGTCAAGTGTGTGCACATCCGAACTAAAACGATTTAAGTTAAGTCAGACCCAGCATTTCCATATAAGTAAAGAGAAAACTACAGCCCTTGTGTGTGCACAACAAAGCAGTAATGTTCAATTCCTTATAAACATTATATGTAATAAAAACAACATCTTAAATATTTAATACTCGCCTTGTGTGTGCACAACAAACTCATATTAAATATTCAATACTCTATTGTTTCTATCATGCTAGAAGGCGACGTTCGATATTCCAAATATCTTTGAACGTTACAACTTAATATAAAAATTTGAGGGTTTTGTTATTAATATGTCTCATCTTGTTTAGCGCGCATGCACATATATATATAAAATACGCGTCATATTAATAAACATGCGAAGCATGTTTGCATAATATATAATTTATATAGTATAAGCATGCACATATAGAATACTATATTCTACCTGGATTGATTATGGACTTTTATTCTAGTTTGGTTCACTAGAGCCACCAAGTGAACCAAAAGGTCAAACCCTAGGGGTGCAAGAATTAATATTTAAATATAACTATTACATTTAAACCCGGGCTCCATTACAAACGGGTCTTCAAGCGGTCCTTGCTCCTTGATCTCCAATTTTTCAAAATAATTCTAACTATTCTTATTACAAAACTATTTAATATAAATAGAAACCTTGATCAGCAGTCAAGGGGAAGTACATAGGAGGGAGTTAGAATTTACATTAAGAAAAATTAGAGAAGACGAGGTACGCAAACCCCATTTAATAAAACCCATACATTCATGCATCCAACTAAAATAAAATCCAATCGCATTGGTCAATAGTCCATAATCAATCCCATTTATTATCATACACATCACCATATGCATCAATAAATAACATTCATCTCATGAATAATAAACATTTAATATATATATTGATTTCATTTAATGGGCAAAATTTAGTTAGTATAAAATTTAATTTTGAATCAAAATAAACTCCTTTATTTTAATCCAAATTTAAATTAAAATAAAACTATTTTATTTTAATTTATCCAATTTTGAATAAAATAAACTATTTTATTTTAATCAAAATCATTAATCAAAATAAACTCCTTTATTTTAATTAATTATGGAATCTAATTCCATGTAAAAAAAAATAACTCCTTTATCAAAGGAAACACGGATTAATTTCCTATTCACAAATAAACTCTTTTATTTTGAATAATATGAAATCCAATTTCATATCTAAATAAACTCCTTTATTTAAGGAAACTAGGATTCTCTTTCCTATTCACAAATAAACTCTTTTATTTTGAATAATATGAAATCTTATTTCATATCTAAATAAACTCCTTTATTTAAGGAAAGACTGATTATTTTCCTATTTACAAATAAACTCTTTTATTTTGAATAATATGAAATCTTATTTCATATTTAAATAAACTCCTTTATTTAAGGAAATTAGGATTCTCTTTCCTATTCACAAATAAACTCTTTTATTTTGAATAATATGAAATCTTATTTCATATTTAAATAAACTCCTTTATTTAAGGAAACATGGAATCCAATTTCAACTCCAATTAGTTATCATGGAATCCAATTCCAACTCTAATTAGTTAGCATGAAATTCAATTTTAATATTAAAATAAACTCTTTTATTTTAATATTTAAATAAATCTTTTATTTTAAAATCAAAATAAACTTTTTATTTTAATTATAAAATAATTAAGGCTATTATATATATATATATATATATATATATATATATATATATATATATATATATATGAATATCCGTACGGTAAAAGAATATATTGATTACCAGCCATCCTAGTAATCATATTGCAGGATCCAGGATTGATTATATATATATATATAAGTATATAATATTATATTACGTTAATAATATATATTATATAACTTGAATCCTTGAATCAGTAATCATCCATTATCTCCTGGCCAAATCAATTCGTGTAACCTGCTCCATAAAACCACAAACTATTTCGCGAATTGATGGGTTTTTTTTTTTTTTTTTTTTTTTTTTTTTTTTTAAATTTTATACAGTAAAATTATGCCCAAAAAATTGTTCTAAACATATATCAATATACATATCAAATTAAAACAATTAATAATTTGCATAAAGGTTTGGCTCTGATGCCACTGTTAGGTTTGTAATATTCAAGAACGCAATCAAATTGCATAAATTAGCGGAAACGTGTAAAATCAGAGTTTTAAAAATTTTACAAACCATAAACCCGGATCACCCTTTATGCACAATTGTTAATTAAACGAAAAAGAAAGAACAAGAACCATACCCTTGAAGATCTGAGCTTCCTCAGGTACAAGTTCACCTCCAATCCTTTTCGCGTTCAACTTGAATCCACCGGGTTTGGTTCCTTCCTTTGATCAACGTTAGCCACCCAAGTGTTTGGCCTCTAGAGGTGATCCACCAAGGAAGAAGAAGAATTCAAGAAGATGGGTATTTGGCTCAAACCCTAGTTTTCTATCTCTATAGAAAAAGGGGTACTCTCCCAACTATTGGAATTACGTATTCTAATAATACGTTAACCTCTCTCCCTCACCCATAATAAGACTCCTCTTATTTATAGATGTGGGCAACCCCTCCTTAACAATTAAGGAATTGAGTTTTATTTTAATTAATTAAACTCTTTTAATTAATTAAACTCCTAATCTTATTAGGAATAATTAATTAACCTTTTAATTAATTAAGCTCCCTAATCTTATTAGGGATAATTAATTAAACTCTTTTAATTAATTTGCCTCCTAATCCTATTAGGATATTTGAGAGTACTTTTATTAATTAATTCCCAAACTCCTTTAGGAATTAAATAATAATAATAGTAATAATAATAATAAGACTCCTCTTATTAATTTATATTTAATATTTCTAAAATATTAAATAATAAATATTAAGCTATTTAATTTATTCTATCACCATAGATTAAATTAAATATACTTAACTTATTATTACGATTATGCCATTAACTTCTTAAATAATTATTCTTCCTTTTATGGTGTGACCCTTTAGGTTCTCCATATTAAACCGGTTGTGAATAAATCAATTAGAACAATTCTAATCTTATTTAAATAAATAAATTAAACTAATAATTTATTTAAATAAATAATATTTATTCTACAATAGGGATAAGCCTCCCTAGCGATCAACGACTTTCCAGATAATATAGATTTCAACATTAATCATAAAAGAACCTTTGAGTAAATAGTTACCGTACAATTCAATCCTTCCACCATACAATGTCCCAATTAAATATAAGACATGGAATTACTGTCAAGTCTTATTTTATTTAATTATATGTATTTCGACTCTTAAATGCACAACTCCAAATAATGCAAATTAGAAACTCCTTTCTAATTTCATTCTGCCTTGGCCAAGGACTACTGGGTTGTCATTTATCGAATCACATAGGACATTTCTCTTCTTTTACTAGAAGTGGTAGATTCTTTATTGATCATACATTATCTCCATGTACAACTTATTATACCCAAGCATACCCTTTGATATACCCTAAGGGTCTTAAGGAATAAGTCAAAGTATAACTCATCATACACAAGATACTATGATGATCTCAAGTCCAAGGATCACTTGTACTACTATCACTACAGGAATTCCTATTGACATGCAAGTAAAACTCCATTAGGTATTCCTTAGCGAGTCACGTTCAGTGAACTTATTCTCTAATAAGCACCTACATACTTGCTTTAGTGTCTCCACACAAATGATCATGAGATCAATCATCCTCATCCAATGAGCAAGCAACGTATGTACCAATCTATCCGGATTCACTAATCCCCAATTTAGTAATCCAACGATTGGGAACTATTTTAGTTTTAAGCTTTCTAAGAATTTAGATCTCATTAGAATGATCATCATCATTATTCTAAAAGCATTGCTTAAAACTATGGGTTTATCACATATTATAAAACAGCATCATATAGATAATTAAAAGCCTTTAATAAATTAATACTTTTTATTAATAAATGAATAAGATTGTTACAAAGTATATGCTTTATCATCAAACATGATTGGCTTGTGTGCATACTACTTTCAGTAACATCAATTAATACACATCTTGCATCAAATATTCATATTTGCACTACGGGCCAAAGATATCCATCTGTATTACCAGTTGGTCATGTTCATCTCAACACCTATTCATCTTTGCACTACGGGCCAAAGATATTCATCAGGTAATCATTCATCTTTGAACTACAGGCCAAAGATATTCATCAAGTATCACCATTAAGGACTGAGGATAATGAAAAATATTTTAGAGAACGAATCCAGTAAGACAAAAGGACAAAGATTAGAGATTCGTACTTTAGATAATTCAAGTTTAAAAACGCTCCATAATAAACTATAGTTAAGATCAAAACATGGATTCAATTTCAAGAATAAGGGTCACAATAGATAACTTGAAAGGAAAAAAAATTAGTGAATAGTACCCGTGAACAGTACTCAGTGATGAAAAGTTTCAAATTTGATTAAAAACTTCAGATCAATATTCCTATGAAATGATATTAGATGAAGCAAAATTTCTAATCATTTCAGGAATTATAGAAGCAATACTTACCATAGTAAGTTCAAATTTAGGAATACGAGATGAAATAATATCGCTTACATAATATGGAGTAGGAAAGGAAATAATATTTCTCACGAGTATTGCAATAAAATAATATCATTTACCTTAGTAAAAACTGGATTTGACTGAAATATCGGATATTATTCTGAGAAAATCTTGCAGAAAAAAAACTACGCTCAAAGTATTCTTATGCTCAAGAAAAAAACTCACAATACTTTTGAATACGAATTTCTGATTATCAATTGGTGTGTTGAGGAAGGAGGGGTTACCCCCTATTTATAGTGCAGCTTCGGAGAGAAAACAGACTGCTGAGCCACATATTTCCTGCCTAACTTCTGCCTAATTCATTACTTTTCAAATATTGGGGGCCTACTCTTTGAAAACTAGTTTGCAGGAAATCAAATGTACCAACCAACTTTCCACCAATCAATGGGCTAACAACTTGTTTTTCACAATTGAGGCCCCACAAAAATTAGGCAATATTACTTTGCAAGCATATTCTCACCAACCATTCCCACAAACAATGATAAAAACGAAGTATTCCAATACATTTAGATATTTTCTTCTTTTTAATCACATGCATATATATATATATATATATATATATATATTATAATTATAATAATATATTTGAATAAATATTTTATCGGAGAAATAATTACAATTCCACAGAAAATATGTCAAACTTTTAACAATTATATCATACTAAAATTCCTTCATTTATATCCAAATAAAATAAATGTATCCTTCAATTATATTCACATAAAATAAATAAATCCATCATTAATCCACATCAAATAAATATTTCCTTATCATATAAATCAATAATTAATTATTCAGAAATAATATTACAGAATCACATTTATGACAACCAGGCCGTTCCCAGGAAAGAGGGGGCTTTCCAATAAGGATTTCTCTTTACTGGCGCGCAATTAGATGACCAAACCTCTCCTTGACAGAACTTTCTAGACATTGCCAATAATGTTATCTAATAATATTATTCAAATAATATGAATTATTGATCTGATAATGAGAAATACTGAGCAACGATAATTATTGAAACAACAATAATATAAAATATCAACGCAACAATTATTGAATCAATAAAATAAAATATTAAAAATTAATTACTGTAACAATTATTGAGTAGTGCCTTCTTACGTAAAAATTAATAATTCAAAAATATTGTGCAATTCCGTGTGCTACTGCGTAATTACGCTTATTACTGTATTTTAACCATCGGGTATTCCAACAGTGTTCACGGTAACAACTACGCCGTTATTTATAAAAACTCATACTTTGTCGTTTTCTTCATCCGACAGTTATTTTGTTATGAGGCCCACGAATGGCTGCGTCGTCGTACGAATATTCCCCGACAAAAAGAATATTCCACGACCAAAAGAATATTCCCCGACAAAAATAAATATTTTATAACCACTTGCTTATTTTGTAAAATTTGCACATTTCACCCATAACTAAATCATTATATCAATTTAGCACTTTATTATTCAAAAATAATAATTAGAGGAAATTCAATTTTATTTATAAAAAGTTGGGGTCTTACAACCTCTCCTCCTTATGAAATTTCGTCCTCGAAATTGACGTACGTACCTGGAATGTCGAAAAGGTGATGATACCTCGCTTTCATTTCCGATTCCAACTCCCATGTCATTTCCTCAATAGCATGGTTCCTCCACAAAAACCTTGACTTGTGGTATAACCTTTGTTCTTAGGACGTGCTCTTTCCTATCCAATATCTTGACAGGTACCTCTTCGTACGTTAAATCTTCAGCTATCTCATCTGGTTCTAATGCAATAATGTGGTTTGGGTCTTTCACATATTTACGAAGCATAGATATATGAAAGACATTATGAACACGAGACATGCTTGGAGGTAATGCGAGTCTATAGGCCACATTTCCTTTTCAGTCAAGAATCTCAAATGGACCAACAAATCATGGATTGAGCTTTCCTCTCTTCCTAAATCTTTTAACTCCCTTCCATGGAGCAACACGTAACAATACATGATCCCCAATATTAAATTCCACGTCCTTTCGATGAAGATCAACATAACTCTTTTGTCGATCCTGTGAGGTCTTTATACGTTGCCGGATCATTTGAATTTTTTCTGTAGTCATGCGTACTAATTCTGGTCCCAACAACGTTGCTTCTCCCACCTCGTCCCAGCATACTGGAGAACGACACTTTCGTCCATACAACGCCTCGAATGAAGCCATGCCTATACTTGCTTGATAACTGTTGTTGTAGGAGAATTCCACCAGTGGCAAGTACTTGTCCCAACTTCCATTGAAATCTAGGACACAGAGTCTTAATAGATCTTCAAGGGTTTGAATAGTCCTTTTCGATTACCCATCCGTTTGAGGATGATATGCCGAACTGAATCGTAAATCCTTGCCCATAGCTTTCTACAAGCTAACCCAAAATCGTGAAGTGAATCTTGGATCACGATCCGAAACTATGGATACTGGCATACCATGCAATCTCACAATCTCAGTCACATACATACGAGCAAGACGTTCAAGGAAATAAGTCTCACGTATAGGCAAGAAATGAGCAAACTTGGTTAATCTATCAACAATAACCCAAATCGCATTTATGCCTTGAGAAACTTTGGGAAGACCTGTAACGAAATCCATAGTAATGTGTTCCCACTTCCATTCCGAAATCTCAAGTGGTTGCAATGGACCTTTTGGTACTTGATGCTCTGCCTTTACACGTTGACAAGTTAAACACTTTGAGATAAACTCCGCGATCTCTCTCTTCATATTGCTCCACCAAAATGTATGTCGAATATCATGATACATTTTGGTACTTCCAGGATGGATTGCAAATGGTGTGTTGTGGGCCTCCATCATGATTTTATGCTTTAAGTCAGAGTCGTTAGGAACGCAAAGTCTGGAGTTGACTCGAAGGATTCCCTTTTCATCGATTCTTGCTTCCGAAATAGCACCTTCGTGCACTTTCTTCTTCATAAGTATCATCTCTGGGTCTGTGGCTTGAGCAGCTTTAACTTTATCAATTAAAGTCGGTTCTACTCGTATGTTTGATATCATCATGTGGGTACTTGGAGCCTTTACCTCTATCTCCATCCTTTGCAAGTCATACAAAATAGGCCTTTGTGTTAACAACATTGCACTCGTACTCTCATATGATCTTCTACTCAATGCGTCAGCTACAAAGTTTGCTTTTCCAGGATGATATTGAATGTTATGGTCGTAATCTTTTAACAGCTCGAGCCAAAGTCGTTGCCGCATATTGGGTTCCTTTTGGGTGAAAAAATATTTGAGGCTTTTATGATTCATATAAATCTCCACTTTCTCCCCATACAGGTATAGCGTCTCCAGATTTTCAACGCAAAAACAACTGCTGCCAACTCCAGATCATGAGTAGGATAATTTCTCTCATATTCTTTGAGTTATCGCGAGACATAGGCTATGACTTTTCCATGTTGCATGATAACACATCCTAACCCTTTGCCTGAAGCATCGCTGTAGATAACAAATCCATCTGAACCAGATGGTATTGTTAGAACAGGTGTCGAAATGATTCTCCACTTAAGCTCTTGGAAACTCTTCTCGCATTCCTCGCTCTATATGAATTTTGTATCTTTCCGAGTCAGTTGAGTTAACGGAGTAGCGATTCGAGAAAATCCTTCCACGAATCTCCGATAATAACCAGCTAAGCCCAAAAAGCTACGCACTTCGGTCACCGACTTCGGTTGCTCCCAACTTTGTATTGCTTCAGTCTTTGTCTAGTCAACAGATACTCCATGTTTTGACACCACGTGCCTAAGGAATGCTACTTCCTTAAGCCAGAACTTGCATTTCTTCAGCTTGACATATAGCTTGTTGTCACGAAGTCTTTGAAGTACCAGCTTCAAATGGTGCTCATGATCTTCACGACATTTGGAATAGATGATGATGTCATCAATAAAGACAACAACGAATTGATCCAAATATTCCTTAAATACACGGTTCATCATATCCATGAAAGCAGAAGGAGCATTAGTAAATCCAAAAGACATGACTAAAAATTCATAATGCCCGTACCGAGTTCTGAAGGCGAACTTTGGAATATCCTCAGTTTTAATCTTTAGCTGATGATATCCAAAATGAAGATCGATCTTTGAAAAAAATTATGCTCCTTGTAACTGGTCAAACAGTTCATCAATGCGAGGTAGTGGATACCTATTCTTGATGGTGACATGGTTCAATTCTCGGTAGTCAATAAAAAGTCACATACTCCCGTCTTTCTTCTTTACGAATAAAACTGGAGCACCCCAAGGAGATGTACTAGGACGAATGAAACCGATGTCTAATAACTCATGTAGTTGGACTTTTAACTCCTGAAGTTCAATAGGAGCCATTCGATATGGGGTTTTAGAAATGGGTTTTGTACCCGGTTCAAGATCAATAAAGAATTCAACTTCTCGTTCTGGGGGTAGACCAAGAAGTTCTTCAGGAAATACGTAAGGAAATTCATTAACAACGGGAATATTATTCAAATTTGACGTGTTTTTGTTCAAGTCCATAACATGGGATAAGAAAGCTTGACATCCGTTTTTCAATAAACGGATAGCTTTATGGCTTGATATGACAGTGATTGATTTTAGTGTTTTAGCTGCTTGAATTCGTATAAAAGGTTGGTTAGGAATATGAAAACTAACAACCTTACGAAAATAATCAATTTTGGCATGATGAGTAGGTCACCAATCAATCCCTAAAATCACATCAAATGTAAGTATCTTTAAAGAAATACGATCAACAGGTAATGTGATTGTGCCAACTTGGATTAAGCAAGATTTATAAACTGTAGATGTAACGAAGGTTTCACCCAATGGAGTTTCAACAGATAAGTTAGAGTCCAATTTCTCCGGAGTCAAGTTTAAATGTTGAGCACAAGCAGGAGAGACAAAAGAATGGGAAGAACCGGTATCAAGTAAGGTATAACCTTCGCATTAGTTCAAGATTAGCTTATCCGTGATCACCTCGTTCAGGTTTCTCGTGTTTTGGCCAGTCACGACAAACACCCACCCTTGAACCACCGGCTTTGTTTTGTCCATAGTTGCCTTAGGTGCCGCCGTCCCAGTTGGACTTGACTTCACTACAGGATAAAATCGGACTATATGACCATCTTTTCCACAATTGAAACACACCTTGGAAGGCTGTAAACAGTTTGGACTTATGTGTCCCTCCTCTCCGCATCTGTAGCATCTAACTGGCGGTCGTTCTCCTCCCCCTAGAATTTGTTGCTGGTGTTGGTGCTGCTGTTACTGATGTCTTCCCATCATTTTTGAATCTCCTCTTTTTAAAATTTTCACTTGACCCACCTCTCCTATTATCATGGCCACGATTACCACCCGAGTGGTTACCGCTTTTGTCTGTATTTTTCCCTCCTCGCTGGTTATCATCGCTCCGATGACTGCTGTCACCGGTATGACCCTGGTCGTGGTCCCTCAGTTAAACATACTCATTATCTCACTCTAATAATTGAGCTCTGTTTACAACATCTAAATATAAAGAAAATTTATGAGAGATAAGATATTGTCGAATCTCGGATTTTAGACCTCTCAGAAACATCCGCGTCATACGTTCCTCATTTTCTACCAAATGAGGTGCAAACTTGGATAACTCTGCGAAATTTACCTCGTACTGGGACACCGTCATGTTGTTTTGTTCCAGTCTAATAAACTCTACCTCTTTCATATGACGAATACTTTCAGGAAAGTACTTATCATTGAACAGTTTCTAAAATTTTTCCCAAGACATGCTGAGTGCGGCTGGCTGGGTACGCTTAACAGATTCCCACCATTAATCAGCCTCACCACGGAACATAAAAGTGGCGAATGAAACCTTCTATTCTTCCGTGCATCCCAAGACATCGAATATTTTGGTAATTTTCTTGACCCACGTCACTGCCTTAATCGGATCCGGCTTTCCCCAGAAATCTGATGGTCCCAACTCCTTGAACTGCTTAGCTGTGACAAACCGCACGTTGCTATCATTCCCACCCGTATTTTGCACACGAGTCTCCCTTGTCTGATTTTGCATGAACTGCAAAAAGCTTCTAAACATTCCATTATTCATCGTTTGCTCCATAGTGTTGTTTACAGGAGGAATATTGTCATCCTGTTGCACGTTCTCTTGGTTGGTGATTGATGGTTGTTCCACAGTCTCATAGGCTCCATTGTTAACGTTCTCGGCTGCCATTCTTAAAAATTGCCATAAAACAAGGGTTAATTAAACAAATTAACATATCACATAATATCCCTATATTATGACCAACCAACAAAATAAGCTTAGGTAGGACACACTAGCGAAGGATTTACTCGTCTCTCCCCTCCTAGTTCTATTCCCCGATCTTCTCCAGAGACCATATCCCTAAGCTCTGATACCAACTATGACGCCCACAAAATAGGTATACATCATCCATTTTGAGTCGCCAAATACATGGTACAGAAACAACTACAACATCATTAATACTATTGTCGTGCAAAATACGACAACACAATACTGTGAGTTTAAATATAAATATTGTCCTCTAGACAATATCCACACTCAAATAAATCCTCATTACATTTATTTATACACTATTTTACAAAAATAGGGAGGACTGCTAAAACAACTGTTTAGGACCATCACTCTTTATCCCGACTAGTTCCTGCTACATTCTCACCCCCTGAGAAGAAAAATGGAACAAAAAGGAAAAGGATGAGCTCAACTAGCCCAGTAAAGAATATTATGACTAATTAAGATAAAGAACAACAATTTATCGTTAGCCTTCAATAAATCAGATAAAATATAATGGACAACCAATTTTAGATCAATATTCGCAGCGGAAATAACAATTCATTAGAAGAGTTAAGTAGATAATGAAATCTACTATCATCTATGAATTTAAGAGTCCATCATCAATATTCTATCCCTGTAACGTCAATCAATATACATCTTGCATCAAATATTCATCTTTGCACTACGGGCCAAAGATATCCATCTGTATTACCAGTTGGTCATGTTCATTTCAACACCTGTTCATCTTTGCACTACGGGCCAAAGATATTCATCAGGTAATCATTCATCTTTGCACTACAGGCCAAAGATATTCATCAAGTATCACCATTAAGGACTGAGGATAATGAAAAATATTTTAGAGAACGAATCCAGTGAGACAAAAGGACAAAGATTAGAGATTCGTACTTTAGATAATTCAAGTTTAAAAACGCTCCATAATAAACTATAGTGAATATCAAAACATGGATTCAATTTCAAGAATAAGGGTCACAATAGATAACTTGAAAGGAAAAAATATTTTTTTAATAGTACCCGTGAACAGTAACTATGAACAGTACCCGTGAACTGTACCCATGAACTGTACCCGTGAACAGTACCCGTGAACTGTACTCAGTGATGAAAAGTTCCAAATTTGATTAAAAACTTCAGATCAATATTCCTATTAAATGATATTAGATGAAGCAAAATTTTTAATCATTTCAGGAATTATAGAAGCAATACTTACCATAGTAAGTTCAAATTTAGGAATACGAGATGAAATAATATGGCTTAAATAATATGGAGTAGGAAAGGAAATAATATTTCTCACGAGTATTACAATAAAATAATATCCTTTACCTTAGTAAAAACTGGATTTGACTGGAATATCGAATATTATTCTGAGAAAATCTTGCAGAAAAACTATGCTCAAAGTATTATTATGCTCAAGGAAAAAAAACTCACAATACTTTAGAATACGAATTTCTGATTATCAATTGGTGTGTTGAGGAAGGAGGGATTACCCCCTATTTATAGTGCAGCTTTGGAGAGAAAACAGACTGTTGAGCCACATATTTCCTGCCTAACTTCTGCCTAATTCATTATTTTTCCAATATTGGGGGCCTACTCTTTGAAAACTAGTTTGCAGGAAATCAAATGTACCAACCAACTTTCCACCAATCAATGGGCTAACAACTTGTTTTTCCAATTGAGGCCCCACAAAAATTAGGCAATATTACTTTACAAGCATATTCTCACCAACCATTCCCACAAACAATGATAAAAACGAAGTATTCCAATACATTTTGATTACTTCTTCTTTTTAATCACATGCATATATATATATATATATATTATAATTATAATAATATATTTGAATGAATATTTTATCGGAGAAATAATTAAAATTCCACAAAAAATATGTCAAACTTTTAACAATTATATCATACTAACATTCCTTCATTTATATCCAAATAAAATAAATGTATCCTTCAATTATATTCACATAAAATAAATAAATCCATCATTAATCCACATCAAATAAATATTTCTTATCATATAAATCAATAATTAATTATTTACAAATAATATTACAGAATCACATTTATGACAACCAGGCCGTTCTCAGGAAAGAGGGGACTTTTAAATAAGGATTTCTCCTTACTGGCGTGCAATTAGATGACCAAACCTCTCCTTGACAGAACTTTCTAGACATTGCCAATAATGTTATCTAATAATATTATTCAAATAATATGAATTATTGATCTGATAATGAGAAATACTGAGCAGCGACAATTATTGAAACAACAATAATATAAAATATCAATGCAGCAATTATTGAATCAATAAAATAAAATATTGAAAAGTAATTACTGTAACAATTATTGAGTAGTGCCTTCTTACGTAAAAATCAATAATTCAAAAATACCGTGCAATACCGTGTGCTACTGCGCAACTACGCGTATTATTTTATTTTAACCACCGGGTATTCCAACAGTGTTCATGGTAACAACTACACCGTTATTTATAAAAACTCATACTTTGTCGTTTTCTTCATCCGACAGTTATTCTGTTATGAGGCCCGCGAATGGATGCGCCGTCGTACGAATATTCCCTGACAAAAAGAATATTCCACGACCAAAAGAATATTTCCCGACAAAAATGAATATTTTATAACCACTTGCTTATTTTATAAAATTTGCACATTTCACCGATAACTAAATCATTATATCAATTTAGCACTTTATTATTCAAAAATAATAATTAGAGTAAATTCAATTTTATTTATAAAAAGTTGGGGTCTTACAAATGCTCTCTCTTCCACTAATCATCATTGTTCTTAATATTTAATATATTTTTATAACACGTTATCAGCACGATTCTCTACCCAGTTTTGGGAAGAAAAAAAAAAGTTCTCTCAATTCACTGTAAGTATTTTTTTTCCTTTACAATTAAATTTGATATACACAAAAACATTTTGTTTAACAAAAGACGCGTGAGACAATAATGATAATGGACAACTCTGAAGTTTCTGAGAATATAAATTACGTAAGTACACTACTTTTGTGATTTAGTAGTATTAGAGACTAGAGAATGGTAAATATTTTTATTGTCTTCTTATAAATTTATACTTAGTTATTTAATTTCTTACGTATTTATATATTTATATAGATGTCAAATCTTATGAATTTAAATTTGTTGTCCTTGATATATATCGAGGAAGAATTACTTGTCATAGACTCTTGATATTGATATTCATATAAAGACAACTGTGAAGATATAATTAAGATTGACAAACATGCATCCCTGCATGATCATGCAAAATCAATTATTTTTATTCGCCATCATCTGAAAAAATAATATTGATAGTTATGTTAGAAAAAATATTTATTTTATTTAATGTCTCGAATATGCTCCTGCAATAAAAAAATATTTACTATATTTTATGTCATGAATATTCTCCTGCAGTAACAAAATTGAATAAACCCCAAAACAGAGATAAGCTAAATATAATTAATAAAAACATAGAGATCGAACAAACAGAATCCCCAATCCATATTGGGACAGTACAATAAAGCAACTAAGAAAGAGTAAAAATCGGAAACAAACTCAGATGAAACTAGGAGTAGTGTATAGCTTTTTAGTTTTAAAATTTTGTACATCTTGTTCGGTTATACGGTTAATCGAATTATCAAATTTCAATAAGTAAACCCAAACTCGAAAATCGGATAGTAAAACGGATATAACCGAAATACTCAAAATAATTGAATAACAAAAATATTTCGATTATTCGGTTTTACCCGCTTTTTTTCCCTCAGTTCTAAGCAGAACTCCTAATTGAAACAAACACAATCCTGCAATATAGAATCCCGCTTCATAAAAAGGAAGGATAACTCTAGACTTCTAGTAATTATTCATTATAACTTGTACATCAATAGGATGATGTTGAAGGAAGACGATTATAAATTATGCATATAAACAATTAGGCAAAATCTCAGTGTTTATACTAGATATCTTTCGTGATTGAGTCGCCATAAAGTCTTCCAGGCTACATGAAACGCATGTGCAAAATGTAAATAAAAAATTCCTTGATTCTAAAATATAGGATTTTTTTTTTGAAGTTATTTAGAATATTTTTATATTAAAAATTGACACGGAGTTCCTTAATTTTAGTCTATACAGTAATAAATATTTTAAATTATTTTTACAATATTATCATTTTTTATATTAATTATGAGTCGATATTTTTTCAGGGGTGATGAGAGGAGAACATAGCCGAGTGCCGCAGGAAAGAGAGAAAGAGTAAAAGATGCATATTGATTAGGGTTATTGGGGATAAAAGAAGAATTTTATAATATTGAAGAGGTCATTTTTGTCCAAAAAATAATTAATTTTATTCAGATGGTCCTCTAAATGATTTAGATTTAACTTTGTATCTCAACGATTTAGAGAGGCAATATTTTTTTTACCAAATAATTTTATGCCTCTTAACGAATAAGAGGTAGACTATTAAGAAGTAAACAAACACCACCTAACTATTTTAATAAAGAATAGTAAAATTAATATTTAAAAGTGTTTATATAGAATTTTCAACTAACACTCGAATCGTTTTCAAAATTAGGGATACAATTTTCTTTTCAGTTCGATTCAAAATTAAAGATATATTTTTATTTTAAGACAATAAAGTTACATTATAATCTTTATTTTTCATCATTTTCCACTATCATTTATAGCATCACACTACCATTACTAATTAACTAATTAAAAATACATTTATTACATTTAATAAATAACATACAATTGTAAATCACGTGTTTGGGACGAGACAGTGAGCTAGTTTATACAATCCCACAAGCTAGAGAAATATTAATTAAAAGAAATAATATACTATGAAACTCTAAACGATATATAAAACAAAATAATAATGTCGTCTCTTTTTAATCTTCTTATCCCATGTATCTGCATAAGACGATATCTGATATCAATACAAATTTATCATCATACTTAGTAGGACTCCTAATATAAACTAACACAATCCTACAAAAGGAAGGATAATTCTCAACTTCTCGTTAATTATTAAAATAATTTGTATATAATTATGATGATATTGAAGGAACAGGCTTGTGATTGAGGATGAGGAAACTAAACCTGTTATAAATTAATTATGCATATAAACAATTAAATATGTGATGCCTCTAAATTTGAGTATCTTTTGTTGGTTATGCTTCAAAATTTATAGTTTTCACAAATTCCCACATTTTAAAAACATTCTGTGTATATTAGTTCATGTTGGTATAAACTTAGTAACATGGTTAAGGAAAAAGAGATGGGATCGTGCACATGAGGATGCCTTGTGGGTGCACCCAAGTAGTCCATTGTTTTGCTAAAATCTCTAATTTCTATTTCTTTTAATAAGCCTTTTATTACTTCCTAGTAACGTACAAGTTAACGATACTTTTTCCCAACGTTTTCTGTACCGTTTTCTATTCCCAATGTTTTTTCCTAATATAAATACCAGTTTTGTTCTTCAGAGAAAAACACAATACAATTTATCATCTTCTTATCTCTATATACTCTGTTAAAATATTCTGGGCAATTCATAAAGAAAAGTCCAGTCTTCTTCTGCAAGTACATGCAATTGAAGGCTTTGCCGTTGAATTCTGGAGAGTGAACGCCATGGAGCTCATCTGTAACGAATGTTTATAACCAATGAGGGCGAAATAACTTTTTAGGACAGTAGCTTTATTACGCCCCGACTTTCTTCGTATACTAGATAAGTTGTTCCAATTTTATTTGTCAATTGGTCTTGTTAATACTGCTCTATATTCCAATACCTTTAAACCCTGATATTGTGATATCCCGGATGTTTACGTGATAAGCAACTCTTGGGGTTAAACGATTATGACAATTGTGGCGTACGGTGATCCGTAGAAAGGGATATTGGTTGACTGGAGAAAAGAATAATGCTCTGAATATAATAGAGCTTGATTAAATGTTAGGTTATAAAACTTATAAGTATTAATTGAGAAAATAGAAGAAATTATTATTATAATACCTATGTTAACACAGTAATTCAAACTATAAATATTTCGGAAGAAGTTAGATGTAAATCGAGTGTGTTGGAGTGTGATTATTTGGGTCTAGTCAAGGTGTAACTCAATTTATTTAATGGGCTAAATTTGGTGTTGACCCATAATATATATTTATTTTGACATTGAGAGAGTCCCTATTAAAGAAAGATTGTGTTTCCTTATTTGGTGGGATAATGAAGTTTAATTAGGACTTCTACTCCTAATTGGATTCAGTAGTTATAAGGTGATTTTACAAAAGAAGTCCTTCTCCTAGTTGGATGCGGGGGAGGTGGCTTCTATATATACGGCTACAAGCTAGGATTTGGAAGATACAAGAATACAAGAGATACAACACAAATACACAACTTATACTCTCCATATTATCAACTTGTACTCCCAATATTATTATAGTGGATTACTCTCTCTCTCTCTCTCTCCGTGGTTTTTTCCCAATTGGGTTTCCACGTAAATTCTTGTGTTCATATTTATATGTCTTTATTTATGTTTGTGTGAATGTATTTCGTGAGTTTGAAATAATAAACTACTCCATCAACCGTTAGTGCGATTTTGGCCTGCTGTTTTGGTGATTTCGTCAGGCGTACAAAATTTGGCGTTTACATTGGCGCCATCTGTGGGAACCAAGACACTTGTTCTAGTGTCGATTTAAAATCACCGATTCACCGAAGGAGATAAGTTGATTGTAACCGAGTATTTATTATTTTACACATTCCATCGTTTAAATCATAAAAGGTGAAGATAGTATTCATGTTATATATATTAAATCAAAGCATTAATCACTTTGATTATTGATTCAGGTGAGTAAAAGATGCATTGATGCTAACATTCTAAAAGGGTTGCCACATGAGCGACAATAATTCGTGTGGGCCTATCATGTCATGAGTCAGCAACGACATCTTCTATATGCTTCTCGAAACCAACCAAGGCAATCTAAGCCTATCGGCTTCAGCAAAATAAAACGAGCACCTGACATCAACACTGATCGTCAGGAGAATAACAAGCCTCAGATAGAATATGTGTGGCTCTTAATTTTCACAAATAGAGGGGAGCGAGCAATCACCTCCACATATTAAATAAAATATTTCGTTGTCCTTCGTCACTATCAACATCTGCCAACCACATGGGAACAGATGAAGTTAGGTTCGGACCACTTCGGCAATCTCTTTGGAGATTCCTCTTCGGGCCACACAGGTTTTATTATATCTTCGGCTGTTTACTTTCAGCAGATATAAATTCTGATCGAAGCCTCCCACAGGGGTCGAGACAGATATTATAGCGACATAAGGTCGGAGGGGTTATTAGGTCGGACAATTAACGTCCTTCGAAAAGGCTTTGATCTCCCTAAAGGATAAACATTCTAAAGATAAAAATCCCGAGGATATAAATCCTGAGGATATAAATCCTGCGGATATAAATCCCGATGATAAAAATCCCGAGGATATAAATCCTGAGAATATAAATTCCGATGATATAAATCCCGAGGATGAAAATCCCGAGGATAAAAAACCCACGGAGACTTTTTTAATACCCTCTTATTTATAAGTTGTAAATAAGAGACTGGGGGGCAATGTTGGAGTGTGATTATTTGGGACTATCCAAGGTGTAACTCAATTTATTTAATGGGCTAGATTTGGTATTGACCCATAATACATATTTATTTTGACATTGAGAGAGTCCTTATTAAAGAAAGATTGTGTTTCCTTATTTGGTGGGATAAGGAGGTTTAATTAGGACTCCTACTCATAATTGGATTCAGTAGTTATAAGGTGATTTTACAAAAGAAGTCCTTCTCCTAATTGGATGCGGGGGAGGTGGCTTCTATATATACGGCTACAAGCTAGGATTTGGAAGATACAATAATACAAGAGATACAACACAAATACACAACTTGTACTCTCCATATTATCAACTTGTACTCCCAATATTATTATAGTGGATTACTCTCTCTCTCTCTGTGATTTTTTCCCAATTGAGTTTCTACGTAAATTCTGGTGTTCATATTTATATATTTTTATTTATGTTTGTGTGAATGTATTTCATTAGTTTGATATAATCAACTACTCCACCAACCGTTAGCGCGATTTTGGTCTCCTGTTTTGGTGATTTCGTCTGACGTACAAAATTTGGCGTTAACAGAGTGAATAATTATGATTTCGAGGACATAATCTTCTTAAGGGGGAAATTAAGAATGTGAGAACCTAGAATATTGTATGTTATATATTTGTGAATACAATACAATTTTATTACAAATATACGTTTTATAATTATAATATAATTAAATATAATTGTGTCATGTGGTAATTGTGATGCTGTGAATTAATTATTTGGGATATAGAAATGAGTAGGGGTGTAAAAGGTATTAAACGGATACGGATACAGGTATATCCGTATCCGTATCCGGAAAACAAATTCGCTATTCGTATCCGTATCCGGTATCCGGTATCCGGTGGATTTTAAAAATATTATCCGTATCCGGTATTCGGAAAAATATTCGAATACGGATAATATCCGTTACCGTTTATTTTATCCGAATAGACAAATTATTCGGATATCTGAATATCCGAATTCATTTATCAGTAACCTAATATAAAATTCATTCAAAATATTTACGAAAAAAAATTAAAGTTTAAATCATACATATTAATTAAACACAATTTAACATTTAAACCATACATATTAATTAAACATCCTAATCATAAGGGGATAAAAATGTCAAACACATCATCATAAAAATTACAAGATTAATTTGCATATTTGAACTTATTTTACATATTTGGACTTCTAGTTTCTAAATAATTAGGCAAATGAAAGTGATAAATACTCTCTCCACCCAAAAATTCATAAACGGGAATTAATTTATTTAACTCTCTCTTCTATATTAATTTTAAATTAATTCAGACCTAACACATTTTAACAATAAAATTATATTGTCCATTGCTCCAGCCTCTCGACCGTTGATCTGAGAATTCTAAATTATAGTTTTAATTTAGAGCTTTGTCAAATTTAATTAAAGTATAGTTCATTAATGAATGAATGCTCTACTTATTGATGTTTAGATATCCATTAATAAGTAGATGTCCCTTTTATGTTTGTTAAGTAATACTGGATTATGGATGAATATTTATAATTTATATATGTAAGTTATTAAATAATTAATATAAGTTATTAATTTATATATATATATATATGTGTGTGTGTGTGTGTGTGTGTGTGTGTATATATATTAATAACTTATATAAATGAATGCTAGTAATTAATTAATGAATGTAAGTTATTAATACACACACACACACACACACACATATATATATATATATATATATATATATATATATATATATATAAATATATATTAATTAATGTAAGTTATTAATATATATTTATATATATATATATATATATATATATATATATATATATTAATAGCTTATATAAATAAATGTAAGTGATTAATTAATGAATGTAAGTTATTAATATATATGTGTGTGTGTGTATATTGTATATATATATATAAGTTATTCGGATACGGATTCTGGATATCGGATTCCGGATATCCGTATCCGCCGGATATATTTACGAACGGATGTTAATCGAATACGAATACGCCTATATCCGTATTCATATCCGTTTATTTACGGATATCTTTAAACCGAATACGGATATATCCATTTTTTTTCGAATGCGAATAATATCCATTTTTTTCGAATACGAATGCAGTCGAATACAAATTTTTCGATTACCATTTACAGCCCTAGAAATGAGAACAAATGAAAAAAAGAAATTTGTATGGAAATGATTAACTATTATTAAGTAATCATTTTTGGTAAAAAAAATTAAATAATAATAATAAAAAAGGGAATAATGATCATACACAGTTGTGTATGTTTTATTTATACATAGTATGTCAAAATTACGTCGTTTTGACAGATTTGTTTTTGATTTTAGATTTGAAAAGAGAAAAACTATTTATTTTAAAAAAACAAATATGCCAGAACGACATAATTTTGGCCGACTGTACACAAATAAAACATACTCAACTGTGTATAGTCATATTGCCCAATAATAAAAATAATATTAATAACTAAATGATTATTTAGTTATTGAGAAAGGAAAGGGTATTATATATTTCTAATGATTATTTGTGTAAATAAATCGAATAATGTAAATTGAACTACTTATTTGATTTAAGTAAATAATATATTGTTATTAAATAGATTGAGCAAGAGCAATTTATTAAAAGAATGGGAAAGAGTATTTATAAATATTGAATAATGTAGTTGTTATATAAATAGTAAATGATTTATATTATATATTTTAAATATATAATTCACTCTAAATATTATATATGAAATATTAGGGAGTATTGAAAGTATAATTAATATAATTATATTTTTTTAGAATAAAAAAATATTTAGTTTTGTATGTGTTAATTAATGTCAAGATTCGTCTACGCACTTCAATCACCAAAAGAGAATCTCACATGGGTTTAAACAACCTCATGTGGACGGTAACCCACCATACTAATCGGACCCAAATAGTTATGGCCCAACATTGTCTCCCAGTCTTTCATTGAAATAAAATATTTAATGGAAGAATACTCCAAACACGGCCCAATGACTAATAATGAAAAAAACCAGGCCTAAGAACCTTTGAAGCCCTTATGGCAAACCAACCTTTCAACTCCACCCAAGTGCCCCATTATGACATCCATTAATGAGTCGTCTCTCGATATTCGGTCATAATTGAAAGGACACGTTACCTATCCGAGTCCCTCAAACCTCGTATCTAGTGCATCACGGTACAACATCTTTTTACACATTCTATAACTAACGCGGAATATATATAAGCATACATTGTTCCTTTCAAATAATTCCACAACATTTCCCCGAGGTCTACAACCTTAACTCATTACATACCTTAAACAATTAAAAAAATTTACATAATCAACCTATTTAAGGTAACATAATAGTTAACGCATAATAAGCTACTTTTAGAATTTATCATTGTCTCTGTCTTTCTTCGAACATTCGTTTTATCATGATTGAAAATGAATAAGGTCACAAATTTTCAACAATGTAATATAATTGTGAAAGAGCATGAATCAATTTTAATGATTAAATGACTGAATCAATAATGCGGAGTAGTCAACAATGACCATGAACAAATTTAACTGAACCTTATGGTAATGAAGGTGATCAACCTTTCATACCTGATGAACATATGCAACTTGCACCAAGTGCGAATCAATAATCAAATATGTGGAATAATTGTAAATAATTAAACCATTACCACGTACGCTTAAAACATAATAATTCGAGTTTGAGTTAGGAAACTTCCTTTGTCCATCGATTACTGCTACGCAATCTATTTTAATCTCTTATGAAAGACCTATCATATATAAGATTGATCTCTCAATCAACATATCATATCATACCTTATAATACCACTATTTTAGAAATAATAAATCATCTAACATTTAACCACATAATTAAATATTAGACGACACCTTAAACCATCAGTACTATTATCGTCCTTTGATAATATTTTAATCACTATATTATCATCTTAAAATTTTTGTTTAATATTATTAATCACTTAATAATATTTTATTCACTTCTTAACATTTTAATTGTTTACAAATATTATTAACCTTTTAATAATATTTTATTCATTTACTAACATCTTAATCATTTCAAAATATTATTAATCCTTTAATAATATTTTAATCACTTACTAATATTATTAATCATTTAATAATATTTTATTCACTTGCAATTATTATTAACCCTTTAATAATAATCTTAATCATTTACAAATATAATTAATCCTTTAATATTAATCTTAATCATTTATAAATATTATTAATCCTTTAATAAAATTTTAATCATATAATATTATTAATAATTTAATAATATTTTAATCATTATCTAATATTATTAATCACTTAATAATTTTAATTTAACTTTAATCTAATATTATTAATCATTTAATAATATTTAAATTTAATTTTAATCTAATATTATTAATCATTTAATAACATTTTAATCTAAATATTATTAATTACTTAATAATATTTTAATATAATATTATTAGACTTTAATAATATTTTAATGATTTATTATACTTATAAACAATTTAATTAATTGTTTATCCTTTACTATAACATTTATTTAACAAACCTAAAATGTCATAAATATAAAATTTTATTAAAAATGACCAAAATACCCTCTAAAATCTGATTACCTCATACCAAGGGCCTTCAGTCAAAAAATTACATTTTTACCCTTTATAACATCATTTAACTTATTTTATCAATTTATTCATAACACAATCATTCCTATGAAAAATACCAAATCAATTATAAAAATTCTAATTTTCTGGGAAAAATCATTTAATATTACCCTTATAAACATATAATTTTTCGGGAAATTTTCAGTTTCGTTTATTATTCTTAAAATGGGCAACATAGTCGGATTTTGTAACAATTTTCATGAACTGATTTTTTTTCCAAACATTCAGAAACTTTCAAGGGATGTTCTGGTTATGTATATGTAATTCCTGTAAGACTTTCACAATTTTTTGAGTTACACACTAAGAGTTATTCTCTTTTTACTTTTTAAGTAGTTCTTTCTCGTAAAATCCATAACTTTCATCCTACACATCCAAAAATTATCATCTTTTTACTGAAAATAGTTAACTTATCATATTATCATCTCAATTTTTTCCAGAATTTTTAAAGTAAAAAAATTGGACGAAATTACCCCTGCAATGGACTGCCCAAAAACAGTGTATTTTCCCTCTTTTTCTTTTCATGGATAGTTTTACTTAAAACAACCATTATGGCTTGTAAAATCATCATATTTGAGTTCTACCACTTGAGTTTACTAGTTAACTTACATATCTAACACCCCTCTTTGACGGATCGTAAAATAGTTAACTTATCATATTATCATCTCAATTTTTTCCAGAATTTTTAAAGTAAAAAAATTGGACGAAATTACCCCTGCAATGGACTGCCCAAAAACAGTGTATTTTCCCTCTCTTTTTTTCCTGGATAGTTTTACTTAAAACAACCATTATGGCTTGTAAAATCATCATATTTGAGTTCTACCACTTGAGTTTACTAGTTAACTTACATATCTAACACCCCTCTTTGACGGATCGTAAAAAGGATGTGTAGATTTCAAATGGTAGCTTTTCAAAGTATACTAAAGTTAGAGTTTTCTAACTTTTAAAAACATAGTTTTCATTTCTTTGCTTTTGATTAACATTCTAACACTCAAAATGGTTAGATTCATACATGAAACACTCATTAGTATGTAGATCTAAGGTTTTTGAGTTTAGAACATCAACTCTTCATTTTTTTTAAAACAAACCAAATAAAAAGGAATAACTTTCAAAATCCCTTCCCCTCTTCCTCCTATTATCTGAAGCTACCCCTCTATCTCTCTCTCTCTCTCTCTCTCTTGTTTTCTTTTGTTTTTGTTAGCAAAATGAAGTAAGAGGTGAAAGGAAAAATATGTTTTAGTTGTTAGGAAAAATAGATATATCATATGTAAGTATTATTTTTTCCCCAATATATCTCATCTTATCTCTTCTCTCTCTCACTCATTTCTATGTAGCTTGCAAACTTAGATAAAATAAGTGGCTTAATAGAAGAATGACACACAAGTGTAATTGTTAACCAAACTTTGACAAAGTAAAAAAAAGTCATGTGCCCACTCTCTCTCTAATAGGTAGGGTACTCCCCCCCCCCCCTTTAAATGCCCATTTTTGTTTTATTTTTATTGCAATATTTTGCTTAGTCAAATGATCAAAAAGTTCCTTAACAAATGGGCTGAAAATTGGGCCACTTTATTTTAATATTTGGGCTTTTAAATTAAATAGTTTGGGACATGTTAATAACCATGGTCCAACACTTCAATTTTATTTTACCCTAATCATTTAATTAGAGTTTTCATTCCACTCATTTTTTAAATTTAAACGATTACTCATGTGAATTTAATTTCGTAACCCAATTAAGTTTACTTTAATTAGATTTAGAATAAATAATAAATTGATATAATAAAATTAATCTCTTAGGTTATTTAATTTCCATACCTAACATATAATATTAGGTTATGTAGCTTTCTTTTTAATTCTCCTTAAACATAATAAATAAATATATATACATATTTACAATATATATATATATATATATATATATATATATGTATTTAATCCCATACATATTTCACATAAGTCACAAAGTATAAAAAATATATCCTTATTTACATTGTGACCTAAATCCTTGATTATACTTAATTCTTAAATTAAGCAAAAAATTTCGGGTCATCACATAAATTTTATCCCCCTAACAAAACAAACCCCTCCCCCAAAACAAACAACTCTTTGCTCCATTTGAATCTCAAAATACTATCATCGTTATTCCTCTATCCATCATCCCAGCCCCTCCCAGAACAACCACCGATTCCTCCACAACCAACCAAAACCCCAACATCCCGTAACCACCAATTCTACTATCGTAGCCACAACCACCACCCAAACGACCACTCAAAATCCAGTCCCCTCTAAAAACGAAGCTGACTTCCAAAAAATGATACAAGAATACCCGAATGAAACAAAATTCCCACATGCTAACACTCTCTCTCGAATCACTGACTCAGACCTCCTCATCATTCGCTAACACTACCACATTCCAGACACCCACCAATTGAAAGCCCCTTCTGCTTCCGATCGAATGTACCTTCATCTGAATGGTTGAACCATTATTCCCCTTACTTTACTCGAGAAGGGAGTTCGGCTACCCTTACACCCCTTACTCCTTACTCTCCTAGGGTTTATCAACATTAGATTCACCTAATTGGTGTCGAACTCCTATATCAACATCATAGCCTTCAACACCTTCTATCATGAGATCGACATAATACCATCCATAGACTTTTTCTTTTCATTATATCAACTGACAAACTCCTGAGAACCTGGGTGCAAAGTCCTGATCGAGCAAACAACCACCAAAACCCAACCCAAAGATTGAAAAACACCCCTTAATGGACGCTGCCTCAAGCAACAAAGGGTGGCATAAGGATTGGTTCTTCGTCAAAGGACCATAAACACAAAAACTCCCGGAATGGGCCTCCTTCAAACATTCAAATGTCTCCATAGGTGATACCACTCCCGTATGGGTACTTGAACTGGCAAAGCTGATAGAGAAACTACCAACAAAAGAGTGGAGCTTCATCCTTTTGTCCAAAGAAGCCTAGCTCTACGACCACAAATGTGAGTAGCCAAACCTAATATTTAATTATTTCATTTTCTATTTCACTCACCATCTTATCATACTCTTTGACCTAAAATAACACTTATCAAACCAACAACCATTGATAGGAAAGACGTTGAAGACTTCCTACCTGATAAAACTCCAAAAGAAACCACCAACCCCCCAACTTTGGAAACCTCCACCCCTGAAATCCCAACTGAAGAACCCACCTGTAGCCGAATCAAGAAGAGGGCAATCAAAAAATCCAAAACAACCTTGATCCAAACTCCCATAGAAATACTCCTTTATATGCCCATCACAGAAAGAACAAAAATTCTTCAAATCAAGAAAAAGCGTGTCAAAATCATTCCACTCTTAGCAAAAAATTAAAGGTTCCTTCAACATCAACCCCTCAAACTGAAAACATTCCAACGACCGAAGCCATACCAACCAGCTCTGCCCACCCCATATCAAACCAAGGTCAAAAATGAAAGGAACCCAAAAATATTAACCATGAACCCTCAAACAAAAAGGTTAACATAACAAATTCTCCCGAACGTCCTTCTACTCCCCTCCCATCTCCTCCAAGACAACCCTCTTCCAGCCGAACTCCAGAAGAAAAACCGCTCCCCATCCTTATGGTCAGACAACAGCGAAAAACACCCCATCAACCTCTTCGAGCATTTTGTCCTTCCAGCCGACGACAACCACTTTGCCGACATAACAACCACCGAACTCATCTTTGCTGCTATGATGCACCAAGGCCGGGTAAACTTCCCTTAACTCAAACTATAATTTCCCTGAATCCTCTTCCCTCTCAGACAACCTTTAACTGAAAACTAACATCCCGCAGGCTGCCGCAATCTCCAGACACCTTGTTGAAAGATACAAAGACATTAAAGTAGAAGAAATAACTGTTCGAACAGAAATTGCACTACTGAAGACTGCCTTGGCCAAGGAAAAAAGCCTCCATAACAAAGCTACCTTGGTCTGTGAGGAAATCAAATCTGACAATGCCAAACTGAAAGAGGAAGCAGCAAAGTTGTTAGCTGGATGGAGTACACACGGGAAGTTGGCTTTTACGTATTGTATGGAGCATACAAAGTCGTTTAATCTATCAAAAGGTCGAAAGCCTTGCTGGTTTGACTGTCATCGTCAGGTCTTGCCGATAGATCATCCGTTTCGAAGAAATAAAGAACACTTCAGGAAAGGGAAAGTAGACAATGATATGCCTGCACCGCGATTGTCGGGAACGGAGATGCGAGATCGTGTGATGAGATTTTCGGTTATCCCATTTGGTAAGATTGATGCCACAAACATAATCAATGGGTTTGACGAATCTCATAACTGGGTTCAGAGAAACATCTTTTGGGAATTGCCTTATTGGTCTATAAATTTGATTCGTCATAATCTAGATGTGATGCATATTAAAAAGAATGTGTTTGACAATGTGTTTAAAACTGTGATGAATGTTACGGGGAAGACAAAAGATAACAATAAGGCACGTTTGAAAATGAAAGATATTTGTAAGCGTCCTAGATTAGAACTTTATGAATCTCCTAATGGTAAGATTGTCAAACCGCATGCAAGGCACACATTGTCCAAAAAGCAAGTTGAAGATATGTGCACATGGGTTAAGCCTCTGAAACTACCAAATGGATATGCGTCAAACATTGCAAGGTGTGTTACTGGTGGGAAATTGCGAGGGATGAAGAGTCATGACTGTCATGTGTTCATGGAGAGACTCATGTCTATAGCATTTCGGGATCTGCTTGATAAACTATTATGGGATGCTTTAATGGATCTTAGTCGTTTCTTCAAAGACTTATGTTCAAAATCATTAAATGAGAAGGACATGTCTATACTTGAGAAGAACATCATAGAGATCACGTATAAACTGGAAAAAATATTCCCACCTGGTTTTTTTGACTCCATAGAGCATTTGCAAATCCATCTTCCCTATGAAGCTCGTGTTGGGGGTCCAATTCAATATAGATGGGTGTACCCTTTCGAGAGGGTGATGGGAAACCTTAAGAGGAAGGTGAAGAATAGAGCTTATGTCGAGGGGTCGATATGTGAGGCATACAGTTTTGATGAGATATCTACGTTTGTCTTAGACTATTTTCTGGACGAAGTCTTAACAAAGGCCAATCGAGTATCGAGACATGATGATGGGGAAAATGTTGAACTAAATGGTCGGCTCTCTGTATTTGGTCTATCGGGCCACGCTTATGGAAAAGGGAAATGCATATTCCTCTCTGAGCAAGAATTATATATTGTACATACTTACATTCTTCTCAATTGCGAGGAGATTGACGAATTTGTGAGGTACACATGTAAACTTGATAATTTATCTTTTAAGTTGAAAATTAATTATTCCAATATGTTAATGTTTATAACATGGTATAGATTATATGATGACGAGTTAAAAGTGAAGCATCCCGACATAACTGATAAAGATATTCAAATCAATCGTGATAAAAAATTTGCACTTTGGCAAAAGGACAAAGTAAGTTCAATTTCTTAAGCATGATATATATATATATATATATATATATATATATATATATATATACTCCATGTTAACTACGAATTCATTTAATAAGATGGAGTTTTTGTAGGCTTTGACTGAGGGATTAACGATTCTGGCTAATGTACAAGTCCTAGCTATGGGACCAGATAGGAACCAAGTCAGCCGTAATGGTTACAAAATAAATGGTTGTGAATTTTATACAAAGGCATATAGGCTCGATAAAAGAACAACGAACTCTGGAGTGTGTGTCCAAGGAGATTGTTACAATGAGCTTGGACGTGCCTTTTATGGGGGAGTTGGAGGAAATCGTAGAGTTTTCGTACAAGGGCACGTACGGGGTTCATATTCACTTGTTCAAGTGCCGTTGGTTTGATTCAAAAAAAGGGATATGTGTTGACAGACATGGAATCGTCGATATTGACCTCCATAGGTCTGCGTACTCCAATGAACCATTTGTTTTACCAACTCAAATAGTACAAGTATACTACACTCCTAGTCCTGTTAGGAAAAGGGATAGACCACCTACAGATTGGCAAGTTGTAATTCATACTCCCGCGCGTAGCCGTGTAGAATTAGTTGATGGGGAGATTTACCAAGAGCAGATGCTTCATAGTCAAACTATAATAAATGTGGAGGACGACAATGAAGTAATCCAGTTAGATGGTGGAGATAAACCACATGAATTAGTTCCTGAGTCAATACTTGTGTCAGATGACATTGATACTGAGGAGGAAGAGTTATTGACTAAATCTGACACTGAATCTGAAGCAGATGATGGTTATTAATCTGCAACACGTATACAAGATGATTCTGAATCAGACATTGACACTTGAATAAATGAAATGTATGTTTAGCATTACATGTTTTTTATATCATTGTCATGTTTATGTACTTAACTATTTAAATACAATTTTTGTTTATTGTCATTTTATATTCATATATATACATGTTTATATCACAGTCATGTTTATTGTCATTTTATATTCATATATATACATGTTTATATCATTGTCATGTTTTTGTAATATACAGATGGTGTCTGAAGCAGCACAGAAAAAGCGCGGCTTGGGTAGGGGACCTAATCATGTGCCCAAGGCCCCTACTAATCCGGATGATCGGATCCTTATTCAGATTCGCCCTCCTCCGAATAGCACGTACGTCCCGCATCATTTATATATATATAAGCATTTTAGATTTCATTTTAGATGTAAATTGCTTTAATATATCTACATATTGATGTAAATTGTTGTATACTATAGTGATTTTTCATATAATAAGATCATCAAGTGCATATCACAGTTATGTTTACAGAATTGGCCTACACCCATGATTACGTGGGCGAGCACACCTATCACCCACAAGGATGCTATTTGGGCTGAATTCCAGGTATATTTTTTTTAATTATGACAAATAATATAATATTCTAATTAAGGATAATTGTTTAGTAATGCTATTATTGTTGTTTTATTTGTAAAAAATGTATAGATGGGAGGACGTGCAGGCTTCAGTGATTTAGACATTATTCTGGCAGAAGTGCGTCGTCCGCACCAAGGATAATTTGAACAAAGAAAGATAAAAAGCCCTTCACAGTGCCGAGATCGACCATCCAGGCCAGGGAGAGGATTACATGCACGGGCATAGCCCCTGGTGGTGAACCCAATCTATATGGGCTGAGATGTGTGCCAAATGGAGAGCTGAGAGCTGGGTGAAAAGACGAAAGACTGCCGCCACCAACAGATCCTCGAGTGTACCTGATGGCGAAAAGGCTAAAGGGACATACAAGGGCATTAGGATTTCACAGTTGCAGCATATCACTGCCAGGGTATGTATTTACAAGTTTTAATATGTTACAATCATGAATTGTAGAAAATATATCACATTTTTACTTACTAATATTGTGTTATTTTTTGTATAGGAGTCTCAGTCTCAAGGTCAGCCTATCCATTGGCTGGATGTGTACGTGGCCACCCGTGATGGTCTGCCTGATGTTATCCAGATAGAGGTAATAAGTTTTAACAACTTGATCTTGTTTATCAATGCTTACATAATTTATTTTTAACTATTTAATTGTTAACATGATGACATGATACTTATCAGCATTTATTGAATGAGCGTTATCCTGAAGGCACTCCACGTCCACCTATTAATCAAAAGTTGTGGGAGAGGGCGTCTGTTATAAAGAAGAACTACATTAAAGGTCAAGGACAACGACGACGCCCATCCTTTAGTGGCTCAGGCTGCTCTTCCACCCAGTCTTCATAGTCATCAAGCCATCCAGCTGTTCATACTCCGGCTGACTATGTGAGAGCTATATGTCGAGATTGAGATCTTCTGAAGATACTAGGCGGGCATCTGGGGGCTCTGAGTCCTGAGGAGTTAGCTGAAGCAGTAGCGGCAGTAGCAGCAGCAGCAGGATAGCATGGGGATGGCGACGAGGTATAAAATCAATTTATTGTATGTATTGTCATAATATATACCAGTATCAACATAGTTACTATATTTGTAACTTGTTTTATTATTTTGTTAATTACAGGGTGATCAAGGAGGCGATGATGCTTGACGTGTCTGCTTTAGATCAGTTTTGTAGTTATAGTATAAGCTTGTACTTGTATATTCATTCTTTGGATGTCTGTATGTTACTTAAAAAAGTTTTGAAATGTTATTATATTTATTCAAAACATATTGGTTTTTAAAGATTAATATAGTTTATATACTAGTTTGATGTATGTGTTGGTAGACGATAGATGTTTATGTTGTTGTGTATGCTGTTTGTCTTGTTGTGTATGTGTGTTGGGATAAAGCAAGTACAAAACAGGTACATGTTTTTGGGAATTCTGCAAAACAGCAAAAATTTGGTTTTCATTTTTTTTCATATCAGCGACCGCATGCGGTCGCTGATAGTTATTAGCCACGGATAAACATCTGAGGGTATCAGCGATCGCATGCGTTCGCTGATAGTGGTCGCTGCCATGTCAGCTTTGGCCCTAGACCATGCTGACTCAGATTAGCGATCAAAATTATCATTTCAGTCGCTCATAGCGGTCACCGATATATCAGTCGCTAATAGTGGTCGCTGATGTGCATCCCAGCGACCAAATTTTATGCGACGACTATCAGCGATCGCAGTCAGTCGCTGATAGTCATCTGCGACCATGTGCAGTCGCTGATAAACTTTTTTCTTGTAGTATAGATAACTTCTGAAGGTAACCCTGTGATTTGTTCAAGATTTTTAAAAGATTCAAAACTAGCCGAAACAGCCTTAGGAAAAATGGGGGCAGTAACTTTTTAGGGTTTTAAAGCTTTAATTTCTATACATGGACTGTTTTGGGAAAACAACCCCGAAGTCTTCAAAAGTTGTTGGATTTGTGTTCTACCACTTGGGTTTACTAGCTAACTCATGTATCTAGCACCCCCTTCAACGGATCACAAATCCAAGTTGTAAAATTTGAGTTACACAAGATTTAGTGAAAGGAAAACTAGGGTTTCACCCCTAGGAGAACATATGCTCATTTTCTTCCTCTAAACATTTGATCTAACACTCAAGATACTTAGTTCCATACATGATGATATGTAGAACTAGGGTATTAGTTTATAACCCCATCAAATCTTGCTATAACACCAAATAAAAGAAGAAGATGAAGATTTAGGTTATACCTTATTCTAGTAGCAACCTTCCTTGATTTACCAAAGTAAGATATGAACTTAGGGGGCATTAATCAATCTAGTACTCTTTTCTTTCTCTTCCAAAAACCAAACCCCTATCTCTCTTTTCTCTCTTTGTATTTTGCTAGCTTGGGAGAAAATAAAAGAAGAAAAATAGGAGAAATGAAATGAAGAGAAAATGAAATGTGGTGATTATCTAATATCCCACATATCTTTTTTGTCCCTTGGATAAAAGGCTTTGCATTATCTCTTCCAGTTAAGCCTAATTATGTCATTAAGGGTGCTAGATAGATTTTTTACCAATGGGAGATGGACACACTTGTACTTGATGTAAGAGTTACTACTTAAGGAACTTGACTAGCATAATATTGTTGCCTTAAAAGGCTTAAAAGGGGCGGTCACCCATGCCCATTACCCACTCCATTTTGCTTTTATTTTAATGCACAAATTTGATTAATCAAAAGTCTAAAATACCCTTAATCAAGTGGGCTAAGTATTGGTTTACATTTTATTTCTTTTGGGCTTCTCATTTAATTATTTTGGGTTATGTAATAAATATAGTTTAACAATTTTAATATATATTACCCTAATTGTTTATTTAGGGTTTCTATTTCCAATCTTATGGAATTTAATTAATTACACATATCTCTTTAACTTGTAACCTAATTAGGTTTACTATAATTAGGTTTAAAATTATTAATCACTTGCAATAATAAAATTATCTACTTAAGTTAGTATAAATATTAAATACTAACTATTCATTATTACCATAACCCTTATGTTATTTAATTATCTCACCTAATGTATAATTCGTTTATGAAGCTTTTTTTTAATGAAATCTATAAATATATATATCAATAACTATATTATATATATTTATTTAGCCATACACCACTTCACATATGTTATCACATATTAAATCACTATATATCATAAAGTTTTAAATATCAATAATGTATATACATATAAAGTGACTTGAAATTCCTGGTTATTACATAACATGTCTTTGATGAACCCTCTAGATTGAGAGGACCCAGTTGTCGTCGACCGTCCAACGCCTGCCACTGTCTTGTTGTTCACCACAATTCCAACCGAGAAAACTGCTGTTGTGATTGAAAGCCAACACTAGAAAACCTTCATTCTAGCGCCAATATTAACGCCAAGATCTGTCCATGCTCTCTAATTACTAAAAGAGAATCCCTCATGGGTTTAAACAACCTCATGTGGACTGCAACCCACCATACTAACCGGACCCAAATTGTCATGGACCAACAATATGTATATACATGCTGGAATATAACTAAAAAGTATAAGTTATGGAATTTTAGTAAATGGAGAGGGAGAGGGAGAGGGAGAGATTAACGAATAGGATTGGTGAGTCGATCAGTACATCTAAGGGTAAAATGCAACGTAGACCACTGAACTTTAGGGGGTTTTGGGTATTGATCCCTTTTCTTTTGGTCAACGCAAATTGAGCCCATTTCTATTAAAAAATTTGGACTTCGAGCCCCAGACGCCACATGTGCGTTGACCTTCATACATTGCGCCTATATGGCAAATCTGATGTGGATATTTTTATTTTATTTTACACGTGGACGCTGACGTGCCGAATAAATATTGAACTTAATCCCAAAAATTATGTTGCTGCCATGATTCGAACTCTTGACCTCTAGCTTAAAACTTGGAACCAATGACCGACTGAGCAAAGAAGCCTAGTTGTTATAATTTTGCAAGGATTAATATTTATAACTGAACAAATCATTTCCCCCAAAATAAAACAAATCTCATATCCTTAGATCTGTTATGTACATAACTAAAACAATAACAACAACAAAAACAACAACAACAATAATAATAATAATAATAATAATAATAACAAAGAAAGTACTAATAATAATAATAATAACAGTTCTAATAATAATAATAATAATAAATAAATAAATAAATAATGAAACCAGGTCATGCGTAAACGCACAGACAAGATATTCCAACAGAATGATAAAGAATGGAATAACAGAAGAATTTCACCATGTATGCGGTACTTCGCATATACAGGTTATTCCAACAGAATAATAAGAAATGGAATAACAGAAGTTCTCTTCATTATTACGAAAAAAATAATACCCCTTATCTTATAAAGAAGAGTACTCCGACGGGTAGGACGGAGATATACTTGAAAAAAACTTGCACTACACTCAAAGCTTCTTAAAACTTAAAAGAAATACGCTCAAGATTAAAGAAGGAGAATTCTCTGAACTTCTGGTGTGACTTTCAATTCTAACTAAGCATCCTATTTATAGGAAAAATAGAAAGAATTCCATGTAATTAAATATAATATTTTCTATTTATAATATATATATATATATATTATTTAAAATCTAATAAAACAAATAACTTTATAAAAGTATTTTATTTTATATAAAAAGATTTTACTATACAAATACTATGCAGGTACTATACAAATACAATGCATAATAAAATATATTATATTCTAATTATTGTCTAATAAAACAAATAACTTTATAAAAGTATTCTATTTTATATAAAAACTTTTTTGTTTTATTACATTAATAATACTAATAAAACAATATATATATATATATTTAAACTTCCGTGACTTCATAAAAAGACACCTCAATATATTTAACAACATTTATCATCATTATTATAATTCACAATATTAATCGACCAGGTCGTTCCCAGGAAAGAGGGGGCTTTCCAATAAGGATTTCTCCTTATTGGTGCGCAATTAGGTGACCAAACCTCTACTTGACAGAACTTCTAGATATAATTAATATTGCAAATAATAATATTAATAACTTTGTTATCTCAATTATTAATTTAATAATATATAAAATATCGACAATAATTGAATCAAATAACGTGAGATACTATGCAACAATTACTGTAGCAATAATTGAACAAAACTGAGTGACTTCTCACGTAAGCATCAATAATCAACACCGTGTGCTACTATGCAATCACGCGTATTACTGTACTTTTACTACCGAGTAGTTCAACAATTTTAACGGTAAAACTTTTGCCGTTATTTTCATAAAATATTTTTGTCGTTTTCTTAATCTGACAATAATTTCGTTATGGGGTCCACCAATGATTGTACTGTCGTACGGATATTCCCTGACAAAAAGAATATTCCCCGACCAATCGAATATTATATAACAACTTGCATACTTTACAAAATTTATAAATACTACCCACAACTATAACATTATCTCAAATCCACACCATAATATTCAAAAAAATATTTCGAGAAAATTAAATCTTTATTTGTAAAATTTGGGGTTTTATAATCTCCATTCTTTATGAAATTTCGCCCTCAAAATTTACGTACGTACCTGGTATGCCGAAGAGGTGAGGATACCTTGACTTCATTTCAAATTTTAACTCTTGAGGTATAACCTTTGAGTGTTGCATACGATCCTTCTTAACCAAGATTTTAACACGTATCTCCTCATACGTTAAATCTTATGCTAAATCGTCTAGTTCAAATTTAATAATGTGGTTCGGGTCATCCACATATTTACGTAACATCGATACGTTAAAAACATTATGAACACACGACATACTTGGCGGTAAAACGAGTCTATAGGCCACAGTTCCTACTCGATCTAGGATTTCAAATGGGCCAATTAAATCGAGGGTTGATATTTCCTCTCTTCAGCAACTCTTTCTTTTAAAATAACGCCCTCTTGAACCTTTTTCGTCGTATTCATCAGCTCCCGGTCTGTAGCTTTAACAGCTTTAACATTATCGACTAAAGTCGGTTCTAATCATATATTCGTTATCTTCATGTAGGTTCATATATTCGCACTTATAAACGCATATGATCTTCTACTCAACGCGTTAGCTACCACGTTCGCTCTTCCACAATGATATTGAATTGTATGATCGTAATCTTCAACAGCTCGAGCCAACATCTTTGGCGCATTATACGTTCGTTTTGGGTGAAGAAATACTTGAGGGTTTTAGAAATGGGTTTTGTACCGGGGTTAATACAAAATTCGATTTCACGCTCTAGGGGTAGGCTAAGAAGTTCTTCCGAGAATACGTCAAGAAATTCATTAACAATAGAAATATCATTCAAAACTGTGACTCTCATCCAAGACTTGGATAGCACATGTAATGAAGGTTTCTCCTAACGGAGCTTCAATAGATAAGTCAAAGTCTAATTTCTTTGGAGTCAAATTTAAATGTTGAGCGCAAGCAAGAGAGATAAAAGAATGGGCAGAACCGGTATCTAATAAGGTATAGACTTCGCAAGAATTTATAATTTACTAACCCATGCTAACTTCATTCGGGTTACTCGCTTTTTGAGAAGTCACAAAAACGCTCTTCCTGAAACCACCGACTTTGTTTTGTCCGTATCTGCCTTTGGTGCCACCGTCCCAGCTGGACTTGACTTTGGTGCACGACAAAATCGGGCTATGTGACCTTCTTTTCCATAATTATAACATGCTTTGGACTGCATCATGCAGTTTGGACTTATGTGTCCTTTCCCTCCACATTTGTAACATACGACCGATGGTCGTTCTCCTTCCTTAACAGCGGGTACTGGTGCTGACATCTTTTTATCTTTGCTGAACCTTCTCTTCTTGAACTTTCCACTCCTATTATCTTGGCCATGATTACCACCGAAGTGGTTATCATTTCTGGCATGTTGATTCCCTCCACGTTTGTTGTCACCGCTTCGATGACTGCTTACACTGGTATTATCGACTTTTCGGTTGCTCTCTCTTGGTTGGGTTGATTCATTATCGTTCTCCAATAACTGAGACTTACTCACAAAATCTGAATACAAACACAGTTTATGAGAGATAAGGTATTGACGTATCTTGGGTTTTAAACCTCTTAGAAACATCCGCGTCATTCTCTCCTCATTATCAACCAAGTGGGACGCAAAACGAGACAACTCGGAAAACTTAGCTTCGTACTGCGCCATCTGATGAATACTTTCACGAAAGTACTTGTCGTTTAATAATTCTTGGAACTTTTCCCAAGACATCTTCAGTGCGGCAGGTTGAGTACGCTTTACAGATTCCCACCAATAATCTGCCTCTGCACGCAACATGAAGGTGGCAAAGGGAACCTTTTTCCCCTCAGAGCATCCCAAGACATCAAATATCTTGTTGATCTGTTTTATCCACGTCACTGCATTAAGTGATTTTGGCTCCCCAAAAAACTCCAGTGGTCCCAGTTCGTTGAACTGCTTAGCGGTGATCGTTCGAGAGTTGTCAGTGTTTCCACCTGTATTTTGGACAGGAGCTGCTCTCGCCTGATGTTGTATGAATTGCATAAAGCCCCTGAATGTAAGACCCCAACTTTTATGAATAAAGATGAATTTTCTATAATTATTATTTTTGAATGAATTTGATATAATGTTATAGTTGTGAGTAATATTTAAAATTTTGCAAAGTACGTAAGTTGTTTATAATATTCGATTAGTCAGGGAATATTCGTACGACGGCACAATCATTGGTGGAACCCACAACGGAATTATTGTCGGATTGAGAAAACGACAAAAATATTTTTATGAAAATAACGGCGAAAGTTTTACCGTTAACTATTGAAACACCCGGTATTAAAAGTACAGGAATACGCGTGGTTGCATAGTAGCACACGATATTGATTATTGATGCTTACGTGAGAAGTCATTCAGTTTTTTTCAATTATTGTCAATATTTTTTTTATTATTAAATCAATAGTTGAGATAACAAAGTTGTTAATATTATTATTTGCATTATTAACGATGTCTAGAAGTTCTGCCAATGAGAGGTTTGGTCACCTAATTGCGTGCCAATAAAGAGAAATCCTTATTGGAAAGCCCCCTCTTTCTTGGGAACGACCTGGTCGATTAATAGTGTGAATAATAATAATGATGATGAAGTTTTTTTTATTAGTATTATTAATGTAATAAAACAGAAAAGCTTTTTATATAAAATAGAATACTTTTATAAAGTTATTCATTTTATTATACAATAATTAGAATATATTATATTTTATTATGTATAGTATTTGCATAGTGCCTATATAGTGTTTGCATAGTAAAATCTTTTTAAAAGTTATTCGTTTTATTAGATTATAAATAGAATATATTATATTTTATTGTAAACTAATCTGGACCGTCCATTTAAAGTAAATCGATCTGGACCGTTCATGAATTGGTTACTATTCAGTCAATTCTTCTATAAATAGAAGCTCATTCCTTCATTATTTCTTACGAATTCACTGAAACTCTAGAGAGAGAAACTATAGAGAGAATTATTCTTCTATCTTGAGCGTATTTCTTTAGCGTTTAAGAAAGCTTTGAGCGTAGTGCAAGTTTCTTCAAGTATATCCCCGTCCTACCGTCGGAGTACTCTTCTTTATAAGGTAAAGGGTACTATTTTTTTTTCATATTCATGAAGAGAACTTCTGTTATTCCAGTCTTTATTATTATGTTGGAATAACCTGTATACGCGGGCTACCCTATACTTGGTGAAATTCTTTTGTTATTCCATTATTTATTATTCTGCTGGAATAATCTGTCTATGCGAAGTACCGCATACATGGTGAAATTCTGTTGTTATTCCATTCTTTATTATTCTATTTGAATATCCTGTCTGTGCGTTTTACGCCGGACCTGGTTCCGTCTTTATTATTCTGTTAGAATATCCTGTTTGTGCGTTTTACGCCGGACCTGATTTCGTTATTTATTATTCTGTTGGAATAACTTGTCTATGCGAAGTACCGCATGCATGGTGATTTCTGTTGTTATTCCATTTGTGACGCCCCCAAAATAGGTATACATCACCTATTCTGAGTCGTCAAATACATGGTACATAATACAAATACAATCTTTAATATACAACAAGAGTACTGTGAGTTTTAATACAACTATTGTCTTTTAGACAATATCCACTCTCAAAATAAGTCCTCATTACATTTATTTTTACACTATTTAACAGAATAGTGAGAACTATTAATACTATCATCTGGACCGTCACTCCATTCCTCGACTAGTCCCGGCTACATTCTCATTTCCTGAAGAGAACAGCGAAAGAAAGGGAGAGCTCAACTAGCCCAGTAAGAAATATTATGACTAAGATAATGCAAAATAAATTATCATTAGTCTTCAACAATGTTAAACTGATAAAATACAATAGACATCAAGTTTAACTGCAGCGGAACATGCAATCCATTAAAAGAGTCAAGTAGAGAATAAAATCTACTATCTTTTATGATTTAAAAGATTTTTCATCACTTTTATTACTGGGACTCAGCTTAATAAATTATCCACATCATCCCTGCACTACGGCCAATGATATTCATTAGTATCACAGGCACAAATTATCCATGCACTACGGGCCAAGGATATTTGTGTATTCATCAATGGTCATGATCATGCCAACAACTGTCCATCAATGCACTATGGGCCAATGAGGACTTTTACCACATCATTTATAACATTACGGTCTTGATTACACCGAATAATCCCTGGTCATAATCATACCAATTCCATCTATGCACTACAGGCCACAGATGACTTTCAACAAAATATAAATATGAGGATGATGACAATGATATAAGAATTCAATAAAACAAGTTCAAGAATTAATTTATTCAAGAACTAATAACGTCCAAATTGTCAACATGATTCTTCTTTGTAGAGTAAAATTTAAGAATACTCAGAAGAATATTTCCACGAAAAGATACTAGATGAAGCGCAAATATCAAGGATATTCCACCAATTTCATGGAGTATAGAAGTCAAAACTTTAACCAACTGAGTATAATAAAGAATGGAATAACAAAAGAAATTACCATGCATGCGGTACTTCGCATAGACAGGTTATTCCAACAGAATAATAAATAACGGAACCAGGTCATGCGTAATACGCACCGACAGGATATTCCAACAGAATAATAAAGAATGAAATAACAACAGAAATTACCATGCATGCGGTACTTCGCATAGACAGGTTATGCCAACAAAATAATAAATAACGGAATCAGGTCCCGCGTAAAACGCACAGACAGGATATTCTAACAGAATAATAAAGATGGAACCAGGTCCGGCGTAAAATGCACATACAAGATATTTCAACAGAATAATAAAGACGAAAACTGGTCCGGCGTAAAACGCACAGACAGGATATTCCAACAGAATAATGAAAAATGTAATAACAACAGAAATCACCAAGTATAGGGTAGACCGCGTATACAGGTTATTCCAACAGAATAATAAAGAATGGAATAACAGAAGTTCTCTTCATGAATATGAAAAAAATAATACCCCTTACCTTATAAAGAAGAGTACTCCTACGGTAGAAATACTTGAAGAAACTTGCAATACGCTCAAAGCTTTCTTAAACGCTAAAGAAATACGCTCAAGATAGAAGAATAATTTTCTCTACAGTTTCTCTCTCTAAAGTTTCAGTGAATTCGTAAGAAATAATGAAGGAATGAGATTCTATTTATAGAACAATGGATTGAATAGTAACCAATCCATGAACGATTCAGATCGATTTACTTTAAACGGACGATCCAGATTGGTTTATAATAAAATATAATATATTCTATTTATAATCTAATAAAATGAATAACTTTTAAAAAGATTTTACTATGCAAACACTATGCAGACACTATGCAATTACCATGCATAATAAAATATAATATATTCTAATTATTGTCTAATAAAATGAATAACTTTATAAAAGTATTCTTTTTTATATAAAAAGATTTTACTATTAGCTTAATAAAACGAATAACATTATAAAAGTATTATGTTTTATATAAAAAGCTTTTCTGTTTTATTACATTAATAATACTAATAAAACAAAACTTCATCATCATCATTATTATTATTCATACTATTAATCGACCAGGTCGTTTCTAGAAAAGAGGGGGCTTTTCAATAAGAATTTCTCCCTATTGGCACCCAATTAGATGACCAAACCTCTCATTGGCAGAACTTCTAGACATCGTTAATAATGTAAATAATAATATTAATAACTCTGTCATCTCAATTATTGATTTAATATTATATAAAATATCAAAAATAATTGAATAAAACTAAATGACTTCTCACGTAAGCATCAATAATCAATATCTTGTGCTACTATGCAACCACGCGTATTCCTGTACTTTTAACACCGGGTGTTTCAACAGTTAACGGTAAGACTTCCGCCGTTATTTTTATAGAAAATATTTTTGTCATTTTCTCAATCCGAAAATAATTCTGTTGTGGGGTCCACCAATGATTGTGCCGTCGTACGAATATTTCCTGTATAAAACGAATATTCCTCGACCAATCGAATATTATATAACAACTTGCGTACTTTGCAAAATTTATAAATATTACCTAAAACTATAAAATTATATCAAATTTATTCCATAATATTCAAAAATGATATTTATAGAAAATTCATTTTTATTCATAAAAGTTGGGGTCTTACAATCTCCCCTTCTTATGAAATTTCTCCCTCGAAATTAGGGTACGTACCTGGTATGTCGAAGAGGTAAGGATACCTTGATTTCATTTTAGATTCTAACTCCCAGGTCATTTCCTCAACATCATGATTCCTCCATAAAACTTTGACTTGAGGTATAACCTTGGAGCGTAGAATATGTTCCTTCTTATCCAAGATTTGAACATGAACAACTTCATACGTTAAATCTTCCACTATTTCGTCCGGTTCTAACTCAATAATGTGGTTCAGGTCTTTCACATATTTATGTAACATGGATATATGAAAAACGTTATGAACACGAGACATACTTGGCGGTAAAGCAAGACTATAGGCTACAGTCCCTACTCGATCGATGATTAAAAATGGGCCAATGAATCGAGGATTGAGCTTTCCTCTCTTTCTAAATCTAGTAACTCCTTTCCATGGAGCAACACGTAACAACACATGATCTCCAATATCAAATTCCACGTCCTTTCGATAAAGATCAGCATAACTCTTTTGTCGATCTTGGGAGGTTTTTATACGTTGCCGGATCGTTTGTATCTTTTTCGTAGTCATATGTACTAACTCTGGTCCCAACAACGTTGCTACCTCATCCCAGCATACTGGAGAATGACACTTTCTTCCGTACAACGCTTCGAATGCCAATACTTGCTTGATAGTTGTTGTTGTAGGAAAACTCCACCAATGGTAAGAACTTGTCCCAACTTCCCTTGAAGTTAAGGACACAAAGTCTTAATAAATCTTCAAGAGTTTGAATAGTCCTCTCTGATTGTCTGTGACGCCCCCAAAATAGGTCCATTCCATCCAACCCATTCTGAGTCGCCAAATACATGGTACAGAAATAACTACAACTTTATTAATACATTTGTCCTACAAAATACGACAACCTATATACTATGAGTTTAAATACAAATATTGTCTTCTAGACAATATCCACATGCAAATAAATCCTCATTATTGATACACTATTTTACAGAATAGTGAGGACTACTAAAACAGCTATCTAGAACCATCACTCCACACCCCGACTAGTTCCTGCTATAATCTCGCTTCCTGAGAAGAAAATTGGAACAAAAGGAAAGGGTGAGCTCAACTAGCCCAGTAAAGAACATTATGACTAAGATAATATAGAACAAATTATCGTTAGTCCTCAACAGGGAAAACTCTGATAGAATACAATAGACAACAAGTTTTAGATCAACAACTGCAGCGGAAACAACAATTTATTAGAAGAGTTAAGTAGAGAATGAAGTCTACTATCATCTATGAATTTAAAAGTCCATCATTGATATTTTATCCCTGTAACATCAATCAATATACATCATAAATCAAATAGTCATCTTTGCACTACATGCCAAAGATATTCATCAGTTGGTCATGTTCATCTTTGCACTACGGGCCAAAGATATTCATTAGAAATCATTCATCTTTGCACTACAGGCCAAAGATATTCAATTATATCATCATTTAGGACTGAGGATGATAAAAAATATTTTAAAGAAAACGAATCCAGTGAAACAAAAGAACAAATATTAAGGATTCGTGCTTTAAACAATCCAAGTTCAAAAATACTTCATAAATAACCAGAGTGGAGTAAAATTTAAGAATGATCAAAACATAGATCCAATCAAAGATAGGAATCAAAACAGACAATTTTGGACACAGAAAATAAAATTTAATTTTTCTGTGAATAGTGTCGTATACGTGAATAGTGCAGTATACGTGAATAGTAACTCCGACCTCAAAAGATAGAAATTTCATAAAAAAATCACCATGCTTCGTGAATAGTACTCATGAATAGTAACTCGTGAATAGTAACTCATGAATAGTAATTCATGAATAGTAACCCTGATATGAAAAAGTTCTAATTTTGATAAAAATTTCCAACCAATATTTCGGCATAATGATATTGAAGAAATAATATCATTTTCGAATAAAATAACATCCCTTAGCTCAGAAAGAATAGTACTTCTGACTGGAATACTGGATATACTGCTGAAAGAACTTGCACCGTATAGCAATACTCAAAGTACTAAAATACTCACAAATACGCTCGATATTATAGAGAGAGAAAGAGAGAGAAATCAATAGTTTCTGGTGTGATTTTCAATTCTAACTTAAGCACCCTATTTATAGAAAATAATGCTTAGAACACCAAAGCAGAAAATTTAATATAATATTAATATATATATATATATATATATATATATATATATATATATATATATTAAAATCATACGCACACCAAATTAGATCCAAATATCAGCCACCAATAGTCAACTAAATAAAAAAAATGTTTTTCTTAATTAAAATAATTAAAACTTCCAAAAATCAATTATTTCAGAATTTCGGAACTTCAATAATTCATAATAAATAGCCCTTTTATCAGAAAATTCAAATCTCGCGAATTTATATAGAAAATTCAATTCTCTATAACTTTTCAGAAGAAAGTTTTTCCAAATTCCAAACAGAAATTGACCGAAATCCATAAACAGACGATTTTACATGCTATAATCAAATTTCAGTCAAGAAATGGGGTCCACTGACACACAAAACATGTGTTAAACAATTTTTGCAACAAAAATACTCTTCCTCCTCATATACTCATATATCTCATATTCATTGTAAAAATATCACCATTATTATATTATAATAATATAATAAAATATTATTTTATCAAAAAAGATAAAATATCAATTTTTAACAATTGTCACTTTAAAAATTTTCTCCATCTATATCCACATAAAATCAATATTTCCCTCATCATAAAAATCAATAATTAATTATTCACAAATAATATTACAGAATCACAGTGCTGGCAACCAGGCCGTTCCCAGGAAAGAGGGGCTTTCCAATAAGAATTTCTCCTTACTGGCGCGCAATTAGGTGACCAAACCTCTCCTTAGACAGAACTTTCTAGACATTACCAATAATGTTTTCTAATAATATTATTCAGATAATATGAATTATTGCTTCGATAATAGAAAATACTGTGTAGTGACAATTATAGAAACAACAGTAATATAAAAAAATCAACGCAACAATTATTGAATTAGTAATTACTGTAATAATTATTGAGTAGTGTCTTCTTACGTAAGAATCAATAATTGGTGCAATACCGTGTGCTACTGTGCAACAACGCATATTACTGTGTTTTAACCACCGGGTATTCCAACAGTATTAACGGTAACAACTACACCGTTATTTATAAACAACTTATATTTGTCATTTTCTTCATCCAATCGCTTTCCGTTATGGGGCCCACAAAAGACTGCGCCGTCGTACGAATATTCCCCGACAGGAAGAATATTCCACGACCAAACGAATATTCCCCGACAACAATGAATATTTTATAACCACCTGCTTATTTAAAATATTTGCACATTTTACCTATAACTAACCACATTAATCAAATCAACCCTTACTATTTCAAAATAATAAATAGAGGAAATTGAATTTTATTTATTAATAATTTGGGGTCTTACAACCTCCCCGCTTTATGAAATTTCGTCCTCGAAAATGACGTACGTACCTGGTGTTTCGAAAAGATGAGGATACCTCGCTTTCATTTCCGTTTCCAACTCCCAGGTCATTTCCTCAATAGCATGGTTTCTCCACAAAACTTTAACTTGTGGTATGACCTTCGTGCGTAGGACATGCTCCTTCCTATCCAAAATTTTGACAGGTACCTCTTCATACGTTAAGTCTTCGGCTATCTCGTCCGGTTCTAACTCAATAACATGGTTTGGGTCGTCCACATATTTACGTAACATCGATACGTGAAAAACGTTATAAACACGCATCATACCTGGCGGTAAAACGAGTCTATAGGCCACAGTTCCTATTCGATCTAGGATTTCAAATAGACTAATAAATCGAAGGTTTGAGCTTTCCTCACCTCGCCAATTTTCACTTTTGGAATAACAACTTCTTGTACCTCCTTCTTCATATTCATCAGCTCCTGTGTGTAGCTTGAACATTTTTAACTTTATCGATTAAAGTCGGTTCTACTTGTATATCATCACGTGAGTCCCTAGAGTCTTTAACTCTATATCTATCATTTGTAAGTTATATGAAATGAGTCTTTGACAATATCGCATTCGTACTCGTATACGATCTTTTACTCAACACGTCAGCTACCACGTTCGCTTTTTCAGGATGGTATGGTCAGAACATGTGCCGAAATGAGTCTTCTATTGAGTTCTTCGAAGCTCTTCCCAAATTCCTTGCTCCATTCGAATTTTGTATCTCTACGAGTTAGCTGCGTTAATGGAGTTGCGATTCGAGAAAATCTTTCCACAAAATCTTCGATAATAAGCAGCTAAGCATAGAAAGCTACGTATTTCGATTACTGGCTTAGGTTGCTCTCAACTGTGACTCATATCCCAATCTTGGATAGCACGTCACAATGACACCTATCAGTTTACTACCGCACGAAAATGGCGTCCCCTACGGAGAGTCTAGCTTCGGTGCATTCCACAAAGGAAGTCACCAGATAAAGGCTCAGGTACCAAATTCTATAGTTAAATTTTTAACTCCTGAAGTTCAATAGGAGCCATGAGATTTTAGAAATGGGTTTTGTACCGGGTTCAAAGTCGATACAAAATTCAATATCACACTTTGGGAGTAAGCCAAGAAATTCTTCAGGAAATTTACTAACAATAGAAATATCATTCAAATATGACGTATTTTTGTTTTAGTCCATAACATTGGCTAAGAAAACTTGACATCCATTTTTCAATAAGCGAATGACTTTATGGCTTGATATGAAAGTGTTTGACTTCAATGATTTGGTTGCTTGAATTTGAATAACAGGTTGCTTATGAATATGAAAACTAACAACCTTACGAAAGCAATCAATTTTGGCATGATGGGTAGTTAATCAATCAATTCCCAAAATCACATCTAAAGCAAGTATGTTTAAAGAAATAAGGTTAACAGGTAATGCGATGGTTCCAACTTGGATTAAATAAGATTTATAAACAGTGGATGTGATGAAAGTTTCTCCTAACGGAGTTTCCACAAATAGGTCAAAGTCTAATTTCTCCAGAGTCAAGTTTAAACGTTGAGCACAAGTAGGACAGATAAATTAATGGGTAGCACCGGTATCTAGTAAGGTATAAACTTCGCATGAATTTATGATTAGCTTAACCGTGATCACCTCGTTTGGGTTCCTCGCATGTTGACCAGTCACGACAAACGCTCTTCCAGGAACCGTTGACTTTGACTTTTCTGGTACAGCCTTTTGAGTCACCATCCCTACTGGGCTTGGTTTCGCTACCATACTATCTCGAGCGATATGTCCTTCCTTTCCATAATTATAGCATACCTTGAACTGTTGTGGACAGTTTGGGCTGATGTGTCCCTCTTTTTCACATTTATAGCATACGACCGGTGGTCGTTCTCCTCCCTTAAAACCAGTTGCTGCTGGTGCTGGTGCTGCTGCCGACGTCTTCCTGTCATCGTTAAATCTTCTCTTCTTAGATCAGACATCTCTTTCGACAATATCAACGCGTCATACGGCTAAACACATGTTCATCAGTTAGTCATCAGTTAGTCATGTTCATCTAAACACATGTTCGTCTTTGCACTATGGGCCAAAGATATTCATCAGAAATCATTCATCTTTGCACTACAGGCCAAAAATATTCAATTATATCATTATTTAGGACTGAGGATGGTGAAATATATTTTAAAGAAAACGAATCCAGTAAAACAAAAGAACAAATATTAAGAATTCGTACTTTAAACAATCCAAGTTCAAAAATACTTTATAAATAACCAGAGTGGAGTAAAATTCAAGAATGATCGAAACATAGATCCAATCAAAGATAGGAATCAAAACAGACAATTTTGGACACAGAAAAGAAAATTTAATTTTTCTATGAATAGTGTCGTATTCGTAAATAGTGCCGTATCGGCATAATGATATCGAAGAAATAATATCATTTTCGAATAAAATAACATCCCTTAGCTCAGAAAGAATAGTACTTCTGACTGGAATACTGGATATACTGCTGAAAGAACTTGCATCGTATAGCAATACTCAAAGTACTAAAATACTCACAAATACGCTCGATATTATAGAGAGAGAAAGAGAGAGAAATCTGTAGTTCCTGGTGTGATTTTTAATTCTAACCTAAGCACCCTATTTATAGAAAAATGCTTAGAACACCAAAGCAGAAAATTTAATATAATATTAATATATATATATATATATATTAAAATCCTACGCACACCAAATCAGATCCAAATATCAGCCACCAATAGTCAACTAAATAAAAAAAAGTTTTTCTTAATTAAAATAATTAAAACTTCCGAAAATCAATTATTTCAGAATTTCGGAACTTCAATAATTCATAATAAATAGCCCTTTTATTAAAAAATTCAAATCTCGCGAATTTTTATAGGAAATTCAATTCTCTACAACTTTTCAGAAGAAAGTTTTTCCAAATTCCTAACAGAAATTGACCGAAATCCATAAAAGGATGATTTTATATGCTATAACCAAATTTTAGTCAAGAAATAGGGTCCACCGACACACAAAACATGTGTTAAACAACTTTTGCAACAAAAATACTCTTCCTCGTCATATACTCATATATCACACATTCATTGTAAAAATATCACCATTATTATATTATAATAATATAATAAAATATTAATTTATCAGAAAAGATAAAATATCAATTTTTAACAATTGTCATTTTAAAAATTTTCTCCATCTATATTCACATAGAATCAATATTTCCCTCATCATATAAATCAATAATTAATTATTCACAAATAATATTACAGAATCACAGTGCTGGCAACCAGACCGTTCCCAGGAAAGAGGGGGCTTTCCAATAAGAATTTCTCCTTACTGGCGCGCAATTAGATGACCAAACCTCTCCTTAGACAGAACTTTCTAGACATTGCCAATAATGTTTTCTAATAATATTATTCAGATAATATGAATTATTGCTTTGATAATAGAAAATACTGTGTAGTGACAATTATAGAAACAACAGTAATATAAAAAAAATCAATGCAGCAATTATTGAATTAGTAATTACTGTAACAATTATTGAGTAGTGTCTTCTTACGTAAGAATCAATAATTGGTGCAATACCGTGTGCTACTAAGCAACAACGCGTATTACTGTGTTTTAACCACCGGGTATTCCAACAGTATTAACGGTAACAACTATGTCGTTATTTATAAACAACTTATATTTGCCGTTTTCTTCATCCAATTGCTTTCCGTTATGGGGCCCACAAAAGACTGCGTCGTCGTACGAATATTCCCCGACAGGAAGAATATTCCACGACCAAACGAATATTCCCCGACAACAATGAATATGTTATAACCACTTGCTTATTTAAAATATTTGCGCATTTTACCCATAACTAACCACATTAATCAAATCAACCCTTACTATTTCAAAATAATAAATAGAGGAAATTAAATTTTATTTATTAATAATTTGGGGTCTTACATTGTCTGTCCGTCTGAGGATGATATGCCGAACTAACTCGTAAATCCGTGGCCATAGCTTTTTGCAAACTAACCCAAAATCGTGAAGTGAATCTTGGGTCTCGATCAGAAACTATGGATACTAGCATACCATGCAATCTTATAACCTCGTTTATGTACATACGAGCAAGACGTTCAAGTGTATAAGTTTCTCGTATAGGTAAGAAATGAGCAGACTTGGTCAATCTATCAACAATGACCCAAATTGCATCTATGCCTTGAGAAACCTTGGGAAGACCAGTAATGAAATCCATGGTAATGTGCTCCCACTTCCATTCTAGAATTTCAAGTGGTTGTAATGGACCTTTTGGTATATGATGTTCCGCCTTGACTCGTTGACAGGTTAAACACCTTGAGATAAATAGCGCTATCTCCCTCTTCATATTTCCCCACCAAAATGTATGTCGAAGATCATGATACATTTTGGTACTCCCAGGAAGGATTGCAAACGGTGTGTTGTGCTCCTCCATCATGATTTTATACTTGAAATTAGGGTCGTTAGGAACACAAAGTCTGGAGTTGACTCAAAGTATTCCTTCTTCATCGATTCTTGCTTCTGGCATAGCACCTTCTTGTACTTTCTTCCTCATATACATCAGCTCCAGGTCTGTAGCTTGAGCATCTTTAACTTTATCGATTAAAGTCGGCTCTACTCGTATATTTGCCATCATCATGTGGGTCCCTGGAGTTTTTATCTTTATCTCCATCCTTTGTAAGTCATACAAAATGGGCCCTTGCATTGACAATATCGCACTCGTACTCGCATATGATCTTCTAATCAATGCGTTAGCTACCACGTTTGTTTTTCCAGGATGATATTGGATGGTATGATCATAATCTTTCAACAGTTCAAGCCAACGTTGCTGTCGCATGTTGAGTTCCTTTTGAGTGAAGAAATATTTAAGGCTTTTATGGTCCGTAAAGATCTCCACTTTCTCCCCATACAAGTAATGGCTCCAAATTTTAAGTGCAAAAGACAACAACTGCCAACTCTAGATCATGAGTAGGATAGTTCCTCTCATATTCTTTGAGTTATCGAGAGGCATAGGCTATGACTTTCTCATGTTGCATGAGAACACATCCTAACCCTTTGCCTGAAGCATCATTATAAATGTCAAATCCCTCCGAGCCAGATGGTATTGTCAGAACAGGTGCTGAAATGAGTCTTCTCTTGAGTTCTTGAAAACTCTTCTCACATTCCTCACTCCAACCGAATTTTATATCTTTCCGAGTCAGCTGAGTTAATGGAGTAGTGATTCGAGAAAACCCTTCTACGAATATCCGATAATAATCAGCTAAGCCGAGAAAGCTACGTACTTCGGTCACTGATTTAGGTTGTTCCCAGCTTTGAATGACTTCAATCTTTGCCGGGTCAACAGATATTCCATGACTTGATACCACGTACCCAAGGAATGCTACTTCCTCAAGCCAGAACTCGCATTTCTTCAACTTGGCATAAAGCTTATATTCACGAAGCTTTTGGAGTATCAGCCTCAAGTGTTGCTCATGATCTTCACGGCTTTTGGAATAAATAAGGATGTCATCAATGAAGACGACCACAAAGTGATCCAAATATTCCTTGAATACTCGGTTCATCATATCCATGAAGGCAGCAGGAGTATTAGTCAATCCAAAAGACATGACTAGGAATTCATAATACCCGTACCAAGTTCTGAAAGCTGTCTTTGGAATGTCATCGGTTCTAATCTTCAATTGGTGATATCTAGAATGAAGATCAATTTTTGAAAAGAATTTGGCGCCTTTTAACTAGTCAAACAGGTCATCAATACGTGGCAATGGGTACCTATTTTTTATGGTGACATGATTTAACTCCCGATAATCAATACAAAGTCACATACTCCCATCTTTCTTCTTCACGAATAGAACAGGAGCACCCCAAGGAGAAGTACTAGGACGAATAAAGCCAATGTCTAACAATTTCTGCTGTTGGGTCTTTAACTCCTGAAGTTCAATAGGAGCCATTAGATTTGTGGCTTTGGAAATGGGCTTTGTACCGGGTCCAAGGTCGATACAAAATTTAATTTCACACTCTGGGGGTAGGCCAGGAAGTTCTTTAGGGAATACGTCAGGAAATTCATTAACAATAGAAATATCATTCAAAACTGACGTATTTTTGTTTAGATCCATGATATGAGCTAAGAAAGCTTGACATCCATTTTTCAATAAACGAATAGCTTTATGGCTTGAGATGACAGTGATTGATTTTAATGGTTTGGTTGCTTGAATTCGCATAATAGGTTGGTTAGGAATATGAAAGCTAACAACCTTAGGAAAACAATCAATTTTTGCATGATAAGTGGTTAACCAATCAATCCCAAGAATTACGTCAAATGCAAGTATTTTCAATGAAATAAGATCGACAGGTAATGTGAGGGTACCGATTTGAACCAAACAAGACTTATAAACAGTGGATGTAATGAAGGTTTCTCCCAATGAAGTTTCAACAGATAAGTCAAAGTCTAATTTCTCCGGAGTCAAATTTAAACGTTGAGTGCAAGTAGGAGAAATAAAAGAATGGGTAGAACCGATATCAAATAAGGTATAAACTTCGCTAGAGTTTATGATAAGCTTACCCGTGATGACCTCATTCGGGTTCCTTTCTTTCTGGGGGGTCACGACAAACGCTCTCCCTTGCACTGCTGGCTTTGACTTTTTTGGGGAGTTCTTTGGTGCCTTCATCCTAGTTGAACTTGTCTTCGGTGAACGAAAAAATTGGGCTAGGTGACCTTCTCTTTCACAATTATAACATGCTTTGGACGACATCGCGTAGTTTGGAATGATGTGTCCTTCCCATCTGCATTTAAAGCATATGATAGGTGGTCGTTCTCCTTCCTTAACCACAGGTACTGGTGCTGACGTCTTTCCATCATTGTTGAATCTCCTCTTCTTGAAATGTTCATTCTTATTATTTTGACCATGATTACCACCGAAGTGGTTACCATTTCTTGCATATTGATTCCCTCCACGCTTATTGTCATCAATTCGATGATTGTTATCACTGGTATTATCATTTTGCCGGCTGCTCTCTTTTGGTTGGGTTGACTCATTATCGCGCTCCAATAACTGAGCCTTATTAACAACATCTGAATACAAACATAGTTTATGAGAGATAAGATATTGACGTATCTCGGGTTTCAAACCTCTTAGAAATATTCACGTCATTCTCTCCTCATTATCAACCAAATGGGACGCAAACCGGGACAACTCGACAAACTTGGCTTCGTACTGCGACACGGTCATGTTATTTTGTTCCAGTTTAATGAACTATACCTCTTTCATGTGACGAATACTTTTGAGAAAGTACTTGTCGTTGAACAGTTCTTGGAACTTCTCCCAAGACATCTGTAGTGCGGCAGGTTGAGTACGCTTTACAGATTCCCACTAGTAATCTGCCTCTGCCCACAATATGAAGGTGGCAAAGGGAACCTTTTGCTCCTTGGAGCATCCCAAGACATCAAATATCTTACAGATCTGCTTTATCCACGTCTCCGCCTTAAGTGGTTTTGGCTCTCCAAAAAACTCCGATGGTCCCAGCTCCTTGAACTGTTTGGCGGTGACCGTCCGAGAGTTGCCAATGTTTCCACCTGCATTTTGGACAGGACCCGCTCTCGCCTGATGTTGCATGAATTGCATGAAGCCTCGAAACATTCCATCGTTCATCATTTGGTCACTGTTGTTGTTTGCATTAGGATTGTCACCTTCCTGATGCACATTATCCTGATTATTGATCTGTGGAGACTCAACGGTCTCCTGTGCTCCATTGATGTTCTCAACATTCTCGGATGCCATTTTAAAATACTGCCAAAAAATAAGGGTTAATTAATATATCACATATAATCCCTATACTCTGACCAACCAATTAAATATCAAATAAACTTAGGTAGGTCATACTAGCGAAGGAATTCCCCGTCTCTCCCCTCCTAGTTCTTGTCTCACGTCTCAGCCAGGGATCATATCCCTAAGCTTTGATACCAACTGTGATGCCCCCAAAATAGGTATACATAACCTATTCTGAGTCGTCAAATACATAGTACAGAATACAAATACATCTTTAATATACAATAAGAGTACTGTGAGTTTTAATACAATTATTGTCTTCTAGACAATATCCACTCTCAAAATAAGTCCTCATTATATTAATTATCACATTATTTAACAGAATAGTGAAAACTACTAATACTATCATCTGGACCGTCACTCCGTTCCCCGACTAGTCCCGGCTACGTTCTCATTTCCTGAAGAGAACAGTGAAAGAAAGGGTGAGCTCAACTAGCTCAGTAAGAAATATTATGACTAAGATAATGCATAATAAATTATCATTAGTCTTCAACAGTGTTAAACTGATAAAATATAATAGACATCAAGTTTAACTGCAGCAGAACATGCAATCCATTAAAAGAGTCAAGTAGAGAATAAAATCTACTATCTTTTATGATTTAAAAGGTTTTTCATCACTTTTATCGCTGTGACTCAGCTTAATAAATAATTCACATCATCCCTGCACTACGGCCAAGGATATTCATTAGTATCACAACCATAAATTATCCATGCGCTACGGGCCAAGGATATTTGTGTATTCATCAATAGTCATGATCATGCCAACAACTGTCCATCAATGCACTACGGGCCAATGAGGACTTTTACCACATCATTTGTAACATTACGGTCACGATTACACTGAATAATCCATGGTCATAATCATACCAAGTCCATCTATGCACTACAGGCCATAGATGACTTTTAACAAAATATAAATATGAGGATGATGATAATGATATAAGAATTCAATAAAACAAGTTCAAGAATTAATTTATTCAAGAACTAATAACGTCCAAATTGTCAACATGATACTTCTTTGTAGAGTAAAATTTAAGAATACTCAGAAGAATATTTCCACGAAAAGATACTAGATGAAGTGCAAATATCAAGGATATTCCACCAATTTCATGGAGTATAGAAGTCAAAACTTTAACCAACTGAGTATAATAAAGAATGAATTAACAAAAGAAATCACCATGCATGCGGTACTTCGCATAAACAGGTTATTCCAACATAATAATAAATAACGGAACCAGGTCAGGCGTAATACGCACCGACAGGATATTCCAACAGAATAATAAAGAATGGAATAACAACAGAAATCACCATGCATGCGGTACTTCACATAGACAGGTTATGCCAACAGAATAATAAATAACGGAATCAGGTCCCTCGTAAAACGCACAGACAGGATATTCCAACAGAATAATAAAGACGGAACCAGTTCTGGCGTAAAACGCACAGACAGGATATTTCAACAGAATAATAAAGACGGAACCTGGTCCGGCGTAAAACGCACAGACATGATGTTCCAACAGAATAATGAAGAATGTAATAACAACAGAAATCACCAAGTATAGAGTAGACCGCGTATACAGGTTATTTCAACAGAATAATAAAGAATGGAATAACAGAAGTTCTCTTCATGAATATGAAAAAAATAATACCCCTTACCTTATAAAGAAGAGTACTCCGACGGTAGGGCGGGGATATACTTGAAGAAACTAACACTACGCTCAAAGCTTTCTTAAATGCTAAAGAAATACGCTCAAGATAGAAGAATAATTCTCTCTATAGTTTCTCTCTCTAGAGTTTCAGTGAATTCGTAAGAAATAATGAAGGAATGAGCTTCTATTTATAGAAGAATGGACTGAATAGTAACCAATCTATGAACGGTCCAGATCGATTTACTTTAAATGGACGGTCCAGATTGGTTTACAATAAAATATAATATATTCTATTTATAATCTAATAAATTGAATAACTTTTAAAAAGATTTTACTATGCAAACACTATGCAGACACTATGCAAACACTATGCAAAATAAAATATAATATATTCTAATTATTGTCTAATAAAACGAATAACTTTATAAAAGTATTCCGTTTTATATAAAAAGATTTTACTATTAGCCTGATAAAACGAATAACTTTATAAAAGTATTCTGTTTTATATAAAAAGTTTTTCTGTTTTATTACATTAATAATACTAATAAAACAAAACTTCATCATCATTATTATTATTCACACTATTAATCGACCAGGTCGTTCCCAGGAAAGAGGGGGCTTTCCAATAAGGATTTCTCCCTATTGGCGCGCAATTAGGTGACCAAACCTCTCCTTGGCAGAACTTCTAGACATCGTTAATCATGCAAATAATAATACTAATAACTCTGTCATCTCAATTATTGATTTAATAATATATAAAATATCGACATTAATTGAATAAAACTGAATGACTTCTCACGTAAGCATCAATAATCAATATCGTGTGTTACTATGCAACCACGCGTATTGCATTGTAATTAGTCATTGCAAAACTGATAATAAATAGGCTGATGACAGCCAAAACTGGAGTTGGCCTTGCATCTAAACTCTTACAAGCTTTATCTTAGAATTGATCACGGTTAACAGTTTTATCCTTGTTTTGAGCTGTTTTGTATTAATTTATTCAGAGAGTTAAAGAGTGCCATGTTTTACTATCATGATACGCACTTTGCTTTGGATGCATCCCTTTACAGATCATACGAATTCTTTAAATATATGAACATCATGGGAGCGAAATGTTGAATGAACATAGTCCAAGAGTGGTCTGATGATTACTCTGATCCCTTATTTGATCGTAGTCTATCACTTTGAGGTGACGAGGACCTTGTGAATTGATATGAGTTATAGCAAGTTAGGTGCCTTTGGTCTTTCTCGTCCACACTTTTGTCTAAAAGGAATGGAGTCCCATAATAAGTACCTACTGCTTTCTGATTTGTAAGTTTTTAGATGGATATAACTTCACTCGCGAGCTTCTTAGAGTCCAAACTCTGCCTGCTTTAGATTATCAATCAGAATTTGTTACAACTTGAAGTTGTGCACTTTTTGTTGGCAATTGATATTGTTTCCCCCAGTTTTGCTTGTAAGAAGCGTGTTGAAGTTTTCATTTTTATGTTGCCTTTGAAGATGTTCACTCTTTGTATGGAACCTTGAGATTTCAATTTTCGAAAATTGTACTTAGTGAGTGATGTATAATGTGATTTCTTCTTGAAATTAAGTTGCTCATGAGTAGTGATACTTACAGTTGTAGTTGTTTGTGATGATTGACTATTCTTGTTGTGATTGTGATGTAATATAATCATCTCACTTTTTTGTTACAGAGGAAACTGATATTGAAACATACACACAAGTACAAGCTGGGACTTTGAAGGCCTCGAGCTGACCCTGTGAATGCTCAATGATTTCCAGAAGGCTTATTCCATTTTTCTAATATCGTTCGCTTTGGATGTCATGGAGACAGAAATATCTGAAGCATTGTTTTCTCATGGATTGATAATTGGTGACTTATTATGTGTTGGGAATTTTTATTTTTTTTAAAGTAAGCCCTGTCTGAAAATTTAATTAGTTGTACATAAGTATTAAGTTAATGATTGTATAATTAAATATAATATCAATTGTCTATATTTGTCTTTATATTGGAAAAAAAGTGTTATTTATTAGGAAAAAATAGTAAAAGAATCAAAATTATATTTAAGACATGAAGAGTTTTTTAATATTATTTTACTTGTGACATTCTTTTTTATTTATGTTTTAGTACCATATTTTACTTGAGCACACTTTTAAAATGTATTAATTGAGTTGATGAATAATAATTGATCAAAGTAAAATAAAATTATTTTCTAAGTGGATCAAGCTGCTATCATTAATATACGAGTTGGAATTTTTCTTAATATATTCATGATTTAATTCGAACTCATACACTTGCTTTTGTATTTTAAACGAACATGATAATTGAATAGGTAAAATAGTAAAGCATTGGTGTCCGCATAAAAGAGCTCATCTTACACTTGACATAACTCAATACTCTTCACCTTATAACAAATTATTATTTTTTAGTATAAAATTGGAACAAATCATGATTATATATTATGTAAACCTTAATCTATACAAAAAAATGAGGAAAAAGTCAATAAAAATAGTATTTATTATACATTTTTTTGACATTTATAGCAATATTTAAGAAGTTCCCTGCATGAGTTTCACTCACTAAATCTTATCAGGAAATAAACAGCAAACAGCAAACAGCAAACACAAGGGCTTCAAAACTTTAGTGATTGTTCATAAAGCACACTGGTTTGTAAAATCACAAACCTGGTCTAAGTTGAGAAATAAAATAAATAATAAACAAAAATGTATTTACAGAAATTGGCCCCGAAAACGGCTAGCCTAAAACCTACTCTACTGGTTTAGAATCCTTCTAATAACTAAGTGTGATCCTTCCTGGTCTAAGATCCAAGAATCTAAATCTGCATAACTGTTGAAAGGTGATAGAAACACTAGCTTTAGCAAAAGCACATTGATCGAACTTTTGAAAATACGAGTACAGCCAACGTTCTGCATTACTAACCAAAAAACGGAAGAAGGAAATTACTATTTACATACTCATGAATCTTGAAACTACATCTACTGGTTACTTGTGCAGATATGTTCTTTAAATATTTGACTCGAGTAATATGCTGTATGCTGTTTGTTGTTTATCCGGATGAAAAATTTGCCAGAGCGCTTTCCTGCAGCGAAAATTAGAGATGAAATTATTATCCTTCTAACCTGATTTCCCTTCTCACCCCATCACATTCCACAATCACACAACAAACACTCCAAGAAAGAGAGATGACTTTTTCATTTAATACATAAATTATGAGATTAATAGTATTCTTGGCACACACATTGTGTGTGTAATTTAAAAATATTTTAAATAAATTTTGTGAGAATAAATGAGAAATTATTGGAGAGAAAATAGGGGTTGATAAAGGAATGGAGAGAGAAGGAAAGTTTTTGAGTTTAAAAAGTATCTGCTTCTATCACTTAAAGGGTAAATTCAGAAATAAAAAAAGGCTTCACAAAATTGTTTACAATAAAAAGCAGTTACCTATTCCTCCCGCTTCTCCCCCCCCCCCCCCCCAACTTAAGGATAAGAAAGCCTGATTTTAGACAACTTAAGAGTCAGTTTTTTATTTATTTGCTCAAGCCTGCAACTAAAATAACGATAAAAACAAGTCTGTTTTTAGACCAGTCCAATATTGGCTATTTTCTTCTACACTTGTCAATTTTCTTTTTTTTGGGTTATTTTATTTTATTTATTATAATTTTGGGTAAAAAGATAACAAATGGGGCCTGAGTTAATTGAACCAATACTAGAGATTCTAAAACCGACCCATTAGAGTTGGTTTGAATGTCTACTTACACTTATGCAAAACGTAAAACTATAACGAGAGCAGTACAATGCTGCTCACATCAGTGCTGTTTATGCTCGTATGCCAGGTTCCATTTAATATTGGACAATACTAAAGACAATACTATCTGGAAAATACAACATGGAATCAAACTTATACGAAAGGTTCAAGACAAGGTTGTACAGAAATCTACCTGAACTTGATGGCATACATTCATTTGAATCATACACGAGAACCTAGAAGACCTGAAAGTTGACAATAAAAGAACAGATTAATTTAGAGTAACCAATATACTAGTAAAATCAAATGAAAGACAAATTGTTTGGGTTTGTCTTGAAATATGCATAAATTTCTAATTTATTTCAAAAGCTTAATAGTTCAACAAACCAGTAAATCATTTGTCATTCTAAACACCAAACACTATTTTCTCTCCTGATAAAGTATTCTTTTGTAGTCACTGGATGGAAATAACCGTTTTGACACAAAAAACTTTATGTATCATCTTCAAAACTGAGGACAGTTGCAAAGCTGAGATAAAAGTATTCCTACAACAGATATAAACATAGGTTTTAGCAATAACTAGTTAAATAAAAAATTGACATGTTCATAAATCCAACACATGAAAGATACTTCGGAAACAAGTAATGCAATAAAACTGATGAAGACGTATGAGCCAGCAGGATTTTTGGGAAAGCACTAATGACGATTTATGACAGCTGATTTGCCTTAATTAGATTTTCTAAGACCTAAGAATAGAAACACAAAGTAGGCAATGTGATTACAGGACATAGGATCAATGATACAATTATAAATATATACTAATGAGATCTTCTTTATATATAATAAATCTTATAGTCACATAATTAAAAGATTAAATACACTAGTTCAGAAAATAAGACGGCAGGATAAAGTACAAGAAAATTTTAACCATCTATAACATTAAGCATAGTTTATAAAACCCTACTAAAGGAGTTCAATTTGTCTGATATCTAAATAGTTTAAGCTGTTAAAATTCCAACTTCATGGTCAAGCCCTTAAACTGCATTATCCCCTTAGGATTTCATCAGCAGTATATAAATGAATCACAAATTCCATGTAGGAATCCAGATGACAATTGTTATAACTCTGAAAGAGAATATAGGCTTTTACCTTGAAAGATGATAACAATGCAGAAGAGAATCGTTACAACCATTGCAATAAAATTTGTGTTAGATGATGATGCCTTCTCGGATTTCTTTTTCTTCAAATTCTTCATTCGTTCGATCCTTTTACGCTTTAACATGGCAAGCTCAGAAAATTCTTTGACATATTTCATATCAGCAGCATCCAGCAATGGACCTTTAGGAGGCCTAGGAGGTTTGGAAGATTTTTTAGGATTTGCATTCTTCTGCTTCTCTCTAGTTATCTTCTTCTCCAGTGAATCCACCATATCTTCCCCCACCTTGTTTGACAATATCTCCATATTCTCAACAGAAATCTCACCAGAATTTAACAACTCATCATTTGAACCTAAACCATCCCAAACCCTTGCAGATTTGTTTAATCCCACAAACCCACTCCATGTCCTACGCAGCACTTTCTTTCCATTTTCACCACTCAGATCCTGGACTATAGTTCCATCTTCATCACTTGTATTCCCCCCACTTTCCAAATCAATATCAATATCACTTCCTTCAGAATCTAGATGACCCATCACATGCCCAAATTTCCTTTCTTCTAAATTCCAACTTCAGACTAACTAATATTAGATTTTGTAACCATTCACCGTATCAGCAAGAGGTGATAAACCCTTTAAGCTAACCCATCATATCAAACACGTGAATGATTCTTTTTTCAACTAATTGTCGCCATAAACACAACAACCTTAACTAAAGCAATAACCTTTTATCTTGCTCAAACTGCTGAAAGTACTACAACTGCATATGAATCAACCCTAAATTGTAAAGCCCATAAGAAAAACTTCAATCTATCCTCAACTCACTTAAAACTTCACACTGTATATCAATTAAAAGTTTTTAGCTCCCAATAGTATCCTGCTTTCAAACATCGAAAACAATAAAAAGAATATGAAAATGGGACCATGAAAACACCTCATCTAAAAAATCCACAAAACTTACCTACACACAGAGTTACAGGTCTGTATTTCTTAAAAGATAAGGAAAATGAAATCAGGAAAGCAAAAAGTGAAATTAAAGTGAGAGCTGGACTGTTATGTGAGAATTTTGTAAAAGCATTTTGTTCAAGTCCATTCAAAACTTTAAATTTTACTGAAAACTGAAATTTCCAATAATGATATCACTTTCTTCTGAATATAAATGATCCATCACATTTCCAAATTTATTTTCTTATAATTGGCACATTCAGATTTCTTGTCATTATAAAAGTTCCAAATTGATCACCATATCAGCCAGAAATATATATATATATATATATATATATATATATATATATATATATATATACACACACACACACACATATCAATTAACCCATTTCAAGTAACTCGTCATATCAAACACATAAAGTAGTCAAATTTCAACTAATTCTAATAATAAATACAACTACTTCAGTAAAAGAAATCACCTCATACAACCTCAGTATATAAAGCTACCTGAAACAGTACAAAGCCATAACCTTTTTCATGATTCCAAATTCAAAAAAGCAATCTTTTTTATCTTCCACTTTCTTCAAACTTCACACTGTTTATATATTCAAAATTTCAAATCTTTTGAGCTCTCAAACGCGAAAAATATAATATAAAAAATAAATGGTCAATATGGTAATGACCCATTTTAAAAACCCAAAAAAACCCACAAAACCCAGACAGAGAAATTCATCTTCAAGTCGGGTTAAAATTTAAAATTCTGAAAACTAAATTGCTGAAAGATGTAAACATTAAAATTCATCAAAATTCTTTCTCTTAGGATTCTCAGAAGCCAAACAAAGGTAAAAGAAGAGAAAAACTACAACAATCGGAAAAATTAAAGAGATAATCTTGAACATGAAATAATTTAATTTGAAATACATAACCTGAATTAGAAATTACCAAAGGAAATGAATGGGAAATAAATTAAGTACCAACAGTAACAATACAAATATAACTCCAGAATTGTAAATCAGATTGACTTACATTAGTACTGCCAAGAAGAAGATTGGTCGACCAATCGAACTGTAAGCTTACCTAAGATCATCGCTCTTCGCTCCTCCTATATGTAAATTGTAGAGAGAGAGAGAGTGAAGATATGGACAGATGGTCTAAACGGCTAAATCGCGCCGGCTTGCTATGCTCATAAGCCCTATACGCTGTCGTTTCAAAAGCTTTTCAAGTTTTTTTTTTTAAATACAATACTTCCTGCAATAAAAGAAAAATTAAACATGTAATTTAATAATTTTTATTATCATTTTTAGTATCCCACTACCACTATTAAATTTTTAAAAATTAAACTATTTTTTTTCCAATAAAAGATATAATTTTCAAGGAACTTGTACAAAAAATTATACTTATTTACATGGAAGATGTTAAAAATTGGTTGGAAATGTATATTTTATATGTTCAGTGATCACATTTAAACTTTTTAAATTAAGTCGATCAATTGCAAATTTTAAAATTTAATTTTTGTAAATAGTTATACTCCTTGATTAGATAGTTTATGATAAATATGATGTACAACTAAAATAAAATTAGTTAGTTCATATAATTAAATTTTAAATTTTAAAATTTCTCGAAATGACTGCATACAATAAAGTAAAATGAGTTGTGAAATGGAAGAATACATGTTGTTTAAAATAGGAAATTGATATTTCCATATAAAAGAATGATCATAAGTCTCTCTCACATATTTATGTATTTCGTTTACTATTCATGTGAAAAAAATTATATAAAAATATTATTTTTTTATGTAAAAATATCATTGAGTCAGTCAGCTAGAAATGTATTGCATGACCATTCATAATTTAAACTGGTGACTAATCATGGCACAATAAACTAAACATATACTTTAGCCAAATTCATCTGAAATAAATAAGAAATTAGCAGGAGTATATATATATATATATATATATATATATATATATATATATATAGAAATTAGCAAGGATCAAGTGCATACATTTTATCTTACTCGCCCGTGCTCACCTCCCTTTAGCGACGGACCCGACGACGATTTTGGTCATACAACCGCCGTCTATACTTTTAGCGACGAACAACATATAGCGTCGCTAAAAGTATAGACGACGGTTGTATGACTAAAAACGTCGCCGGGTCCGTCACTAAAGGGGGTGAGCACGGGTGAGTAAGATAAAGGGTATGCACTTGATCCTTGCTCTCTCTCTCTCTATATATATATATATATATATATATATATATATATATATATATATACGGAGAGGATCTAAAGCGGACCAAATAAGCGGACCAATGAACGGACCAAGTCAAAAACACGCGGGTTTCAGGGCGCGGGTTGGCCCTGAAACCCGCGTGTTTTTGCCTTGGTCCGTTCATTGGTCAGCTTATTTGGTCCGCTTTAGATCCTGCCTGTATATATATATATATATATATATATATATATATATATATATATATATACACACACGGAGAGGATCATGTTCATACCCCTTTATTTAACATACTTTACTCACCATCTTTAGCGACAGTTCGGTCCGTCGCGTATATTAGAAAATCGTCAGCTTAACTTTTAGCGATGCATCGAACCGTCTCCATAACATATAAACTGTTTATCTGTTCTATAGCGACAGACCAAATCGTCACCCGATCCGTTGCGAAAAATGATGAGTAGAGTATGTAAAATAAAGGGGTATGTACCAAAATCGGACTATATATATATATATATATATATATATATGGGAAATGATCCATAGCAAGTATTTGCTATGGAGGAAAATTGAGCAAATAACATCTTAGTCGTTCGTTCCATTAATCTATGGCGCAGATTAAAACTGGACAATGCTCGTCCGCTTGACGAACTGGCGGAAGGAGAAAATTAAAACCCACAACCGCTACTTGGACTAGCGGAGTATAAAAACAAAATACTTTGCCCCACCCCCAAGCGGAACAGTTAATGCAAAATAAACCAACTTGTCATTTGACCAATCTATAAAATCAAAACAAATAAAAGATTAAATATATAAAAGTAAAATCCTTATGATGATTACGCAGACAATATGCATATAAGAAAAGGTCGTCGCTGTTGATGGTCTTTCTTTTTTCTCTTTGACACTTGTCGGAAGCTTCACCGGTGATGAAGCTTATGAACTCAGATACGCACTCTTGAACCGTTTCTTTAGCCTCCTTGGAAATTTTCGCATTGGCCGGAAGGGATTTTTTCATGATACGGCTGACGTTGGTGATGGGAAGGAACCGGTCTTGGTCTTTGGAGGAGCAGTCGGAGATGTTGCCGGACGACGGGCTTCCGACCGGGCTAGTTTGGCTTCTTTTTCCTGTCATGGAGGAGAGAGGTGAGAGAAATCTACCATGAACTTCTTTTTCTTATATGCATATTGTTTATGCGTAATCATAAGGATTTTACTTTTATATATTTAATCTTTTATTGGTAATCATAAGGATTTTACTTTTATATATTTAATCTTTTATTGGTTTTGATTTTATAGATTGGTCAAATGATAAGTTGGTTTATTTTGCATTAACTGTTCCGCATGGGGTGGGACAAAGTATTTTGTTTTATACTCCGCTAGTACAAGTAGCGGTTGTGGGTTTTAATTTTCTCCTTCCGTCAGTTCGTCAAGCGGACGGGCATTGTCCAGTTTTAATCGGTGTCATTGATTAATGGAACGGACGACTAAGATGCTATTTGTTCAATTTTCCTCCGTAGCAAATAATTGCTATGGATCATTTCCCTATATGTATATATATATATATATATATATATATATATATATATATATATATATATATATATATATATATATGAGAAGTGATTCATAGCTTGCATTAGCTATGAACACTATTGCAACTAACTCATCTCTTGTCTTCCAATGGAAGATCTAAGGGTTGGGTAAGAGCCAGCCGTTACTTCCTCTAGCGGCCAGCTAAATTCTTTTATGTTGGTCGCTACTCTCTCTAACGGCCAACATAAAATAATTATACTTAATATAAAATTCTTTTATTTTAGCTTATTGTAAAATCCCAAATTTTATGAATAAAGATTTAAATTTCTTGATTTTTTTTAATATTATGGTGTGGATTTAATATAATGTTATAGTTGTGGGTAATATTTATAAATTTTGTAAAATATGCAAGTTGTTATATTATATTCGATTGGTCGGGAAATATTCTTTGCGTCGGAGAATATTCGTACGACGACACAATCATTGGTGGACCCCACAACAGAATTATTGTCGGATTGAGAAAATGACAAAAATATTTTTATTGGCCCATTTTAAATCCTTGATTTTATTGGCCCAAAAATAATAAAGTGGTAAAAATTGAGTGTCGATCCCACAGGGAATTCCAATCAATAAACTCCAACTACTAGTACTATACCAATTCAATTTTATTTAAACAACTGCAAATTGTTATTTTTTTAATTAAGGCAACTAAATTAATCAATTAAAACTTAACCCTCAATTTAAACAACTGCAAATTGTGTTATTCTAGAAGCAAGAATCGATGAAGAGAGGAAATCTCAACCCTCAATTTTATTGGCCCATTTTAAATCCTTGATTGAGTAGGAACTGTGGCCTATAGACTCGTTTTACCGCCAAGTATGTCGCGTGTTCATAACATTTTTCGCGTATCGTTGTTATTAAAAACTTAGTCTTGGGGGGACTTTGGAGCCAAATTTCGGAATAATTAATGAATCTAAAAAATTATGAAATCGTGTGGGTTTTATAGAGCATGTTACAAGCTTTCTATAGCTTCAAAAACGGACTAATTCCGATAACGGATGAAGAAGTTATGAAGATTTGGAGTATGTGTGTCAAAAGTTATAAAATCTAGAAAATTGGAGTTAAGTGCCAAAGGTCGAGTGCCTAGGCACTAGGCTCGGCGCTTAGAATCTGTTCTTGGGTGCCTAGGCGCTTGCCCAAGGCCAAATTGGGCGCCTAGGCACTGGTCAAGTGTTAAGCCAAAATCTGTCCGGACATCCTTTAGTAAATTAGGCATAACTTTTTTATACAAACTCTGATTGAGGTGATTCAGGATGATTCAGAAAGATAACGAATATACTTAAAACTTTCATTCTTTATATTTTGAGATTTGAGGTCGGTATCAAGGCCTAAAATGGCTATTTTAGGGACTGATGTTCATTTAGAGGCAATCAGAGGACATCGAGCATGCACGTATGCAACGTGTAATGTTTTCGATGATAAAGGTATTCAAGGTATCCTCACCTCTTCGGCATACCAGATACGTACGTAAATTTTGAGGGCGAAATTTCATAAGGAGGGGAGATTGTGAGACCCAAGATTTTATGAATAAAGATTTAAATTTCTCGAAATATTTTTTTTGAATATTGTGGTATGGATTTGATATAATATTATAGTTGTGGGTAATATTAAGCAAGTGGTTATATAAATTCGATTGGTCAGGGAATATTCGTTTTAACAAGGAATATTCGTACGACGACACAATCATTAGTGGACCCCACAACGGAAGTATTGTCATAGTAAGAAAATGACATAATGATCTTTTATTAAGAATAACGGTGAAAGTGTTACCGTTAAAACTGTTGAACTACCCGATAGTAAAAGTACAGTAATACGCGTGGTTTCATAGTAGCATACGATATTGGTTATTGATGCTTACGTGAGAAGTAACTCAGTTATACTCAATTATTGCTACAGTAATTGTGTGCTGCATCATATGTCTCATATTATTGATTCAATTATTGTCACAGTATCATCTGTATAATATGTTATATTATTAAATCAATAATTGAGACGAAAAAGTTATTCATATTATTATTTGCAATATTGACAATGTCTAGAAGTTCTGTCAAGGAGAGGTTTGATCATCTAATTGCGCTCTAATAAGGAGAAATCCTTATCGGAAAGCCCCCTCTTTCCTGGGAACGACCTAGTTGTTAAATATTGTGAATTATATTATTAATGATGAATAAGTTTGTGTTGATTAAAGATGAAATTGATAGTTCCATTGTGTTGGAATTATTAGTGTTAGTGGAAATTGACATTTATTTCGATATTAATTGATGTTTGGAAATTATACTGACCAGTCGGGTAATTAACTGGATAAATGAGCAATTAATTGCTATTAATTCACATGATTATAACTATTTGTTCACATGTGTGTACTATTGATTCACATTCTTGTACTATTAGGGGAGGTGGTGCAAGATTGATAATACTTGCATGACTAAGTTAAAAATGGAGGTATAGTTGAAGGTACTATACTATAATTCGTATTTTTACATATTATAACTATTGATTCACATGACTGAACTATTGATTCACATTATTTACTATTAGGGAAGGTGGTGCAAGTTTGATAATACTTGCAGGACTAAATTAAAAATGAAGAAAAAGAGGAAGGTATTTTACTATAATATTTGAGCCCCAAAACGTGCAATTATCGAAACTATATTTTCCTATAAATAGAAGCTCGTTCTTCCTTCATTTCTCACCAACTCACTAAAGCTATAGAGCAATTATTATAGAGGGAAATTATAGAGAGAAAGAAGAAGAGAAGTCTACTACCTCACTATTTCAGTATCCAGTATTCTTCTAAGGTAAGGGGTATTATTCTTTCGTATTCATGATGAGAATTATTTTCTTTCAATACTCGTAAGAGTTGTAATTCCATTCTTTATTATTATGTTGGAATAACCTGTCTATGCGAAGTACTACATATATGGTGAAATTCTTCTGTTATTCTATTCTTTTTTATTCTGTTGGAATAACCTGTCTGTGCGGTCTATTGCATTCTTGGTGAATTCTGTTGTTATTCCATTCTTTATTATTTTGTTGGAATATCCTGTCTATGCGGATTACGCATGACCTGGTTCTGTTCTTTATTATTCTGTTGGAATATCCTGTCTGTGCGGATTATGCATGACCTGGTTCCATTCTTTATGTACGGGTTACGCATGACCTGGTTCCATTCTTAATTATTTTGTTGGAATAACCTGTCTGTGCGGATTTCGCATGCCTGATGAATTCTTCTGTTATTCCATTTTTTATTACTCTGTTGGAATAACCTGTCTATGTGGATTATCGCATTCATGGTGAATGATCCTTCGTATTCATTCCTTATTAAATTGTGGAAATGATCTGTCTGAGTGGATTACCACATGGCGTGCAAAAATTCATTTGCGGTTTCATATATTCTATTATACTCAGTTGGTTAAAGTTTTGACTTCTATACTCCATGAAATTAGTGGAATATTCCTGATATTTGCGCTTCATCCAGTATCTTTTCATGAAAATATTCTTCTGAGCATTCTTGAATTTTACTCCACAAAGAAGTATCATGTTGACAATTTGGACGTTATTGATTTCTGGATAAATTAGAATTATAAATCATTAAAATTTATCCCTGAACTTATTTTATTGAATTATTATGTCATTGTCATCATCCTCATGTTTACATTGTGATGAAAGTCATCTTTGACTTACGTGCATAGATGGACTTGATATGATTATGACCAGGGATTATTCGGTATAATCATGACCGTAATGTGACGAATGATGTGGTAAAAGTCCTTATTGTCCTGTAGTTCATTGATGGACAGTTGTTGGTGTGATTATGACCAATGATTATTCGGTATAGTCATGACCATTGATGATTACACGAATATCCTTGGTCGTGGTGCCGGGATGATGTTGTTTATTTATTAAGCTGAGTCTCAGCGATAAAGTTGATGACAAACTTTTTAAATCATAGAAGATAGTAGATTTTATGTTTTACTTGGCTCTTCTAATGGATTGCTTGTTCCGCTGCAGTTAAACTTGTTGTCTAATATATTCTATCAATTTAACATTATTGAAGGCTAATGATAATTTATTCTGCATTATCTTAGTCATAATATTTCTTACTGGGCTAGTTGAGCTCACCCTTTCTTTCAGCTTCAGCTTCAAGAAGGTAATATTACTTTGAATATGTTCTTAATTTCAAACTAGATGAAATTCTTAAAAATTGGCATGAACTACTTAATAATTAGTTTGGAAATTTGTGTCACTTGGATAACTGAGATGTATAGATGTTTTAGAATCAATATTTTTGGTATGATCGAGTATGCACGTTAAGAGGTTTATGCATATTATATTCAACTGCGACACTTCCCTAGTTAAAACCAGCGCGATCGCGCTGGTTGTCAGTGGTTAAAAATTGTTTTACTTGTAATTTAATATTCTAGGCAGGTGTGTTTAACTTAGTTATGTAATAAAATAGGTCTGAAATGATGTTCAAGTTGCCATGTATGAAATAAGTTACCTTAATAAGAGTTTTTTTAAAAGAAAATTTGGAAGTTTGAAAACAAAACTTGATGAACATTGTGTTACTTGCATTCTGACCGTTTTGAACATGCCTCTCTATTCTTCTAAATATGAATGATATGTTGGTTCATCAAGTTAGGCATGTTATACACTATTCTAGCATAGTTTAAAGTGAGTTTTCAAGTGTTAAACTATACTAACTATATATAAATGAGTTGATTATTGAGCATGTGTATTAAAAGTACTTAGCATTATTATGTGGCTTAATGGTTAATATAGTTAGTCCTTTATGAAATGCACTCATTTAGCCTTGTTGAATAGAAATTTTTAAATAAAACCATAACGTTTGAAAGTAAACTTGAAATGAGCATAAGAGGGACAAAACTTAGCCCAAGACCTCTTAACATATGTATATGATATGTACACCTGGTGCCCTAAAGCCATCTGGTTTGGGAGTCATCGACCCAACGCTCGTTACATGGGTAACTAAGCGCCTAAGAAAACGAGCATTGAAAAAGAAAAGGCAAAACCTGAGCAGATCTGAATCGTGGCCTAGGTTATTCAAGTAATTAAGCCTAAGGGGTGTCTTTACACCTGATGCCCTAAAGCCATCTGGTTTGGGAGTTATCGGCCCAACGCTCACTACATGGGTGACTTAGAGCCTAAGAAAAGGGACATGTCATGCTCAGGCAAAGAAGCAAATAGAATGATCTCCTGACTCGTCTCTAAGTATGGCCTTTGTTACTCGAGCCAGTAGACCTGAAAGGGTGTCTTAACACCTAGTGCCCTAAAGCCGCCCGGTTTGGGAGTCATTGGTCTAAAACTTTTTAAATGTGTAATTATGAATAACCTATGTAAACGAGACAAGTTAGGCGAGAGAAAAGAAAAAAATTAAGAAAAAGTTGCAAGGTCATGGAAATGAAACCCCTGCTAAGAGTTACATCACCCATAGTTCTTATGTCATATGAAATCAATTCTGCGAAGAATAACATCTAGAGCGAAGATGAAGTATCTCTGATAAAGGGAGATAAGTCTTTTGAATCTGATCCTACCCATGAACAATGACCATGGATGTTTAAAAATTTCCTTGAGATAACTCATTCAATTTCAACTTCAAATGCCTCAAAAGTATACTTGATGACCCAAGCCATCAAACTTTTGTCCATTTTGTTATTCATTTGATATGCAGGATATTTCTCACTCTCAACTTGGTCAACAAAGATAGTTTCTCATATGAATCCCCGGTAATAATGTGTGAAAGGGCTGGGGCATTTTTTGATTCTAAAAAATGTATGGAAGGAGTCTAAGGCGAGATCCAACCTCTCATTCAAAGAAAGGGGAGAACTCTTGGGAAAAATCACGACAACATAATCTTGCCCCTACAAAAGAAGGTAAAATTCTTAAGAGAATCATTGACTCATCATCAAACATGTCAACCTGCGCCATATCCTCACAAGTCGGGGCCTCTACACCGAAGTTCAAATCTGGGCTGTGAAAGAATGGGTCGCACCCTACAGGAGATCAGCAGCACCCAGGTTATTAATACAACCGGGTCGCAAATAAAAAGCACATGGAAATGGGGCAGAAATGCCCAACAGCTAAAAGAAACTCCAAATCGCCTCAGAAGGGGTGAGACTCGAGGAAAATTCTGCTGTTTCAACTACCAACAGGGTTGAGACCGTTGTAAACTACCATTCGAGTAGGCACCAAAAAGGTTTGGTGATGATCAACCTTTGAAAACTACCGTTCGAGTAGGCACTGAGAAGGTTTGGTGATGATGATACCGTTGTAAACTACCATTCGATTAGGCATCGACATTCAACCTGGTGATAAAACCTTGAAAAATACCATTCGAGTAGGCATCAACATTCAACCCAGTGATAAAACCTTTGTAAACTCCAAACGTAAGCATCGACATTAACCCGATGGAAACCTAAACTGTTGGAATCAACCTCAACGTAGGTATTGACATCAACCAGATGGAAATCATTGAAATCGACCCCAGCATAAGCATCGGGAAGGTCCGATGGTTTCAACCATAAAATTATCCCCAGTAGGAATATTAAAGACGTCCAAGATATAAACATCTTAGTTAATCTTCATCAAACAAACTCATGAAAGTCCATTGGTGGAAGCTGTTGATGTCAACCACCAAAAAAGGCATCGATAAATTCTAAAGGTATGTGATGCATCACTTGATTTGCGATGTGCGAAGTTCAAAGAGCGATTTACGAGTTGCGAAGTACGATTGTCCAATTGCAAAATGCGATATGCGTAGTGCAAAATGCGAATTGCGAAGTGAGATTTGCAAAAATATTTTAATATTCATCATAACATTCATTGCATTGCGATTTGCACCATTAAATATACCTTGTCATATTTCAAGTGTCTAATAATCTTTGTCATGTCCATTTCATTACATTGCATAAACATGACAAAGAGGGGCTTCTGTAGACACTCGAAATTTTGTTTTCCTGTTACTAACAATATAGGAGGGCCAAAAGCGTCCTTTTCATACTCCAGAGTGGACCTGGAGGGCTACAACATCAATTTAAACCACGGAGACATCCCCGTGGAACATCAAATCAACCTTGGAGATTAACCCTAAGGAAAAGAAAAATTGACAACAATCAAATCCCGGAGACAACCCCAAAGAATAGCCAAAAGCCCCATGAACCCTAGAGATTACTCCGGGAGGTAAAAAAAGGTCATTTTGACAAGTCAACATCAACAAACACATTAGAGCTGTAAATCGGATCACAAAGAACCATTGCAACACTTCCGAGCGCAAACTACGCAAAACAGCTCAACGGACTACCTGCGAAGACTCAAAAATGCCATTTCGATCATGGACCCATCTTCTCGAATTCAGAAAAGGGCTAAACCTATGCCATTGCATAGCTCTTGAAAAGAGCTTTTCGGAATCGTATATAACACCTTCATACGATACTTGGATTGCAAGATACGAAGGTTTCAGCGCATAATAAGGCGAATGGATAGCCAACATCTATTTAGGGATGGTTTTTCCCCTTTTTATATGTCTTCCCGAACTCAGAATGAGACAAATAATATAACATTGTGAAGTTATAAGAAAGAGCTTTTTGGATTAATATGGAACGTCTTTTAACTCCCCCCGGATTGAAAGTTATGGTTGTTCCAGTGCACAGCATGAAAATCTGACCTAATGGGATGAAAATCGAGCATGTGGGGGCCCACTTTCGGCCTGCCGCAGATAGACCTACAGCTCCCCCTTTTTCATCTACAAAAATCCGATTTAGGCTCATTTTAGAGAGAAAAAAGTTAGAGAGGGAGGGAGTCGGTTTTAAAGAGAGAAAGTGAGCATTTCTTGTATTTAAACTCTGTAAATCTCAATTGTAAACACTCATATATACTACAATATATCAAATTTTAACTGGTGGAAATGGATTTTTCAAGCTTCAAAAGAAGTCTAAAGCCTTACTCGCTGCACACTGTAAGATCTTTTCTTATCCGAAGCTTTTACCTACTTTAATATATATATATATATATATTCTATCGATTAATTATGCTTGGATTACCAATCCGTGGTTTTTTATTACTTTAATATATATAAGTATATATATATATATATATATATATATATTTCTACCGATTAGTTGTGTCTGGATCATCAATTCGTGACTCTTTCTTATTTTAATATATATATATATATATATATATATATATATATTAATGGTTTACTGTGTTTAAATATTAGTTTTAACTGTTTATTCAATGTAAAGATGTAATATTTCTAGTTTGTGGAGTAAATTTATCTAAATATAGCCATATCTAACTTTTAACTGGTTTAAAAGTTGTAAAACTGGAACCATTGAGCTAGAATGACTAAGATTTATTTAAACCTAGTTTTCTTTCTAAGTTTTGTAAATATTAAGCAACCACGGGACTTAAATTTGTATCTAGAGGAAGCTGGAAGCTTAGGCTACAATCATACATGGATTTAACTAATGAATCCTTAGTTTGGCGACATTTAGATTAAGTATCTATTTTATTTCAGTATATTTGTCATGCAGGCTATTCATGTGATAATATGTGAGCCTAGGAACTATGAGATCTAAGATCCAGCTGATCACGGATCTAGATCTGGTTCCCATGATGGACTCTTTTCAATTGTACAACTAGCTTGCAAATCATATGTGTGGTGCTCGGGCCACTTCGATAGTTTTCAGGCTCATAAGAAGTCCGACACTTATATATATTATATCACAACAAGAAAAAGCTTTATTTTCGACGAAAGTATTGTCGACCAAACATATTCAGTCGATGTTAATATAAGACCGACCGAATATTTAGTCGACATTAATTCAGTTGGAATTAATTTATCCTCGACTGACATCAGTCGGAGTTAAGAACTTCTCCTTGGCATGAGGGTTTCCCGCCAGCGCGAATATGTAGTCGACTGAATATGTGTCATCCTCGACTGAATAACTCGTCGATGTTATCATAAAGTCAACCGACACAACCTCGACGGACTTCCGTCGAAAATAAACCTAAAAAAACCCTTCTCCTTCCCTGCGTCCTCTCATTTTCATTTCCCTCTCTATTTATACATTTTCCTCTCTATTTCTCTAGACTACATACTGGTCTCTCTCTCTCTCATACGCCCATCCAAACCTCCTCGATCTCCACCGGCCAACCCCCTCGATCTCCACCTGTCCCCCCACCCTGCACCCGTCGGTTCCCCCACTCCCCCCGGCCGGTCGTCCCCCCTGCACAACACTGCCCTGCCTCGGTACTGTTGGGTAAAATCTATATACGCACAACACGCAAGTATACGTGGTCAACAAGTAATAAAGTGATAAGTTGAGTATCGTTCCCACAGAGAATTATTTAATAAAAATCACCAAGTACTAACCCGTAACCAACTCAATCTTATTTAAACGAATGAAATGCAAATTAAATAAATTAAAATACTATTCCACTAATTAAATTAAGACTATGGAGATTTAAGATCACAACATCACTTATTGCTTCATTTAAGTTAACACACTTCTCATCAATTATTCTCTATCCTGAATTGTTAATCAAGAACACTAGAGTAGTATTAACCACCTCTCGATGCACTAATACCGTATTAACGTCAATCCACAATTAAGATAGAAATTTGTTAAACACCTTAATCAACTAACCCACTATATCTCTATGTGAATTACAATTGAAGAAGGTTGAAGAATAAGTTCTCTATCCGATTACATGCGATGTCAAGCATATCTCTACCTTAACACTCATCAAGTTTAAGCTACTAACAAAATCCTGAACACATGCTATCATGATAAGATCTAAATCTATACTTCATCTCTCGAGTTCATATAGATTATCACGGTAATTGATGGCCAAGCAATTAAACAATTAAGTTCAAACCACAATAGACAATCCTCACAATAGAACATAATAATTGATAACGAAGCATATTAAAATAAACTACACAAAAAGATCCATTGTAATCTCAAACAAAGAATTAGTTCATTATTATTGAATTAAAACTAAGAATCCACAATTGAATACACATTAAAAGATAAAGATAGAAGAAGATGAGAAGAAATAATCTATTGTCTGTAGATTTGACACTCCCTTCTTGCTCCTCCTTTGAATCTTCAATGGTCTCCAAGTTGCATCAATCTCTAAATCTCATAAAAACTAGTGTTTTTCTCTAATTTACTCTAATCTAATTTAATAGAATGCTCTCTAATCTCCTAATAATCTCTCTTCCTCTCTTTAATCTATGTTATTTCCCTCCTTTTATAAGCCTTTGTACATGTCTTTAAGTCCTCTTGGAAGTCCTTGAATCAAACAACTCGAAACAATCCTTTTCGGACTCAAATTCGGACAAAATCTCTTCACTTCCGCGTATACCCAGCCCCGGCTGGGTATTTCCTTTGTAACTATCCAGCCCCGGCTGGATAGCAATCTGCTAAAGCTCACAGGTACCCAGCCCCGGCTGGGTACTAAGCACAAAAACGCCCAGCCCCGGCTGGGTACCAATCTGCCAAAACGATTTTCTGCTGGAACCTCCTCTGCTAAAACTGCCATAACTTCTAAACCGAGAGGAGTTACGAGGCCCGCGACATATCAAATCGAAGCTATCGACGAGATCTACAACTTTCATTCTTTGAGCTTTGAGAAATAACGAACGTATGATAGTCAAAATTGAACTGGAAGTGACTGCTATGAAAATCACCACCCAAAACGGTGAAGTTCAACGTCCGTTGGTAGAAATGTCATAACTCTTTCATCCGAACTCCGATTTGAATGATTCAAGATGTTCCGGAAAGCTAAGAAGATGCTCTACAATATAGTCCAAGCTCCAAGCCAAGAACATGAAATGAACATAAAATTATAAACGATGTCCGGATTGCTTTTTCCTTGCATTTTCCTTGCCAATAATCGCTCACACCGCTTCCAAACGTATAACCTACAAAACGAACACAAAATGCATGAAAAGTAACTAAGACACATGAATAAAAACAACTAATTCAAGTAAAAGATACCGGATAAGTAGGTACAAAACCTACTTATCAAATACCCCCAAACTTAAACCGTTGCTTGTCCTCAAGCAACACAACATAATGCAATGCAATGCAATGGAATGCAACTAATCTATATGCCTACGAATCCAGCAGTATTGATAAACACAAATCTATTCACTCGGCCTTAGAGCAATCAAGCAAACACGATAATACTTCATATCAAAACCAATCAATAATTTCCTAGTTAATCATCAAGTCTTAAACTGTTATCACTGATATAGTGCGTGTGTGCTCAACAACAATGTTAACTGATATAAAATCAAATTTAACACATAACAAGTCTCTTCAAAGGCATCATACAGTGTAAACTTAAGAAATCCAAAAATAAGCTAAATCCAACTAAAATCAAACAATTACCAATATCGAGGGTTAACATGGGATACTTATGCTTTATTTTCATCTACGGGGGCTTTTTGCTCTTATTTCCCGTTTTATTCTCTTTTTTTTTCTTTTTTTTTTTTTTTTTACTTTTTAACCATGACTGTGCAATGTCTCATTCCATTAGGCTAACAGTGCTACCCCTTAGCGAGCTTTCGACCAACGACTCCCAGACCATATAAGACCTTAGGGCGCTAAGTTTTAAGATACCCCTTCGGGCGTACTGGCTCAAGTAACAAAGGCCCCGAAACAAAACTAGCCACTGTATTTTTTCATTTTATTTTTTTTTCTTTTCTTCTTTTTTTTTTGAAGCTTATATATCCCAATTTTTTTCTCGAACTTAAGTTTTTATCGAACTTTAGTCATCACTACTTATTCTTCTCATTCTTTCATTCAAACTAGCATTATCCTTTAGAGTCGCATTATGTATCAATTTAAACTCAATCAATCAACAAGTTGTTTTTATTGTGCTATCCTTATTATACCAGTTTCAAACAGAAAAAGATTCAATTCATAACAAGACATCACATCAAAAGCTCTAATAATCAGTATTATACTTGTTTACTCAATCTCATTCTCATCATTGGCCAAAATAAACTGTAAATATCAAACAGCTGGACTCATGCAAGATAAACATAGTAACTAACTATTATTTTTTGAATTTTTGAATTTTTGAATTTTGATTTTTTTTTTTAATAATGAACCTAAACTAAATTAACAACGTATGCAAAATAACATAACATACACATGAAACTAAACATGTAATAATGAACTAAACTAAACTCCCCCAAACTTAGCAATTACAATGTCCTCATTGTAAGAATATAGCGATAAATAGAAGAGAACTTCCCTGTAATCAGCTAAGCGTGAGTTAATGGTGGCGATGGCGGCGACGATCATTTTGCTATCCATTGGACCTCCAACACCTGCAATGAAGAGAGACAACATGGATTAGATTATAAGAGAGCTTAATAAGAAAATTAATTCCTATCTACTAAATAAACTAATAAAGCATATAAATATAAAAATTCCTGGGTTGCCTCCCAGTCAGCGCTTGATTTATAGTCTTTCAGCCTGACTTTGTCTGGTCAATGCTATCCAATTCCTCTTCGAAAGTTGAGAAACCCTCCATCCATCGGAAATAATATAGCTTTTGGTAGGTTCCCATTTATGATAGCCATTGCATCAAAGTCACCTAGCATGCTCTGGTTTGGAATGATCTGAACCAAGAACTCCCCACAGCTAGGTGTTTTCTCCATTGTGTATGTGATCACTTTGGGGCATGGAAGCTTGTCACACACAATGTGCTCTTTGTCTATCTTCTCTTTCTCTTCCCACCATGGATTAAAAATTGTACTCACTCTTATGTCAACAAAAGTTTCGCCGACGACATGACTACCAAGCGGGCACGGTTTAGCAAATCTAACTGGACCCTTGATCTTTGGCGGAGAAGGAACTTGGGGCACTAATAACATCGGCTCATCCTCGTTGGTACTCATAGTTAGTTCTTCACCGACCTTATTTTCATTATCCCCACTTGTCTCCTCTTTTTCAACATCTCGTGTCTCATCCAGTTGTAGATTTAGCTCGGGCACTTCATCAATCTCGGAATCCTCATCATAACACCGATTGTTTTGAGGACAATTGTTCAAGGCTTTGAGTATTTGATCCACATGGTTCTGCAGATTTTGCATTGATATCTCTTGATCAATCCTCCTCTCCTCATTTGATGCTATGAACTTGGACAACAATTCCTCCAACTTTGACTTTTCTTCTTTTAATGGAGGTTGATATGAGAATTCCGGTGTGTATGTTGGATTTGGAGTAGAGTATTGGTCTTGATAGTTGTAGCTCCATGAAGAATCCGGGTGATACCCCCAAACTTGATCATAATTATCATATGAATACTGATTGAGGTCGTTACCACCATACTGTACCGGCCCAAGATTGATGGCGCATTGATTAATCGGATGATTGCCAGCACAATAGCCACAGGTAACTGCCATCCTTCGACTCTGTTGGGCTGCGATAACGTTCAACTCCCTCGAAAGTTCTTCAATTTGTGCTGACATTGCGGAGAGTGTCGCGAGTCTGTCAATCTCCGCTTCCTTTGGTTGAGTCATGTTCGTGTATGGCCATTGATACGCAAAGTCATCCATGGTACCTGAAAAGAGAGAAATATAGGAAGAGAATTAAAAATAAAAATAAAAATATTTAAATTAAGACTAATTTGATTGAAATTAATATTGGTAAAAAATATTAAACTAATTCCCCGGCAACGGCGCCAAAAACTTGTTGGGTAAAATCTATATACGCACAACACACAAGTATACGTGGTCAACAAGTAATAAAGTGATAAGTTGAGTATCGTTCCCACAGAGAATTATTTAATAAAAATCACCAAGTACTAACCCGTAACCAACTCAATCTTATTTAAACGAATGAAATGCAAATTAAATAAATTAAAATACTATTCCACTAATTAAATTAAGACTATGGAGATTTAAGATCACAACATCACTTATTGCTTCATTTAAGTTAACACACTTCTCATCAATTATTCTCTATCCTGAATTGTTAATCAAGAACACTAGAGTAGTATTAACCACCTCTCGATGCACTAATACCGTATTAACGTCAATCCACAATTAAGATAGAAATTTGTTAAACACCTTAATCAACTAACCCACTATATCTCTATGTGAATTACAATTGAAGAAGGTTGAAGAATAAGTTCTCTATCCGATTACATGCGATGTCAAGCATATCTCTACCTTAACACTCATCAAGTTTAAGCTACTAACAAAATCCTGAACACATGCTATCATGATAAGATCTAAATCTATACTTCATCTCTCGAGTTCATATAGATTATCACGGTAATTGATGGCCAAGCAATTAAACAATTAAGTTCAAACCACAATAGACAATCCTCACAATAGAACATAATAATTGATAACGAAGCATATTAAAATAAACTACACAAAAAGATCCATTGTAATCTCAAACAAAGAATTAGTTCATTATTATTGAATTAAAACTAAGAATCCACAATTGAATACACATTAAAAGATAAAGATAGAAGAAGATGAGAAGAAATAATCTATTGTCTGTAGATTTGACACTCCCTTCTTGCTCCTCCTTTGAATCTTCAATGGTCTCCAAGTTGCATCAATCTCTAAATCTCATAAAAACTAGTGTTTTTCTCTAATTTACTCTAATCTAATTTAATAGAATGCTCTCTAATCTCCTAATAATCTCTCTTCCTCTCTTTAATCTATGTTATTTCCCTCCTTTTATAAGCCTTTGTACATGTCTTTAAGTCCTCTTGGAAGTCCTTGAATCAAACAACTCGAAACAATCCTTTTCGGACTCAAATTCGGACAAAATCTCTTCACTTCCGCGTATACCCAGCCCCGGCTGGGTATTTCCTTTGTAACTATCCAGCCCCGGCTGGATAGCAATCTGCTAAAGCTCACAGGTACCCAGCCCCGGCTGGGTACTAAGCACAAAAACGCCCAGCCCCGGCTGGGTACCAATCTGCCAAAACGATTTTCTGCTGGAACCTCCTCTGCTAAAACTGCCATAACTTCTAAACCGAGAGGAGTTACGAGGCCCGCGACATATCAAATCGAAGCTATCGACGAGATCTACAACTTTCATTCTTTGAGCTTTGAGAAATAACGAACGTATGATAGTCGAAATTGAACTGGAAGTGACTGCTATGAAAATCACCACCCAAAACGGTGAAGTTCAACGTCCGTTGGTAGAAATGTCATAACTCTTTCATCCGAACTCCGATTTGAATGATTCAAGATGTTCCGGAAAGCTAAGAAGATGCTCTACAATATAGTCCAAGCTCCAAGCCAAGAACATGAAATGAACATAAAATTATAAACGATGTCCGGATTGCTTTTTCCTTGCATTTTCCTTGCCAATAATCGCTCACACCGCTTCCAAACGTATAACCTACAAAACGAACACAAAATGCATGAAAAGTAACTAAGACACATGAATAAAAACAACTAATTCAAGTAAAAGATACCGGATAAGTAGGTACAAAACCTACTTATCAGGTACCCCCACCCCTCTCCCCCTGTCGACGTCGTCCCCTACGTTATCCCGGTATTCTGGTACCCCACCCCACCCCCCCTTCAGGTACACCCACTCCCAAACCCCTTCCCCCAGTACCCCCACCCCTCTCCCCCAGACCCCCGACCCACCCAGCACTCACTGCCGCCGGCACGACCCATTGCCGCCGGTCACCGTAGACTGCCTCCGCACTTAGACCCACTGCCGCCGGTCCAGGTATTGAGTATATATATATATATTATATATATATATGTTAGTAGTATAAAATTTAAGTATGAAATTTGTGTATGAATTTGGTATTATAATGTGCAATTGGTTTAAATTTATTTTTGGATTGATAATGTATAATGTATATTTGTTTAAATTCTATTTTTGGTATTATAATGTATAAATGAATTCTGTTTTTGGTCATTTGGGTCTGAAATTGGTCATTTGCAGCTTCTGTACAATAGCATCCATTTTATTATTTGGTTTTATTTTCTTTTATGTAATTGCAGTGTATATTTCTTCAATTTCAATATTGTATATATGTTGTATGTTAATAACAGTAAAGTAATTTTATGCTTGATATTTCCGACGAAATTTCACACGGAATTCTGTCAGAATTCTTGAGATGCAAAATCTCTTGCTCTAAACTATTTATTACTTAATTTACTAATACTAAAATTCACTAATTAAGTAACATTTACTTAATTAGTTTTCGACAAATAATTTATACTTCAAATATCAATTATTTTAATTAGCTTAATTAAAAAAACAAAATAAAAAAATTCACTATTTAATAGACTAATATATAATTCAGAATAAAATAAAAAAAGTTTAATAAATGAAATAAATATAATTTAATATATAAATAGATTAAATTAAAAATAAAAATTATTAGCAAATAAATAAAACAATAAATTTCATTTAATTTAGTTTATTAAATAAAATAAATTTTAAAAATGAGATAATATAATATAATAAAAAAATAAATTAAATGAAAATAATTAATAAATTAAAATAACATAAAATAAAATAAATTTAAATTAAATTAAATTAAATTTAATAATTAATAAATGTTATAAGGTAGTTTAATTTTATTAAATTTAATAAAAAAATTTAAAAATTATATTATATAATACAAAATAAAATAAAATAAAATAAATTATAATAAATTAAAATAATACATTAAATTTACTCAAAATAATAAACTAAGTAGCATTTACTTAGTTGGGATGCAATTCAAAGAGACTGAATATATAAGAATGTTGTCGCGGAATTAAAATAATATATTTTGCAACTTAATTAGAAACTCGTTTGACAAGCAGTAGGAGTGAATATCGAACAGTAGTCTCTATAAATTTCAAATAAAAATTCTAATAAACTAAGTACCGTTTACTTAGTTTATCATTGGCAAAATAAATTAAGTAGCATTTGCTTAGTTTGCCACAATTTTTAATAAATTCGATAATACTCTACCTACATATATATGTACTCTTCCTTGTATGCAGGATTTGACGTAGTAGTTGCAGCTAATAGTACTCCAACCGGTTCCTCGACAGCAATTAAAAAAAAGGGTCGTAGTTTCTGTTTGTGTCTTATACTCGAATAATAAAGTTAATTGAATTATTAAAGACATTCCTCATTGTTCCATCATAACAGATGCCAACATACGGAAGGGGTTCCATTAAGTTGTTGAACAAAGTAATAGGTTAAGCAACCCTCTAAATGAGCGAACGATCACTTCTCTACTAGGAATGAAGCATTGCCTAGTATGGGTCCAATCTAGGACATAGACAGCTTCTCACCACTCCAAATTCCTCAGATGGGTATTTGGAGTGGTGAGAAGCTTTCTATGGCATGGATTGAACCCATATCAGGCATGGATTCATTCATAGTAGAGAAGTGATCGTTTGTTCATCTAGAGGGTTGCTTAACTTAGAACTTTGTTCAATAGCTTAATGGAACTCCTTTGGGATGTTGTCATCTGTTATGGTGGAACAGTGAGGAATGTCCGCAGTAATTCAGTTAACTTTATTAATAGAGTATAGGACACAAACAGGAACTACGACCCTTTTTTTTGTCCGATTACTGCCGCAAAATCGGTTGGAGTACTATTAGTTACAACTATTAAACTAAGTAACATTTGCTTAGTTTTCCATAATTTTCATTAAACTCAATGATACTCTCCATTTGCTCTTCAATACACTCATAAATATATATATGTAATATACTTTGAAACTTAGAAACCCATTTGACATTCACTCAGTAGGAGTGAATGCCGAATAGTCCCCAGTTTGGGACTGTTACTGGATGTTATGTCTCTCACTTAGGGCGGTGCTAATTCACAAGGTGCGTACGTGTTTATAATTTTTTGAGGATTTTTCAGCTGGTGTCTCTACATATGTTCTTCGAGTGCATACTTAGACTAAGTTGTCTTGGTCTATTTCGTATACTTGACGTATACTTGAAGACCATGGGGAGGTGATGCTGAAATTTTTTTAAAATATTATAAACACGCACCTTGTGAATGGGACTAGTGAGGAGACGCATCCAGGAACGGGATAGAAGCCTAACCCCTGTAGAGTGGAGATATATACTAGGTAAACTAAATACATGCACATATATTCTAATTGCGTATTTTCTTCAATTAAAGATGTTAGCCGACCGGAGTTGGATGTACCATAGGATACCAATTGATGGGAGGGGATTAGTTGATTCGTACCGTGAAGGGGTGTCCAATTCTATGAACAAAGCAATAGAACATGTTGATGATCCGAACGGAAAGATGAGATGCCCGTGTTCCAAGTGTAAGAACATGAGATGGAAGACTGCCGATGAAGTTAAATTTGACTTATATTCACGTAGGTTTGTGGATGGGTATTCGGTATGGATTCATCACGGGGAATCAGCTGAGTTTAGAGAACGGACATATAGTACTGTAGACCACTCGGATCACGGGGATTCACAAGCAGATAACTATGACGTCGTGCAGATGTTGGTTGATGCGTATGGCACTACCAATATTGACTGGGCTGAAAACGAGCATGCGTCAAGAAGTTCTCAGCAAAAGCCGAATGATTCAGCAGCTACTTTCTACAAGTTTCTATTTAAATCGGGTGTTCCATTATATCCTGGAAATGACAAGAACACCAGGCTTTCTGCAGTTATGAAGCTTTTACATTTCAATAATGAGCATGACTGCAGTTAGAGAGGATTCAATGATTTGCTTGATATTCTCAGTGAGTTCTTACCCAGGGATAATACGTTGCCCGCGAATTACTATGAGGTGAAGAAGATGGTTAAGGGGTTAAATCTCGGGTATGAGAGGGTCGATGCTTGTGAGCAGGATTGCATGTTATATTATGGGGAGGACAAAGATAAGGTGCAGTGTGATATCTGTAACTCGCCAAGGTACAAGATCACAAAACGTGGAGGGAAGGAGAAACATGTTCCCAAAAATATTTTACGGTATTTTCCTCTTGCGCCGAGGTTACAACGGCTATTAATGTCTGCGCACACTGCTCAGCATATGAGTTGGCATAGAACAAGGGATGTCGTGCCTGGTCAGCTGACTCACCCAGCAGATGGAGATGAATGGAAGAATTTTGATGCCAATTTTCCACAATTTGCCAAAGAAGTTAGGAATGTCAGGCTTGGGATGGCTACAGGTGGATTCTGTCCATTTAATAATTTTAGTCAGCCTTATTCTGTTTGGCCAGTGATTATGGTAGCTTACAATCTTCCACCGTTAATGTGCATGAGGGATCCGTATCTTTTCTTGACCTTACTTATACCGGGGGATAAGATTCCTACAAAAGACATTAACGTGTACCTCAGACCGTTAATCGATGAACTTAAGATGTTGTGGGAAACAGGTGTACAGACTTTTGATAAATCTGTCAGGAAGAATTTTGTGATGAAGGCAGCCTTGTTGTGGACTATCACTGACTTTCCAGCACTTGGGGTGATTAGTGGTTGGTCGACTTATGGCAAGTTGTCATGTCCAGTTTGCATGTGGGATATGCAAGGCACTCAACTACGTCATGGCCGGAAAACTAGTTTCTTTGGAACTGCTCGTAGATAAGCACAGTTATAGAAAGATGTCTACACAATTCAACAGAAAGACAAAGAAAAAAGGGGTTGTTGGTCGCTTGTTGAGCAACGACATATTAGGCTGGTTAAATGATCTAACATTTCCACCCCTTGGGAAGGAGCATAGTACGTTGAGAGCTATAGGATATGGGAAAAGTCATAACTGGACTCGCTCGCCAATTTGGGTTGAGTTGCCATACTGGGTCACACTAGCACTTCGTCATTGTATAGATGTTATGCATACAGAAAAGAATGTATTTGAGAACTTGTTTTACACCGTACTAGATACAAGTGGTAAAACAAAAGTGTACTACGTTGATGATGTATTTGTGTTAGCCATCCAAGCAACTCAAGTGTACTATGCCCCTAATGTCATTCACAGTAGAACCCCCTGGTATACAGTTGTGACAATGAAGACTCGGCCATTTGATGGTACTAATTTGTCTGGAACGGATGACCCATTGCAAGAACAAGTTGGCAATCCCAGTCACGTTGTGGTATATGATGACGATGTGTTGGGTGATGATGTCGTTGACGTACTCGATGTTGACAAAGTGGAGAAAGATGTAGTTGTTAGTCTGTATGCAATGGTAGAAGATGATATTGAGGAAGAAATTGATACAGAAGAGGAAGAGATAGAATTAGAGGATGAAAATGATTTTGACTCTGACGGGTTTGACGACGTACTACTTCTTCACTAATTGGTGTTTTGTAAATACTATACAACTAAAATCAATCATTATATATATCTATATATGCCTCGACATAGCGATGGAGGTGGCCGTGCTGGCGGTCGTTCCGGATTGGGTGACGACTCCTAGGGAGGGTCATCTTCAGATGCTAGTGAGTTGATTTATTTTTTGGCTCAATAACATTATTTTAATAACTATATTTCTCATTCATTTGCTATTTTTGGACAATGTCATAACTATATATATCAACATACATATGCTAGACGTCGGCGTTCGCGAGGGCCTAACCTCGGTCGATTAGGTAGTCCACCGGCAGTGCCCAACACAGTTCCAGTTGATGTCGGCTCGTCTGTGTAGGTTTCAACTATAATATACCACTTATATTATCATGTGATTAATAAATTAAAATGTTCTTAATAAATTTTGTATTCTAGTATTATGGATCCTGTCGCTAAGGCGACCATACACGCCGTCTGCCTGTCGCATCTCCCTACTGGCTGGCTGTATGCGATTCAGTCAGTACGCGCGCTACGATGCTGGCTTCATGGTGACAGTGTTGCGGGAGTTTCACGTAAGTCGACTTACATATATTAAATCAAGGTGCATGCATGTTATTTACATATTGTTCAAATAATAAATTATACGTATGTTATGTCTCTTTGATAGAGATACTACAAATACGAGGCCGGCATCACTGAGGCGGCTGATGACGCCGTTATCATTGCACACATCTCGAAGAATTATGCCGGATGGTTGTACGAGATGCGACAGAGGGCAGTCCGGGCGATAGAAGAAATTCCCGGAACTAGTTTGCGAGATCATCAGCTGCTGGCAGTATCAGATGCAGCATGGGCTACGATGTGTGCGTACTGGGATGATGATGCGTTCAAGACCAAGTCGGAGCAGATGAAGAAGAATCGCGGCAAGCTGCGAGTTGTACATACTTCTGGCTCGCAGTCGTTTCAGGCGGTTAAGTCGGTATGTATTTCTCTTTAGTTTAGTTTAATCTTATATTGTAACTATAGTAAATTAAGGTGATCTTATTTAATGTATATGATCTAGGCCATGCGGAGTAGCTTGGGCTGACCTCCTACTATGATCGAGTTCTGGGATAGAGTCCATACGCCGAAGGGCTCTACTTCGGGGTCGACAATATCTCCAGCAGCACTAGCTATACGGGTAATACATTTACTATAATAGATATTATTTAGGATAATATTACGTAATTTATATGATAATACCAAGCTAATTCACTTGTATATCAAATTACAGGAGCGGTTTGAGAAGTTCCACAGCCAGCGTATAGCAGAGTTGTAGGCTGCTAGGGGCGATGCTGAGACGTTAGATTCCACCGTCCCTCCGCCCGAGATTAGTTTATCTCAGGACGAGGAGACGGCTCTGTGGGTCGCGTCTCAGGATACTCCCACTAGTACTAGCAGTCGGTATTGAGTGCTGGGGTTACCGAGGATACTAGCCTATACACTACTAGGAGGTATAATATTTGTGTTTATTTCGTGTTTATGAATAAAATAAACTTGTAATATTATTCATGTTATATTTATTTTTGTAGAGTCTAGCCAGCGTCTGCGTCCGAGAGTCCCCGTGGGACAATCACATACGAGCATTGGCTTAGATGATGCTTTGTTCCAGCGTGTTATGGCTGTGGTGTCGGAGATGTTTGAGACCGATCCACTGTTCCATTGTCAGGACCCGCCCAGCCGTTCTTGCCTCCATCAGCTTACGCAGGACGTTGCAGCTGGTGCCACCGTCGAGAGTATGGGTATCCCTCCAGAGTAGTGGGCCGCGATACGCGACGAGATTGTTCGGATGGTGGTTACCTTAGTCGAGGACGCGTTTGGGCCGATGTTGAGTCAGCGTTCGACTGCTCAGGTATATTTCATTTTAAATATAAATATATATTCTGCATGTTATTTAATTTTCATTTAGTTATCTTTAACTGAATCATATATATGGACTAATGAGTTACATTATATTGTATCAACAGGGTGACAAGCGGACTGACGAGCGGGATGACGATTTTCATACTCCAGAGCAGCGTCGACGCCCGCCCGATGATCCTTCTCACACCGGGGGCTCTACTAGCTTGACTTAGTTTACATTCTTTTGTAGTTTAAATTCTTTTGTATTAATTTTACTTAACTTTTGACGTACATATTGTAGTTTAAAATACCTTATCATTAATTACTTTGGTTTTGTTGCGATTTGACACTTAGCTTAATTTAGCTTAATGGGATATTTGTTATAATTAGTTTAGATTAATGAGATCTTTTGTAATTAACCTTAGTTTAATTTACTTTGATTAATGCGGTTTTACATTTCATTACTTTGGTTTGTTGCGGTTATGCTAGTAGTAATGGGATGTTTTTGACATTTAGCTTAATTTAGCTTGTGTATGTGATGTTGGGAAAACAGGTACAGGTACAAGATGTGGGTTAAATCCCTGAATATTGCAAAAACAATTTTTTTTAAAAAAAAAAATAGTAACCTCGACGGAATATTGGTATTCTCGACGGATAACCGTCGAGGTTATGGTTCTTCTCATTTTCGGTATATTTCCACGTGGCATACATAGCCTCGACCGAATATCATCGACCGACTATCCTCGACGGACTAAGTATAAAGTCGACGAAAGTCCGTCGCACGTAAGCTGATTTTCAATTTTTGTCCGACTGCCACGTGGCATACATAGCATCGACCGAATATCCTCGATAGACACATTTTTGTCGGGGATATATTAACCCCGAATGAATGTTCGGTCAAAAATAGTTCCGTCGACGGTAATTAGTCCCGACCGAAGAATCGACGGACTTATTTTCGATGAGCTTATATACGACCAAATTTTTGACCGAATATTCCGTCGGAGATGAGTTATCCTCGACGGAATAGTCTTAGTACCGATGGAATATTCTGTCGGAAATAAGCCTTTTTGTTGTAGTGTATTAAAGATGTTTCGCATCTCAATAAAATAAAATCAAGCCGAATACGGAATAAAATAGAAGTATCAAATGCCTCAATTCCTATGCGAGTGAAAGGGCTTAAAAATAGCTTTTCTAAACGCCATTTTTATTATGCTTAATCTGTTAAAAATAAAATTTTCCATAAATCAAACCCTTCATATATAGGTTCAAACAGGCATAACACTACTTTCAAATAAATGCACTTCGAGTACATTTATTTGCACCACACATACACACACATGCTTAGAGAATTAAAAAGACGTGGTAACCGTATTTCACGGAAGTCAGGGGGTGCCTAACACCTTTCCCTTGCTTAAACAAGCCCCTAAACTCCATTAATCTCGGGTTCCGGACCAATTAAATAGACTCACATTTGGGCCATATTGCAAGCAAACCTCTGTCAAAATATTGGTTGAGTTGGTACAACCATTTAAACTCATACCAACTGGCGACTCTGTTTAATTGTCCCAATTATTAAAATTAAATCTTTTTAAATCGTCGATATTTAGTGTCGGTCTTTTCCTAAAATCACCCTTTAAACAAGAAAAGTTCAACCGCATAGAAAACAAAAAGGGTAAAAATCAAACTCTAGGAAAAGAAAGAGAATTCAACTCAGAAAAAAGGAATTTCTCCCCCCGACGTCGACATGTAACATCCATTGTAGCGGCACAAGGAATTACCAAAAAGCCTCTCAAAAGGCCCCTCATAACCCATGTTTCACACTGTCTGCCGATACAAGCTCTGACGACAGTGTGGCTGTTTTCTTTTTTAATTCTCTTTTATGCATATTGTAATAACTTTGGAGCTCTATTCTATTAAGTTGTAGTTTTTTTTCTTTGTCCTTAGTAGTATGGCATCATCATCATATTCATTTTTTACCACTACCTTATTTCATTTTCTTTTAATATAAAGAAAAGATATGGATAGATTCATCAGTTTAAATCTTTCAAAATGAGTTACAAATACTTATTAATGTGTAGTTTTGACCTAAATTATGGAGTTTTAAACAAAAATTATTCAAATCGTTTAAATTATATAGTTTTAAACAAAAATAATTCTTTCATAAAAAAACATTTGACATAATATTAATATGTTATTATTATCTTTTTTATTTACAAAAAATCATACAAAAATAATTTAGAAGAATTAGAGGATTGTTAACGTCAAGATTCGTCCACGCGCCCAATTATCAATGCGCGTTAAATCCTGCACAGAAACGAAATCACACCAAGAGTTTGACGATTTGGGTTGCCGTGGGATGACTGCGGTGTGAGAATAAGTACAGTCTGAATAAGGATTAACGATTAAGGTTTTATGCACTAGTGCTAAAATATAATGAATTGTGTGCACCTTAGAATTAAGGTATGGCCTTGACCATACCTCCTTCCTCGTATAGAATTAGGATTCCTTATTAGATAAAATATTTTAATGGGAACAAACAGAATCTCCCGAAGGAAGTCGAATTATATCGTGACATTTTCTTTAGGAGTCATAAACCGAATGTAATTAAAAATCTTTAATTCTTTAAAATACTCAACTATCTAAATAAGTTCATACGCGAAGTTAAATGGGTCCTTAACACTAATATACAACAATTAGAAAGTAATTACAAAAATAAAACAAACACAACATAATTACAGAAATAAAACAACACAATATATTATGATTCCTAAAATCAGGCGTCATTAACTCCTATATGCCAGTTACCACTTTCATACTTCCAACCAACCGGTCCTAAATTCACGTTACTGAACAAAACATAAAAGATCGACATCAACGAGATCGGAGAAGAACAAATCAACGACGAATCTACCGGAGAAGACGAAATCTCGCGACGCAACTCTGAGATCAAAGAAGAACATATCATCGACATATCTATCGGAGAAGACAAAATCTCTGGTCGTTATATTGTTCTGAGATCGGAGAAGACATATCTATAGCACGGGCACGCTGAGATCGCAAAATAGCATACAAAATCAACAGCAACTTCAAGTTCAGTAACAAAACAGTACAATCGAATGACAGTGATTGTTGAATACAAAATCACAGCAACTTCGATACAAATCTGAATACTGAGGTATGTGAGATTAAAATTCAGATGCATATAGTTACCTATAGTTACTACGAATTCCTATATTGATTACCTTTCTTAAGTTTTTCACACTTCAAATGGTTACTATAATTTCCTATAACGATTGGATGATTCATTGATATGTTTTTTATTATGGTTACTAAATATATATAAATTGGTTACTGATAATTGTGTATTTATTTGCTAAATAATATTTATTTGATGGCTTTATAATTTTTAAATGAGTTTGGTTACCTTCATTGAATTGTTGGTCACTCTCTAATGTTGTCTTGTTTACTGAATAACATTATAATGTCTAATGTTATTTTGGTTACTGTCTAATGTTGTCTTAGTTACTGTGTAACAATATATTGGTTACTGATTAATGTTGATTCGGTTACTGTGTAACATTATAATGGTTACTGAATATTTGGTTACTGTCTAATGCTGTCTTGGTTACTGTATAATATGTATTTAGATACTGTAAGGTGTTTATTTGGTTACTCTATAATGTTATTATGTTTTATAATTGTTTCTTTTATATTTGTGGTTACTTATTGACTACATTGGTTACCTTCATATAACTGCTAATCTGATTATATATATTGGTTGTTGTATACTATTTAATTGGTTACAGTATAATGTTTATTTGGTTGCAGTGACCATTTGGAAATTTCTGTCAAGTTTGGAGTGTCAGATTTTGGCATTTTCGGACCCTAATTTCATTGGAAACGGTTCAACGATCAAAAGTCACCAGCTTTGCTGGTGAACTGCAGGGTTTTTTGGTCGAATTCCATCATTTAGGCCTTCAAAATTGCATGTAAAAATTTGGTTTATTTTTTGTTACTAAAATTATGTAATTTGGTTACTGTCTAATATTAATTTGGTTACTTTACAATGTTTATTCAGTTGTTAGACAATGGCTATTGACAGTAACCAATACAACAAATTTAATTGTTTACAGGAATATATAATTGTTTACTGCTAGTAACTATTAACCACATAGTTGGTAACATTTTTGATGGTGTACAGTAACCAAAATTGATGTTGATTAATATTTTAATTTTTGATTCCATCATGAGTTATCAATATAAAGTAAACATATACATTGAACAATTGGTAACTGTTCTGAAATATTTTTATGTAAATTTGATTATCCATCTAAAATAAAATGGTTACCTCTATATTTATGTTTAGTTACCAACTGGCATAGACCATTTCTAAATAACTTTTATAACTATGTAATTTAAAAGTATCCATCAGCTAGATAAATGGGAACCCTCACATGTACATTAAGCACTTGATAACTGTTCTGATATAAGTTTTTAATTATTTGGTTACTAACAAAAACTAAAATGGTTACCCTTATAATAACTAAAATCCCTCACTGATTGTACAATAATAGTAGTCAAACACAATTAAATAACAGTAAAACAAATATAATAACTAAGTAACCAAATAGTTACATAACAGTAACCATAATATGTTTTAATGGTAACCAAAACATAAAACAACCTGTGTATCCAGCATCATGTAATGAATGTAATATTGTTTGTTTAGGAAACCCAATTATATTATGACATGTACATTTCACAATTGATATATGTCCTGAAACAAGATTGTAACTCTCTGGTTACTATCAAAACAATAGTTGGTTACCTTTATATACATATTTGGTTACCAACTGTACATCTCAAACAATGTATCCAACACAATTTAAAAGGTACAATAAATAATAACTAAAATACCTCATTGTTTGTACAACAATAGTAGTCAAAAACCATTAAATAACAGTAAAACAAATATAATAAATAAGTAACCAAATAGTTACATAACAGTAACCATAATATATTTTAATGGTAACCAAAACATAAAACAACCTGTGTATCCAGCATCTTGTAATGAATGTGATATTGTTTGTTTAGGAAACCCAATTATACTATGACATGTACATTTCTCAATTGATATATGTCCTGAAACAAGATTGTAATTCTCTGGTTACTATCAAAACAATAGTTAGTTACCTTTATATACATATTTGATTACCAACTGTACATCTCAAACAATGTATCCAACACAACTTAAAAGATACAATAAATAATAACTAAAATACCTCATTGATTGTACAATAATAGTAGTCAAAAATCATTAAATAACAGTAACCATAATGTAACATAATAAAACAGTAACCACATAATTATATGAAAGTAACCATAACAAGTTTTAATGGTAACCAAAAAAGAAATATTATGTAATAAAACTCAGTTCAGGCAATCCATATATACTAAACAATTATATATTAACCAGAATAAAAAATAAAAGTAATCAAAATCCCACATCGAGGGCACAATAATAGTAGTCAAACCATTAGATAACAGTAACCAAAACATAATAAAGAAATAACCAAATAGTTATATGAAAGTAACCAGAACAAGTTTTAATAATGATAATCAAAACAGAAACAACCTGTATATCCAACCCAGTTTACATAAACTTCAATAAACATTACAAACTCACAAACATTACAGACTCACAAATCATAACAAATTGTTATGAATATCCAACAAAATCAAAGTACGAAATAGGGAAAATTTAGCGCAACTCCCAAAATTATATTTGTACAAATTCAGATGGGGAAGAGTTGCACAGATGTGCTGCCATCTCTACAATATGCAAGTTTAAACTGCCAATTTGGTATCGAACGAATGTCGCCAGAGAAGTAAAGACTCATAGTATGACAACATAACTTCAACCATGTACATATCGCATGGTAGGTTCCAAAAGGAGGCGGTTCCATCGTCTGAAGAAATAGATTCAGTCCGTTGACGACGAGTGGCTTCAAGAGGAGTCAGAGAAATAGTAAGGGCGGAGAGAAGAAGAAGAAGAAGAAGAAGAAGAAGAATAATAAGAAGAAGAAAATTTTAGAGGGAGAAATACCAGAACAAAGGATATGAGAGTTGGGAGAAAAAGAAGAAGATTTCACGCGTTTAAAAAAACCCACCAGATTTGTCATATCAGCCCATTAATACTAATCCCTTAAATTAAGGAATCCTAATTGCACTATTATTGTAAATAAATATGGAAAAGTGTAATATTTTTGTAATTATTTTATAGATGTATGATTTTTGTAATTATTTCTAAAAAAGTACTAATATATGTAATTCTTTACCTCCGCATGGATTATGGACCAACATATAATGGGGCCCAAATAATTAGGCCCTAACAAAGATAAACATGCAAAAGCTCCCCATCTAGCCGGCTACCATGTTTGAATTCTGATAAATCTCATCCAGCTTATTGTACTTTTTGAATATATAGCATTTACAAAAGAGTGATAGAATAAAATTTAGTATAAATATTGGACTTAAACATTTATTAAATACTTTCCATATACAATTTAACTGTTGATAAAGGAGTGTGCCTCATTGTAACCTATTTCCCAATATTGCCAAATTAATATTTTTCATGAATTTAAATATAACAAACTCGTACGTTATTGCTGATAAATTTTTTATATAATTTATTAGATAAATTTACTAATTTTTATTTTTGGACTTAACAATTGTTTGTCTTGTACATTTGGCATATGTTTGTTTGCAAGAATTATACTTCAAATATAAATATTTATCTCAAGCGTCTTGTTTGTTTTCAAATTTAGACTTAAGACTATTAGTTTAGGAATTATAAAATGACTTAATAGTCTTGAGGTTACAATTATAATCGATTAATAGTCTTAAAATTATAATCTCATGAATTATAATCCCGGTAAACAAACATAGCCTTGGAGTTTGTATAATTAATAATTTAATAACATGTAAGATAATCATTAATATTTTAATTAGATTACAACAAGTTTTAATTTCCAATTAAATTATTTAGAATCATATTGTAATAACTAGATTATAGGTAATTAACTCCATATTGTCTTTTAATAAAATATTAGATTAAGCGGGCGTCAGAATCCATTTAAGTATGTAAATATAAGTGTTAGGCCCATTGGGTTATACTTGACCGGGCTTTTAGTATAAAGGTTAGGATTCTATGCCCGCCTTGTCTTACTCATGGTGGGCCTTGTGTGGTGTAGGTCTATGGTCAGACTCGGTCCATGACCAGGACCCAGCCCATATTTGGTAACACATCCTAAGAGTTGCAAAGGATAAGTAAATTCCATATTTTATCAGGAGCATTTTAATTCATAGGCAATTCTCAAAGTGGGGATTGATCATTTAATACTCACTTTATTATTATTACATCTCAATCAAACTGAATACATAGGGGCTGCATATCCGATCGGGTTAATTGATAAACTAGTTACATTATTATGGATCGATTTTTATTCTGGTTATTGAATTTTTTTATTTCAAAGTTATTACTATACTTAAAAAATTTATAAACTAATTATTACTTAATATTTCGTCTAAAAAATTGACAAAAGTGCTGAATAGACTAACGTTTAACAACTATCATGTGGGGTACTTGAATATGTGGCATGTGGATCCCTGTTACGTGATGAGTAATTAATTGATGTTTTAGTTATTGTATTAAGGGTTGATTTTCATTTTGATTATTAATTTTTTTTATTATAAAAACGTTATTATACTTAAAAAATATTACAAACTAGTCATTACTTAACATTACTTAATTGACCCGTGAGTTAGTTATTGATGATGTGATACATGATATTGCTTCAAAAATCAGAAAAGTAGAAAAATTAGAAAAGGGGAAAAAATTAGGGCATGATTTTGCTGCTATTCATCATGGCCACAAATATCTGGTTTGTTTCTTCTTCGTCGACGACAATACACATGATATTACACATGGCAAATTTACCACATCACCAATAACTAACTCACACATTAGCTTTTTTTGTTCACGTGATATGCACGGTTCAACACTTTCGTCAATTTTTTGGACAAAATGTTAAGTAATGATTAGTTTGTAAAAAAATTGAGTATAATAATGACTTTAATAAAACAATTCAGTAACCAAAATGAAAATTGATCTCTAGTACGGTAAACAAAATATCAATTAGTCATTCACGTAACAGGGTTCCACCTGCTACATATTTAAGTATCTTATATGACAGTGTTAAATGTTAATATGTTCAGCACTTCTGTCAATTTTTTGGACGATGAATTAAATAATGACTAGTTTGTAATATATTTTTAGTATAATAATGTCTTTATAACAAAAAAAAATTCAATAATTAAAGTGAAAATCGACCCTTAATATAATAATTAAAACATCAATTAACTCATATCCGACCTAACAATTATGGACCGTGTTATAATTGTGCCCGAAATATATTAAAGGATAAAATATTCTTGATATTCAAAGTACAATTTTAGTAAGCACAATGCATCCTAATTAACAATCCGACCACTTGTTTGTACAAAATGATGGCATGTGCACATCTTGTCAGTAAAAAACAATTATTTTGTAGTGTGTTATTCAGATTCTTATAATGGGGGTGGGGGTGGGGGTGGGGGTGGGGGTGGGGGTGGGGCAAAACATAGCATGTGCACAAATATATTGAGAGTCAACTTTTGTACCCCAAAGGGATGATATTACTAATGATGGCATTTTTGTTAGTACAAACCTTTTTGAATAGTACTGCGCTAACTTCCAAACTCTAGCTTGTCCTCTTCCTGCTGTTGGCCCCAAACAGCCCCAACAATCCGGCTGCCGGCAGTACGACAAATGTTTATGACTTTTACCAAAAGAGGCTAGGTGCATGGTGGTGCTATTTTTAGCACGATCGAGAACTTGTAGAATACAATTATTAGGAGCATCCAATTTAATTTGTTGACAATGTGAGGAAAACATTCTCTTATATGTGTGTATGGTCATTCAACTAATCATTTTATATATACAACTAGGCCACTAAATATCAATGGTGCCATGCATGTGGAAATTGAGTTGTCACATTCAGTATTACTCCAAAATCCCTAGTTAGAAAACTCTAATTAATAAAGTCACAAATTTGACTGAGATAAATAAAAATACACATCATATAGGAATACTAACCGACTATTTAATTGGAAATATAATTGTTCAAATTGTTTATTTAGCCCGTCTGCTAGTAGCCTAGTATTATTAGCAGACGTCGTGTCCTCCCTTCTGATCTCAATCATTGATCATTGAAACCAACGTTTTAGATGTTATTTATTCATTTTTAATCTATAGTAAAAAAATATTGTTTATCATTCTCATATATATATATATATATATATATATATATAGAGTCCGGATCTTAAGCTCATCCCTTATCAAACTCATCCGAGCTCATCCCCCTTTAGCGACGGATCTGTCAACGATTCAGTCATACAACCGTCGTCTATACTTTTAACGACGCTATATGTTGTCCGTCGCTAAAAGTATAGACGACGGTTGTATGACCAAACTGTCGTCGGGTCCGTCATTAAAGGGAAGATGAGCTCGGATGAGTTAGATTAAGGGCGAACTTAAGATCCGGACTGTGTATATATATATATATATATATATATATTATTATTAGGGTAAAGGATAGCTAAGTAGCTAGCTAGGGTTGAAGATGTGCCCTTTGCACCATGTAGCATTCCACTTGTACCATGTGCATGAGTTCGTAGGACCACCAATCATATACGTGATTGGTAGTTATGGGGTCACTTGCTTACACGTTGCAAACGACTTATATACATTAGGGTTAAATGTCTAAAAATTAAAACATTATAATTTAATTTGTAAAAAAGCAAAAAATTTGAAGGTGTAAGTTAAAGTTTATTTAAACCAAAGTTTTAAATGTATTGGAGAATCTTATTTGTCTTTAAACGCAATTTGGTATAATTCACAAATATTCAAAAAATAATGTACCCTTCGATTCAAAATATAATATTATTGTTACTTTTAGAAATCCAACTTAAAATATTTTCAAATTCAAGATGGACACAATTATGAATATAATAAAGAGTATCGTAAAATTTATTATTTTATAATTTTTAATAAATCATATCAATTTTAAAATTTAAAATATATTAATTTTCAAAAATCAATAAAAATTTTATGATTTGAAATGGATAAAATATTAAAGTTGATGTCACATGTTTAAACCTCCAAATCACTAATGATATTGTTATAAACACCGTCTATTTAAACCTCAAAATCACTAACGCTAGTGGCGAACTTATTAATGGGCAGCATAGACAGAGTTATCTATACTGCAATTATTTTTTTATAGGTATATGAACAGGGATAGATATGTAAGTTAATAAACTCAAGAGAGCATATTAATGAAATAGTTATATTTGGAGGGACTAAAAAAAAATTATAAACCAATTCTAAATTACTAAATACCAGTATGCAACTCTTTCACTTTTCATTATTTAGCTTCTGTTATCGCTTCATATATACTCCTTCTCCTTCACTGTTTATAGTTGCTTTTTCGCCTCCGCGAGCGGAGCCACTACTTCTCCGCCACTAGTCCGCCCACTACTTCTTGTCTTCTATTACATCTCCATTATACCAGTACCTCTTACGAAGTTGAGCATATGTATTAACTTTTAAGAGTAATCAGACTTAAAAATAATTAAATTAGGGTTTTTTTTATTTCATAATTTAAATTTTGTAATTTGTTTGAATTTGTTGTTGGTTGGGGACTTGGGGTTAAACCCAATTCAATTTATTTGATTTATTTATTATATTTTGGACTTAAAGAAATTACTAATTAGAGATTTTTTTTATTGTTTATAGTTTAAATTGTAATTTTGCAAGGCCAAAAGTGTATTTATGATGATTAGATTGCTTCATCTGTTTGGGTACTGAATTTTTTTTAAGATTACTGGTTTAGTTTATGTTTAAATTAGATTCGATTGTTTTTAAATATGCATTTGTGTTTGTCTATGTATATATTACATTGTTTGGCCTTCTGCAGGGGCAGATCCAGTCTCATAGGTCAGTGGGGTAAAATTTTAAATAAAAAAATTCTTGCAAAAAAAATAAAAATATGGTAAAATAAATTACAAAACAAAATAATGCACAAATATTATTTTTAGTAACATTTTTCGAGACTTTATTACTTAAAATTGTTGTATGGTAATCTCATTTTTATTAGTTACAAGAATCAACAAGTATTACAAAAAATCACAAAACAATTGCTAAATTTGTGAAATTATAAATAAATAAAAACAACATATCGAATTTTCTCTAAAGTCGAACTAATGGAGAGAATTAAATAGGTCAAATCGTTAGACGAGAAACAGTGAGACAAAGAGTATTATAGTGACCAAGGTAGTATAGGATATGAAATTTCAAGAATTTAATACTACCTTAATTCCCAAATTAGATATACATTTTAAAATTTTAAAGTCAATTCTTCAAATCCTAAAACTCAAATTTATATAAATTCGTTCAAATTTTGAAAACAACAAAGATAATAATTAGTAGTGTTTTATAGTTAGTTTATAACTGTTATATTTGTTGTATTAAAACTAAATAACTTCATATCAATTTTGAATTTTAGAATTTCATGAATTGACTTTAAAAAACCAAAATATATCTCTGATTTAAAACGGAGATGGTATTTTTCAATCTAAATTTTAAAATTTTTATTAAACACCCTAAAATTGTACTCTCTTTCTTTTTTATTCCTAAAAATTCAATGGGGTCAATTGACCCCACTGCCCTTAAGCTAGATCCGCCCCTGGTCTTTTGGGTTTCTTTGATTTTTGTTTCTTTGCATAATTATGTGTGTTTTTTTCTTACTAGGTTTGATTGAGTTATAGAACCTATTTTGAAAATTACTTGTAAGACCCCAAATTTTATGAATAAAGATTTAAATTTCTTGAAATATTTTTTTTAATATTATGGTGTGGATTTGATATAATGTTATAGTTGTGGATAATATTTATAAATTTTGCAAAGTACGCAAGTTGTTATATAATATTCGATTGGGCGGGGAATATTCGTTTTAACAGAGAATATTCGTACAACGACACAATCATTGGTGGACCCCACAATGGAATTATTGTCAGATTGAGAAAAAGACAAAAATATTTTATGAAAATAACGGCGAAAGTTTTACCGTTAACTGTTGAAACACCCGGTGTTAAAAGTACAGTAATACGCGTGGTTGCATAGATATTATTTTAGGCATCAAAGTTAGAAAACATAGTGGGGGTTATGTATTGAATCAATCTCACTATATTAAAAAAATATTAACTAAGTTTAGTCATCTCGAGTTCAAGGAGGTAAATACTCCTTTTGAGAATGGAGTTAAACTCAAATAAAATGAGGGTAGAGCTATTGCACAACTGGAATACGCAAGTGCTATTGGTAGCTTTATGTATGCTATGCATTGTACTCGGGCAGATATTTCTTTTGTAGTTTCTAAACTTAGTAGATATACGAGCAGTCCTAATATTGATCATTTGAAAGCTATTGGAAGGGTACTTGGATATCTAAAAAGAACCAGTGGCATAGGATTGTTTTACTATAAATTTCCTAGTGTTTTGGAGGGATACTCTGATGCAAGCTGGATTAATAGTGTGGGAGATAATAAATCTACAAGTGGGTAGATTTTCACTTTTGCCAGTGGTTCTGTTTCTTGGGCAAGCAAGAAACAGACTTGTATTTCTCACTCTACTATGGAGTCAGAGTTTATAGCTTTGGCTCAAGCAGGAAAAAAGGCTGATTGGATTAGAAATATGTTGTTAGACATAGATCTATGGCCAAATCCAATGCCTCCAATTTCACTATATTGTGATAGTGAAGCTACGCTAACAAGAGCGTATAGTGGTACCTATAATGATAAGTCTAGACATATTGGACTAAGACATGAATTTGTGAGACAATTGATACATGATGGTATCATAACTATTGTTTATGTGAAGTCAAGTAAAAACTTGGCTGATCCACTTACTAAGCCTCTGACGAGAGATTTAATAAGTTTGACTACACGAGATATGGGAGTTAAACCATTCTGAACCAAGGGTGATGGGAACCCAACTTATTACTAGGTTACCCCTAGTTTATAGGTTCAATGGGAAAAACAAGTCACAGTTGTTGGTTGTGTTATTATCAATTTGGTCTCATATATAGTATATGATAGTAACGTCTGTTGCACAATCGAGGATGAGTTATGCTCTTACAAAGTGTTGTACTTATAGCAACAGGAGTGCTAGAGAAACATTTTTCCTATATGAACTAGAAGTGAAGCCATTTCTTATAGAGAATTATGGTTTACTCTCTTAGATGTTCAAGAAACAGGATATTGCGCATGGCTTTAATAGCGCAGAGTGATTATTATGCTCACCGTAAAGGGAGGTTTTGTGTGTGTATGATAACTCTGGTCATATCATTTGAAATAGAGGTTCAATCTACGGACACCGTCTATTTTGATATGACTTTGAGTTGTTTATACTAAAAGAAGGTTCAATGTTCGTCACACCTTCTATTATGCATACAAACCTTAGAGTTGATAGATAAGGAATTATTTGAAGAAAAGTAGTTTTTCAAACAAGCGGGGAATTGTTAATGCACCTTTTCTTACATGAGTTTTGATCAATTTGGGGATTAATTTAGACCCATTAATTGATTGAATTTATATTAAATTAAAAGTGCAATTGATAGTCCTATTACAAGAAGATTAATAGAGAGTAATATATGATTCAAATAGGAATTATATATTGTGTTTTAATTGTATCCAAAATGGAGAATATGACGTTGTTATTTAAGAAAACTATTTTCTTTAAGTCCCACATTGAGTAGGAATAAACCTATTAAATACTTTATAAGTATATGTGAAATAGTTTAATTCACTAGTGGTATAAAAGGAAAGGCTTGGAGTTGGTCACAACGACGTGGTGCAAAGTACCACCCACCCGTGCCCGCGTCCCGGGACCCGGAGACCGTGGTTCGGGTCGAAAAGTCGCATTGACCTTTATTTATTCTGGATACAAAATAAACTTATTTGTGATTAATACATTAATTACTTTGTAAACTGATGTTTAATTAACAATTCAGTTTTAAAAACTGAACAGTCTGCTATCTTCTTCCTGAAAATCAAATCTTTACAAAGTATCATAAAAATTGAGATTTTTAGTGAGTTGCTATCACTGAAAATTAGAAAAGGCTTGACATATATCCTAGAGGTGTATTGTTAGGAGCCTTTAACAAACTTTAGTGGTAAGGGACAATAAATACTTGAAGGACTTAGACTACCCATGTCAATCCTTGTTTTAAGTTGTCTGTATTCATTTTATTATTTTTTACCATGCCAACCAAGTGGCATACAATACGTTTAGGTGGGTGACAAATTGCTTGAAAGATAAAATTTATTACACACTTTAGCTTTTTCCAATATAGTTTCGTGTTAAAAAAATCTTAGTATATCCCATATAGCTTATTCCCATATCAACTTACTAGCTGGGTCCCGTGCCTCCGGCACTGTATGGACAATATGATTTATCTCAAACTTTGAACGACCAAAATAATTTATTGAGTGAGCGGGAAATTTAAAGTCATTTGTATTTTATTAAATTATTATTAGATTATTAGATTATTAGATAGATGTATTTTATTAGATAGATGTATGAACGGTGGGATTTATCCCAAACTTTGGACGGCCCAGATGATTTATTAAGTGAGCGGAAAATTCAAAATCATTTGTATTTTATTAGATAGATTTCTATACAAAATTTAAATAAACAGGACAAATAAAATATGATCCAATAAAAGTAAATGATATAATTTACATTTTATTTGGAAACCAGTATATCAAAACAAACAAAAGTAATTTTAAAAAATGGCCAAAGATAACATGATCATTATAACATAAGCAGTTCAAAAACATGAATCATGCCTACAACACGAATTACATAGAAGATAACAAGGTAATAGTGTAAATATATTTCTCATTCATATTGTAAATATAAGAATCTCAAATATTATACTTTAACAAAAAGAAACGGGCTATATATCTTGGTGCTCCTTAACTCTATAGGAATGAAGTACCAGTATGTTAGGTCCCTGAACAGTTTCTTTTAAATAAGAACATAATTCTTCAGCAAAATTACCCCACAATGTACAAACTAACTGATCCTTTCTGAAAATAAATAATAAACAGCCAGAATAAATAATAGCAAAATAGTATATGCAATTTAAAAATGTTTACTGCAAATATAACATGCTCACTCTTCATCTTCCAAAACAACATCAACTCTCTTTGTGATTTTTTCATTCTTTGTACTCTGAATAAGATCATCAGTTTCTACAATCTCCCCAATAATATCTAAAACAATAAAAGGGTCAGACACTTGCAAATAAAAAAATTGAGTTAAAAATAAAATCAAGGCCGAATAATATCATGATCATACCAATAAGATACGACTCGTCCATATTTGAGTTTAAATCAACAAAAGAAACAAATAAGAAACCTTCCTTGGGGATATTCAACTCTATTGGAGGAGATACATCAGTTGTTGTCATAAAATTTAACTTAAACTTATGGAGGGTGGATTTAAATTTGGCACTGTTGTAACCAACAATAAAATTTGTCACACAGTATCCAACACACTCTACCAGAACTTCGTTGAACCTTCTTAGTAAAGAACTCTTGACTGAAGCATGGATTTTATCACATTGTTATGAAGAGAGGAACAAAAATAATTAACTAAATATAATTATTTTAACAAATAAAGGGAACTAAATTTTGAGTTAAACTTGGTATATGAAAGATTATAAAGAATGATACCTTTTCATCGTGTAATATCATCCCAATTGTACTGATATGTTCAGGATTCATAAAATTTGGGATGGTCCACAGACGGATTATTCAGATTTTCAACCTCCAATCATGTTTGTCTGGAGTTATAGAAGAAATGAAGTCCACTCTTCGAGCCATTGACAGTAAAATACACTGTGATTTTTTTAAAAAATGGCAATAGAAGAAAAAGAAGAAAATGTAAGACTCCAACTTCCGTGACTAAAGATTAATTTTTATCGAAATATATTTTTTAATATTATGGTGTGAATTTGATATAATGTTATAGTTGTGGGTAATATTTATAAATTTTGCAAAGTAAGCAAGTTGTTATAAAATATTTGGTTGGTCAGGGAATATTCGTTTTAATAGGAAATATTTGTACGACGACACAATCATTGGTGGAACCCACAACGGAATTATTATCGGAGTTAGAAAATGACAGAAATATCTTTTTTATGAAAATAACGGCAAAATTTTTACCGTTAACTGTTGAAATACCCGGTGATAAAAATACAATAATACATATGGTTGCATAATAACACACGGTATTTGATGCTTACGTGAGAAGTCACTCAGTTATACTCAATTATTGCTACAGTAATTGTTGCATAATATCTCACATTATTGAGTCTATTATTGTCACAGTATCATCTACACAATATTTTATATTATTAAATCAATAATTGAGATGATAAGTTATTTATATTATTATTTACATTATTGACAATGTCTATAAAGTTCTGTCGAAAAAAAGAGTTTGGTCACCTAATTGCACGACTATAGGGAGAAATCCTTACCGAAAAGCCTCATCTTTCTTGAGATTGATCTGGTTGTTAATATTACAAATTATATTATTAATGAATAAATGTTGTTAAAAATGTTGAAGGGATTTTTTATGATGTATTTGTTGTAAGTTTGGCATATTATTTGGACCCCCCACTTACCTATTTTCCAAAATTATCGGTAGAAATTATCTCAGTTATATATATATATATATATATATGACATTATTTTGGTGGGGGGTGTTTACCTTGGTCGGGAAGGAGTAATAAATTTATTATATATATATATATATATATATATATATATTATAATAAGTTTTTTTTTTTTGAAAAATAGAATATATTATATTTTATTATGTATAGTGTCTTCATAGTGTTTATATAGTGAATTCAGAAAAAATTTCAGCCGATTGAATTGCGCCCGTGAAACATCTACTGTTAGTCCGTGACTTCTAAATTCAAATAGTATCCTTTCCATTCTCCTATAAATAGGATGCTTAGTTTAAAATTAAAAATCACACCAGAATCAGAAAATTCTTCTTCTATAATCTTGAGCGTATTTCTTTAGAGTTTAAGAAAGCTTTGAGCGTAGAAAGTAATATATGTTTTATTCAAAAATATCATCACCCTTCCAGTTAAAAATACTCTTCTTTTAAGGTAAGAGATATTATTTTTGTTTAATATTCGTATGAAATAATATTTTCTTCCATACTCTGTAGTATGTAAGTAATATTATTTCATTTTAGATTCTGAGTTCTACACTCATTTTGTTAAATTATTGCTTTTATACTCCGTGAAATTATAGAATATCTTTGAAATTTGCGCATCATCTAGTATATTTTCATGAAAATATATATTATTCTGAGCATTCTTGATAATTTTTAATCTTTTCATGTCGGAGTACTATTCACGGGGTACTATTCCTGAAGTACTATTCATGGGGTACTATTCATTTAGGTACTATTCACCCGAGGTACTATTCATGACAAAAATTAATTTCTTTTCAGTCCAAATTATTTTTGATACAAATATTATTCTTGAATTTTACTCCACAAAGCAGTATCATGTTCACAATTTGGACATTATTGAATTCTGGATAAATTAAATTATAAAATCTTTAAAATTTATCCTTACTCTCATTTAATTAAATTCTTATATCATTGTCATCATCCTCATGCTTATATTGTGATGAAAGTCATCTTTGGCCTGTAGTGCATAGATGGACTGTTGATTGGTATGATTATGACTAGAGATTATTTGGTATAATCATGATCATAATATTATAAATGATGTGATAAAAATCTTCATTGACCCGTAGTGCGTTGATGGACAATTGTTGGCATGATCATGATCATTGGTGATAACACGAATATCATTGACCCGTAGTGCATGGATAATTCATGGACGTGATACTAATGAATATCTTTGGCCCGTAGTGCATGAATAATTCAGTGATGTGGAATATTTATTGAGCTGAGTCTCAGCGATAAAATTGATGATAACCTTTTTAAATCAAAGAAGATAGTAGATATCATGCTTTACTTGACTCTTCTAATGGATTGCTTGTTCCGCTGCAGTTAAACTTGATATTTTTTGTATTTTATTAGTTAACACTGTTGAAGACTAACGATAATTTATTGTGCATTATCTTAGTCATAATATTTCTTACTATGCTAGTTGAGCTCACCCTTTTGCTTTCATTGTTCTCTTCAGAAAATGAGAACGTAGCCGGGACTAGTCGGGAAATGGAGTAACGGTCCGAGATGGTGGCTGTAGTAGTCCTCACTATTTTATAAAATAGTGTGATAATAATTGTAATGAGGACTCAATTTGAGTTTGGATATTGTCTAGAAGACAATATTCGTGTTAAAACTCTCAGCTATGTTTTATCGTATTTTACACGATAGCTGTATAATTAAATTTGTTTTTTGAATTCTATACCATGTATTTGACGACTCAAAATGGGTGATGTATACCTATTTTTGGAGCGTCATAGTAAATATAAGATGGTAGTCAAACTGGATCTAATCATCATATAGATCGTAAATAAATACCGAGGGATTTTCGAAAACTCCTCCGAATTAAAGATAAAAAAAGGAATAGAATATATCCTTTTATCTACAAGTTGATTCAAAATTACACAAAATTATCTAACAAATTTTCCCTTTGAATTGAATCTATCGGAAAAAGAGAATATGTTTATAAATATTATTGATGGTGATAAATAGCATTAAAGAAGGGGAGTGAGATAATAAAGAGTTTTTTTAAAAAAAAATCGTGTAAAAGTATAATCTGATTTTTGGAGGGAATTATTTTGTGTTTTGGAAGGAAAAAGTAAACAATTAAAATTAAGTTTATTCTACTTTTATATATAGTATGATATTATGATTAGTTCAAATTTCTTTTAATTTTAATAAAATAATTAATTAAAAGCCGTCTACTAAAAAAAATTTGAATCCGCCCTTAAGTAACGCTGTTGCTATAAACACCGAACATACCCCGAAAAGACAAGAATTTTGCACGACATATTGTATAATCAAAAACTATCCAACTGGTTTACAGGTACTTAATTTGCAGTGCGAAACCATACACGAATTCTATGAAACAAGAATGTTTAAATTAACACTAGTACTTATTTACATCTATATTAATAAAACAGAACCTAATTTAAATTTTGTCAATTGAGAAAGCACAACAACGTCCTAGATTTCATCTCACTTGATCTAAAGGCTAATATTCCACTTGACAAAAAAAATTCCGCCCACTAAAAAAAAAATCCCGCCCAGTGAGGAGAGAATCATATACAACTATCAAGCACAGATGTCGAGGATAGAGAGTGATCAATGGGTGAGTGGTAAGTTCAACCCACTCCTTCCATCCGGCCACCTGCTTTCCTCTCTCCCTTTTTCCCTTCCCCTCCACTTCGGCCCACCATCTCCTCCATTTCCCTGATCACTGTTTTTCTTTCTTAGGTTCTATTTAGCCTTTTCGGTGGCTAATTGAGGACCATCCTGAAGTTCAGTGTGAAGTCCGAGGGTTGATGGGTCGTGGTTTTTCATTGTTCGATTAGTAGGGGTATTAATTAAGTCTGTGCTGAAATCGAAGGTTATGATCTGGTGTGGGGGTTATTTGAGGTGGGGATTTCAGATCTTGATGGTTTTTTTAGTTTCTGTTTTGATCTTATTTATATTTCATCTATTACTATATATATTTCCCATGCTTCATTTGTTGTATTCGAGAAATGTATTGTGGGTTGTTTATAGTATAATCAAGTGCTACTTTTGATTATGAATAACCGGAATCTGGGGTCTGAAGCTGCTCCCATTATTCCTTTGTTCTAATCAGGTGCTCATTTTGGATCATGCCCTGATTTGGATTATGGTCTCCGGTTAGGCTGGTGGTTGTCCGGCGCTACTCTGTGCTCCTCATATCACCTGCTGCTCTTGGGCAGTGAGCAATTGGGGCCCACAGTCAAATCTAATGACTTTAATAGGTGATGGTCTTTGTTTTAGAGCTACACTTTCAATTCAAATTTGCTGGACTAAATTTTTGGATGACTTTTGGGCCCACAGATAATTAAGCTGCTGAATTCTTTGATTTCAAATTGTGTAGGCCCCATGGGGGATTGTACTTTGGAAAGTTTAGCATGTATTTTTGTAATCTAAATATTTTTAGATGTTCTATTTGCGTAACCTCGGGTTGTGAGGAAAGTAAAATTAAGTTAAGTAATTTGTTTCCTAAGTTTATTGAGATGTCTTAGTTCTCTCTGGAGAAGTGTATTATGTATTGATCTTCATCTAAATTTAACAAAAAATTAAGGATGCGGAGAAAAATTAAGGATGTCTTTATAAACGATAATTATAAAAAAGTTAACTTTACACTGTTGTTGTTAAGGTTAATGTAATCCCCTATGTTTCCGATTCTTTATCATTTTAGAAGTTATTATTAATGTTTATCTCTATAAATTAAAAATTATTAAAAGAAATTGTCTTATTTACGACATCATTTTTGTTTTGCTAATATCAACTACTTTATTATTTTTGATAATATCAACAACGTTATTATTGTTATTTTTTTATTTATTTTTCTTCATTTATCAATATTATCAAATATACTTTATTTGTAAATTAATAACATTTTGGTTACCGAAGAATGATTATAAAAATAAAATACAAAAGAATGTGTATAATTATAATTTGATTATAACCATTATGTTCATCTACGTATAGTTAATAGTTACAATATCATTATAGTATGTAAATGTTTATATTTAAGAATTAAATTTATTTACAAATGATTGGTTGCCTGTATGATTCTATTGCAATAAAAAAAAAGTGATTGAAAATTTTAAAGACTAATTTTATTAAAGCGCTTATGGCACCCACATGTACACCTGGACCTAATTGAAGGATTCTCTACAACGATAACTATTTAATTACATAAATTTACAATAGTAGTCCCATTTCCATTCACTATAACGTGTTTGTGAAAATGCCGCTAAATTTAGCGGTTTTCGTAACGTTAGCAGTGGCTCTAGAATTGGCCATTGCAATTTAGCAGTTTTCGTAACATTAAGCTTTTTCTGTTTGGTCTACTTGAAATTTGACATTTTATTTTTCTTCTTTTTTTAGGGATTTTTAATCAATGGATAATTCCCTGGACCTGATATTCATTCAGTTACCAATGTCTTTAAGAGCTTAGACAAACCTTTTCTTATCTCCTGGTATGTGATATGATTTATATGAAGCACCTTCTTATTTTAAAACCAATTTGATACTTCTAATTATGATAAATGTTGGGATAAATGAACAAAGTAAAGAATAACATTTGTTGTTTTAAAATACTTAATGGTATTGATTGAAGATTTTTAAACTTAAGAGTATTAAATTGATTTCAAACTTGGGGGACAATTTTGTCATTAACCCATAATTTCCAACACTTTCGCTAGAATTTTACCGGGGTACTTCTAAGTTTTAAACATGATGATTTTTTTGGATATATATTTTTAAATGAAACTCTACCGAAATTTCTTAAAATTAGTAGCGACTAACTTGATGTTTTGGTGATTGGATGTGTTGATGATTGAGTATTAATTATTGTGGTGGTATGGTGAATTATGATAATTGTTATGTCTGATTGTAAGTTATTTTAAGTTTCAAAGAGTCTTTAGGTAATGTAGTATTTTTTGAATTTTAATCTAATTTGTCGTTACGCCGTGCCTTCAGGCACGGGTAATTACTAGTGTAACAATATAAATAATAAGATTCTCTTCAAATGTCATTCACACAGTAACAGATTGCACAGTTTTTGAGACATGCATGTACCGAAATAAGAATGTTTTAGATGTTTCATATCTAATTAATAAAATACAATTCATTTTGAATTTTTCGCTCACTAACAGTTTAAAGTTTGAGATAAATCTCACCATCCATCATATTCTCTTTAAAAATAATTTGCTCTCTCTCACTCTTAGATCGTTCTTCTTCCTCCGAACTCATCATCTGCCTCTTCCATTCTCTAGCGCCGACAATCTCTCCTCCCTTTCGTACGTAGTGCCGGAGGCACGGATAGTACGGCTAGTATCTAATAAAATATAACTGATTTTGAATTTTTCGTTCATTCTAATAAATCATTTGGGCCGTCCAAAATTTGAAATAAATCTCACCGTTCATATAGTACCGGAGGCACGGGACACAGCTAGTATATATATATCCTTACTGATAACGTGTACGAACTGCAAATGCAAGCGTGCATGTTATGACCATCATAATGTTTGTACACAATATACTCCCTCCATTCCTATATGTAGGTCGTTTTAGAATTATTTTTTATATTCCTAATTATTTGTCGTTTGTGGTTATCTAGGAGAATTGATTACTATTTTTCCCAAATTGTCCCTTATTACTCCACCTAATCTTTTGATCCATATTTATGAGATAAGTGAGGTGAATAATATTATAGACAATTGATACTATAGTTAATGTTTTTCAATCATTTCCTTAATTCTTGTGCACATGTCTAAAACGACCTATATTAAAGAACGAAGGGAGTAATAAACATTAATTAATCACCGATAGATCAATTTTATTCCCTTAATTCAACACTTATTTCTTTATATATATATCGGTAATTTTATTGAGCCTCTTAACATGATAATGTAATTCGAATCCCACCAATTGACGCAGTCTTTTAAAGTCGTCCTCGAATATTTTAGGATCTATAATTGTGAACGGCAGAAATACTAAATGAGGTAACAGACTGCCTTGTGTAAGCAGGTTATCAAACTCGTATTAGTCTGAACTGGGGAGATTAGTCGGCATACGGGTCGGATACTCCATATTATTAAAAATATATATATAATTCGAGAAGAATTTAATATATCCACAAATATGCCAATTAGGTAATAATTTATTAACCGTTTAGATTGTTTCCTCCCATATATGGTTAAGGAATTAGATTTTTCAAGTGAGTGACAACTAAGCATTTTTTACTTTACTTCAATAATAAGGAATCAACAAATGTTATGCTTAGTAGTATAAAAAACGAAACAATTAGTTGTCATGTTTAATCAAAATTCCAACCAACCCATTAAGTAGTAATGAATGAATAAATAAATAACAATAATGTTAAGAAACCCAAAATCAAAACACCAAGAAAGATGAAAGAACCAAATGATGTAGGATTACTAATTAACAATGACTTCCTTTTTAGGACAATAAAAACTTTATAAAGTCGATGATTGGGATAAATTTGAGCCGAGCCGATCCGAAGAAGGGCCGGAGCCGGCGAGAAGCCCGGTGAGAGTAGTCATGGCTCGGACTTGCATTTCCAAAGCCGATATATAATCCGTAGTTTCTTCTAGAAGATTCGGAAACGATAGCTTCCGGCAACCGGGAACTAGCCGGCCAAGAACACGCACTTTCCGGTTCAACGCGGACAATTTCTTCTTCGCCGCTAGTTTCTTCGACCGGACATCGCCGGTCACCTTCGCTTTCTTACTCTTCTTATGCTTGATCATATTCAATTGAAGCTTGAGCCTGTTAGATAGAATAGCTCTGCTCCACCGCGTCCTTCCCTTAGCCTCGACGGCGAGTACTCGGTCGGCAGTTTCACGGACGGCGCGGCCGCCAGCAGTTGACGTCGCCGATTGAGAAGAATTCCGGTTACAGAGAGCTTCGATGAGTTTCGTTGAGTAGATCTGGTGTTCTGCGCTGGATTTCCAACTACTACGATCGATTTTGAGCTGCTGGTGATTTTCAATTTTATCGTTCGTTTCGATTTTTCTTCTCTTTTTGCGCTTAGATTCGCGTGAGCTGTTGGAATTTGACGCTGCTTCGGGATTCGAGATAAATAATGATGCCATCGATTTTGAGATCGATGAAATTCTTTAGCAAAATGTTCAGTTTCTCAACCTAAATTCCTCTCGTGTAAAAACAGAAGAAAATTGGAGAACAAGCTTAAAAATCAGAAATACCTGCAGACGAAAACAAGAGGTTGATTAAATTATTAAAATTAATCTCATATTGATTCAATTTACACTATCTGAAAATCAATATTTCACCCATAAAAAAAATCAAACAATACTAGAAATGGAGAAAATTGAATAATGAGTTCAATAATTTGTGGTATGAATATAGAATTGTCGTTACCTTCTAAATGATGCAGGCGGCTCTGAACATAAATTTCAGGAAAGAACGATGAGGGAGAAGAAATAACGGTGAAGGAACGAAGAAAGAATAGAGAGGGTGACAGGGTGGGAAAGATACCTCAAAGGAGGGAATGAAATGAGTTAATTTATTTATTTGTTTGTCCTCCCTGTTCCAAATCACAGATATATTTTTATTTGGAAAAAATGTGTGTACACAGCTGTGTATTACATAGTAGGCTATGACGACGATTTTTTTGGGCTATAGCGACGGTTTCACCCGTCGTCATATCTATTCTGGGCTATGGCGACAGTTTACCGTCGCTATAGCCCAAAAAATATGTCGTCCTAGTCTTACTGTGTAATACACAACTGTGTATATACATATAGCTTTTTTTATTTAAATATTAATAATAAAAAATTATTTTCTCCAAATATTTTTTTTTGTCTTAGGTCTGCTGAGGTTAAAAGTGTAAATGAATTGAGTCTACTATTCAATTGTTCAAATTCAAAAACTCTATGTAGACATAAATTGGACATTTAAATTGGATATGAATATATTTAAATTTCATTTATTTGTATTTTGACCCTCAATGTTGGATAAAAATATAAATAGGTAAAATTCAAATACATTTATGTCCATTTTTCATGTTTAATTTTTATGTCCACTTAGAAGAGGTCGTTCAAATTTAGTTCACAAAATTTATCGAGTATAAAATAAAATATGATTGAGGCTCGTTTAACTACCGAGTCGTCGAGCACGATTTCGAATCGAGCCCAAGCAGTTTGAACTTTTTCAACAAATGTGATTCGAATATCGATATAAAATTATAATTTGGGTAGATTCGAGTAATTTGTATAATTTTAAAATTTACTAATATTTGATTCATTTATATTTTAAATCGAGTTCGAATCTAATTTTTAATCGAATGAGTACGAATCGAGTCCAACCTATTTTCTTAACAAGTTGAAGATCAACAATATTTAAAAGTCATTAGGCAGGCTTGCCTAATAATTTACAAAAGATATAATGAAGAATTATCATAGTCATTGAATTAATTAAGTACGTAAATTGTGATTTGGTGCCAACTAATTATTACTATGAGACTTTATTGTGTTTGGTGTGACAAATGATTAAACCATACGTAATCTAGAAACTAAACATATCTTTTCATTTGTAGTAAAATAATCTCACTAGAAATGCCTAAAATTATCCAAATTTAATTAGGTTTTACTTGAATCATCTACCCTTTATTGTGTTTGTAAGTTTTTTTTAGGGAGAACGGAAAAATAATTAAAAAAAATTTAAATCTCATGTTTATGAGTTTTTTTAGGGAGGAATGGAAGAGGTTTAGAAGTAAAGTTAATTTTATTTTTGATTCAAAACTTTCTTTCCAAAAGTGCGAGGATTTATAGGGTGGGAAAAGATGAGAAAATTAGATGTTTTATGTTAAGTGAAGTAACATTTCAAAATAAATCATGTCATTTATTATTAGATTAATATGTAAGGGTAATATAGTAATAGTGTAATATAAAAATAAAAATATTTTTCCTTCATGTCCCTCCTTATAAACTCACAAATAAGAAAAAATATAATTAAAATCGCATTCATTCCCTCTTTTTCTAAAACTCACAAATGTAAGACCCCAACTTATTATAAATAAAATTGAATTTTCTCTATTCATTATTCTAAATTAATAAGGTGTTAATTTAGAATAATGAATTAGTTATAGGTGAAATGTGTAAATTTTACAAAATAAGCAAGTCGTTGTAAAATATTCATTTTTGTCGTGGAATATTCTTTTTGTCGAGAATATCCGTACGACGGCGCAGTTATTTGTGGGGCCCATAACGGAATAACTGTCGGATGAAGAAAACGACAAGTTTGAGTTTTATAAATAACGGCGTAGTTGTTACCGTTAACATTGTTGGAATACTCGGTGGTTAAAATACAGTAATACGCGTGGTTGCACAGTAGCACACGGTATTGCACAGTATTATTGAATTATTTATTCGTACGTAAGAAGGCACTACTCAATAATTGTTACAGTAGTTACTGTTCAATATTTTATTTTATTGATTCAATAATTGCTGCGTTGATATTTAATATTATTGTTGTTTCAATAATTGTCACTGAACAGTATTTTTCATTATCAGATCAATAATTCATATTATTTAAATAATATTATTAGATAACATTATTGACAATGTCTAGAAAGTTTTATCTAAGGAGAGGTTTGGTCACCTAATTGCGCACCAGTAAGGAGAAATTCTTATTGGAAAGCCCCCTCTTTCCTGGGAACGGCCTGATTGTCATAATTGTGATTCTGTAATATTATTTGTGAATAATTAATTATTGATTTATATGATAAGAAAATATTTATTTGATGTGGATATAAATGATGGATTTATTTATGTGGTTATAAATGAAGAAATTAATGCTGAGGTATTTTATCAGTATTTTGTTAGAATATAGGTATTAAAAATCACCCGTTTATTGATTTCGAATATTTTTTAGTTGTAATTTAGAAAACCTCAAAGCAACAAAGTTGTAGAGAATTCGATTTCGTGTGGAATGGACATAAAATTCGTATATTTCTGATAAACGAGCTATTTTCTATGAATTACTGAAGTTTCGGAAAATAAATTATTTTTTATTAAATTATGGGGGCCCACTTTTGTTTTTTGTAGAAAATCTGGAATGGTTGGCTGCAAATTCAAAGTTGTATGCTGAAAATCAAATTCAAAGTGGCGTACTTGATTTGTATAAAATAATTTTATTTTATTATTTTAGTCTCCTATGGCGTTCTAACATTTTCCTATAAATAGACGCTTATGTTAGAATTGAAAATCACACCAGAAATAAATTTTCTTTCTCTCTAGATTATCGAGCGTATTTTTGTGAGTATTTTGACACTTTGAGAGTTGCTGTTCGGTACAAGCTTTCTTTGACTTTCTATCCGATATTCTGATCAGAAGTACCGTTATTTTGAGATAAGGGATGTTATTTTCTTCTTAAATGATACTATTTTCTTCAATATCATTATGCCGAAATATTGGTGAATTTTTTAATTAAATTTGGAACTTTTTGTGTTGGGGTTACTATTCACGTATACGGCACTATTCACCGAAAAATAAAAAATTTCCTTTTTATCCAAGATGTCTATTTTGGCTACTATCTTTGATTGTATCCATGTTTTGATCGTTATTTTTGAATTCTGCTTCAAAATTAGTTATTATGAACTATTAGTGATCTTGGATAAACTGTAACACGAATTCCTAATATTTGTCCTTCTGTCTCACTGAATTCGTTCTCTAAAATATTTTTCATCATCCTCAGTCCTAAATGATGATATTACTGAATATCTTTGGCCTGTAGTGGAAAGATGAATGATTAACTGATGAATATCTTTGGCCCGTAGTGCAAAGATGAACAGGTGTTGAGATGAACATGACCAACTGGTGATACAAATGAATATCTTTGGCCTGTAGTGCAAAGATGAATATTTGATTAAAGATGTATATTGATTGTTGTTACAGGGATAAAATATTGATGATGGACTTTTAAATCTTAGAAGATAGTAGAACTCATTCTCTACGTGACTCTTCTAATGGATTGTTATTTCTGCTGCATTTGCTAATCTAAAACTTGTTGTCTATTCTATCAGATTTTTCCCTGTTGAAGACTAATGATAATTTGTTGTATATTATCTTGGTCATAATATTCTTTACTGGGCTAGTTGAGCTCACCCTTTTCCTTTTTATTTCATTTTTCTTCTCAGGAGGTGAGAACATAGCAGGATCGAGTCGGGGTATGGAGTGATGGTTCTAGAAAGATATTTTAGCAGTCCTCACTATTTCTGTAAAATAGTGTATGAATAATTTGTAATGAGGACTTATTTGAGTATGGATATTGTCTAGAAGACAATATTTGTATTTAAACTCATAGTATGTGTTGTCGTATTTTGCACGACAATTGTAATAATAAAGTTGTAGTTTGCTTTCTGTACCATGTATTTGGAAACTCAGAATGGGTGTTGTATACTTATTTTGGGGGTGTCACAGTTGGTATCAGAGCTTAGGGATATGGTCTCTATCTCCGGGGAATAGAACTAGGAGGGGAGAGATGAGTACATCCTTCGTTAGTGTGTCCTATCTAAGCTTATTTGTTGGTTGGTCGTAATATATGGATATTATGTGATATGTTAATTTGTTTAATTAACCCTTGTTTTATGGAAGTATTTAAGAATGGCTGCTGAGAACGTTAACAATGGAGTGTATGAGACTGTGGAACAACCTTTAGTCCCAAACCAGGAGAACGTGTAACACGAAGGCAATATTCCTCCTGTAAATAACACTACCGAGCAAACAATGAATGATGGAATGTTTAGGAGCTTTTTGAAGTTCATGCAAAATCAGACGAGGGAGAATCGTGTACAAAATACGGGTGGAAATGATGGCAACGCACGGTCGGTCACAGCCAAGCAGTTCAAGGAGTTGGGACCACCAGATTTCTGGGGAAAGACCGATCCGATTAAGGCAGAAATGTGGGTCAAGTAAATTACCAAGATATTCGATGTCTTGGGATGCACGGAGGAACATAAGGTTCCATTCGCCACCTTTATGTTCCGTGGAGAGGCAGATTACTGGTGGGAATCCGTGAAGCGTACCCAGCCAGCCGCACTTAACATGTTTTGGGTAAGATTTCAGAAACTGTTCAATGACAAGTACTTTCTAGAAAGTATTCGTCATATGAAGGATGTAGAGTTTATTAGAATGGAACAGAACAATATGACGGTGTCTCAGTACGAGGCAAAGTTCGCAGAGTTATCCAGGTTTGCACCTCATTTGGTGGAGAATGAGGAACGTATGACACGGATGTTTTTGATAGGTCTAAAACTTGAGATTCGTCAATACCTTATCTCTCATAAATTTTTTCTGTATTCAGATGTTGTCAACAGGGCTCAATTATTAGAGCGAGATAATGAGTACACTCAACCGAGGGATCACAACCAGGGTCATACTGGTGACAGCAATCATCGGAGCAATGATAACTAGCGAGGAGGGAAGAATACGGATAAAAGCGATAACCACTCGGGTGGTAATCGTGGCCATGTAATAGAAGAGGTGAGTCTAGTGGAAATTTTAAAAAGAGGAGATTCAATAATGACGGGAATACATCATCAGCAACACCAGCATCAACTGTTGCTAGGGGAGGAGAACGACCATCGGTCGTGTGTTACAAATGCGAGAAAGAGGGACATATCAGCCCAAACTGCCCACAACAATCCAAGGTATGTTATAACTGTGGAAAGGAGGGTCATATACCCCGAGAGTGTTCTGTAACAAAACCAAGTTCAGCGGGGATGGTGACTCCAAAAGCTGTCACAGATAAGTCAAAGTCAACGGTTCCTGGAAGAGCGTTTGTCGTGACTGGCCAAAATGTGAGAAACCCGAACGAAGTGATCATGGGTAAGCTAATCTTTAATTCTTGCGAAGTTTATACTTTACTAGATACCGGTTCTACCCATTCTTTTATCTCTCCTGCTTGTGCTCAACGTTTAAACTCGACTCCGGAGAAATTGGACTTTAACTTATCTGTTGAAACTCCGTTGGGTGAAACCTCCGTTACATCTACAGTTTATAAATCTTGCTTGATCCAAGTTGGCACTATCACATTACCTGTTGATCTTATCTCTTTAAAGATACTTGCTTTTGATGTGATTTTGGGAATTGATTGGTTAACCACTCATCATGTCAAAATTGATTATTTTCGTAAGGTTGTTAGTTTTCATATTCCTAACCAACCTGTCATACGAATTCAAACAACTAAACCACTAAAATCAGTCACTGTCATATCAAGCCACAAAGTTATTCGTTTATTGAAAAACGGATGCCAAGCTTTCTTAGCCCATGTTATGGATTTGAATAAAGACAAGTCAGATTTGTATAATATTTCTGTTGTTAGAGAATTTCCTGATGTATTTCCTGAAGAACTTCCCAGTCTACCCCCAAAATGTGATGTTGAATTCTTTATTGACCTTGAACCTGGTACAAAGTCCATTTCTAAAACCTCATATCGAATTGCTCATATTGAAATTCATGAGTTAAAAGTCCAACTACAAGAGTTATTAGATATCGATTTCATTCGTCCTAGTACATCTCCTTGGGATGCTCCTGTTTTATTTGTTAATTAGGAGAATGTGAAGATATATATATAGAGAGAGGCCATTCCACATTGCCTACCACACTTTTTTTTTCCTATTTCTTGTACCATCACTTTTGTTTGGTTTTCTTCTGTCCTTTGTTTGTCTGACATTTTTTATGATAAAATTGCATGTGCATTTTCTTTTTGGGTAAGCACATTATAAGCAAAAGTAATTCAGGGAATAGGGATGGATGACCCACTAAAAGTGTATTATATTATTCCATCCTCTTTAGCTCTTAAAATTAATTATTCTCTTATATATATTTGTAGTTAAGTTAGTGTTTATGTATCTTTAGATTGACTTATTCCTAATTGGTGATTTCTAGTATTATTTCTAATTCTTCTTTTTCAATATTTTTTTTAGTAGAGTAATTCAAATATACAAGTAAGGGGGTAAATGAACTGAACCAAACTGAGTATTGAGTTGTTTAGATTTCATTCATAAAATTTATCGAGTATAAAATAAGATTTGATTGAAGCTCGTTTAGCAACCGAGTCAACCACGATCTCAAATCGAGCCTTAACAATTGCAAATGTTCGAAATAAATAAAGTACGTTTAGAATAAATTATTTATTAATAAATAAAATTACGAAGTACGTTTGAATTATAACGTTTGCAGCAATATTACTTAGCAATATTGTTTGGTGTTTAGAGTTTAAACGCAACATACCATTTTTGGTACGGTGGTCAAACACACCAAACAATATTGCTGCAAACGTTATAAATACCGGTAACCGAACATACCTTAAATGTCAAATTGAGTTTGTTATGTAGTGCATGTATGGAGAATTAAACACGTCTATACTTGTAAATATCAAAAAAATGCACCCAAAGTGACGGTCATAAAATTTTCACATTAACACCACAAAGTGAAACAGGTGCCTAGTGGCATAAAAATTGTAGATAAGTAATAATGCAGAAAGAACTTATTTGAAGTTATATGGTCTCTTCATTGAGTAAATAATACACTAGAATCAAATTTGGTACCACCACTGAATAAGAAATGAAGGCATAGCCCTATAAATGAAACATTTTTTCAGCAAGCAGTGACAGTGGGGTAAAAATGAGAGTGAGTGGAAAGCAATTCAAGTCCATTAAGCAGCAGGCTTGCTGTAGAATAGACAATGCAGGAGCTCAGAGAGCTGAAAAATCCTATATACAATTTCATTAACTACCAGAAATCCTTACATGAGCATTTCCCATTTTTAAAATGATGATATCGAGCACGATCCCTCACGATTATCTCCCTATCGTATACTTGTGAAATGAGCTTTGTCACAAAATGGCAGTCCTCACATACCCTTAGATTCTTCATGATACGAATAGCTGTCCCCGGTGTAGTGCTTATGAGGCCATAGGCAATCGCAAGCCTTTCGCTATGGTGCCATACTGCACTTTCCTTCTCTTGCTCATCAATATCAAACAGAACCTGAGAGGTGTTTGGTAAATACCCCTCCAACTGCAACCTTTCAATTATCTTTTCCAACATTAAATATATTTCTTCTGTTAGGGGGTGTGACGAATCGCCAACTTTAAATCCGTGCACAATTCCCTCCAAATCTATCAAACTGCTTCCCGTATTTGTTTTCACCCCTCTTTCCTTCATCAATTTTCTCACTCGAGAAACATCTTCCCATCTCTCTGCCTTTGCGTAGATGTTTGATAACAACGTGTATCGCCCACCATTTTGTGGCTCCGCTGCTAGTAGGATGTTCCCTACTTTCTCTCCTAACTCGAGATTTCCATGCTTCCAACAAGCACTTAAAAGGGCTCCCCAAACAGCCGTGTTTGGTTCCATTGGCATAGAACTTGTAAGCTCCTCTGCTTCATCAAATAGCCCTGCCCTTCCCAAGAGATCAACAACACAACCATAATGCTCCACATTGGGTTCAACTCCATAGACTTCCTTCATATTAATCAAATACCAAACACCTTCATCCACCAACCCTCCATGAGCACAAGCATTCAAAATTCCAAGAAATGTGACAATATCCGGTTTCACATTCTCCCTCTCCATTTTCCAGAAAAGATCAATTGCATCCCCTGCCCTGCCATGCATAGCAAGCCCCCCAATCATGGCATTCCAAGAAAAGACTTTTTTCACTTTAATTCCCTCAAAAACCTCCCACGCCAAGTCGAGTCGCCCACATTTAGCATACATATCAACCAAAGAAGTTCCCAAAACTGCATTAATAGGAATTGCATTCCTCCTTACATATCCATGAATCCATCTCCCTTGATCAAGGGCCCCAACATTGGCACAAGCAGAGATCACACTCGGCAAAACAAATTTCCTTGGCCTAATTTTCCCTTTCTGCATTTTATGAAATATCTCTAACCCCTCCTTAAAATACCCTCCTTGATTATACCCATCAATCATTGCACTCCACGATATATCATCCCTCACAGGCATTTCATCAAACAACGTCCTTGCCTCTTCCATCATCCCACACCTCGCGAAACCACTAATCATCACATTCCAAGAACCAACATTCTTATCCTTAAACCCCTCAAATAAAATTCTAGCAGCCTCAACATTTCCAAATCTCAAATACCCATCAATCATAGCATTGAAGCAGACAACATCCAATTCCCCATTCGAATCAAGAATATTCCTAGCCTCCCTCAAACACCCAAAAGAGGAATACATCTGAATGCCAGAACTCTTTATATACCCATCTCCCATAAGTCCATTTTTCACCACAAGACCATGAATTTGTACCCCTTCTTTATAAGCTTGTGCAATAACACAAGCTTTAAACAAAGGAGGGTATGTGTATTTATTAGGCCTAGAATTGGAACCCACCATTTTACAACAACAAGAGAGTGCCAAAATGGGCTCATTGTTATCCAAACACCCTTTAATAATAGCATTCCAAACAAACACATTTGGCTGTGGGACTTGTTGCAGAAGTTCTACTGAACTGCTGAAAGTCCCAAAATATGGAATTGCATAGGATTTGATTAAAGACCCAGCTACAAAATGGTCTTGAAATTGGTTGGTTTTTAGGATTAAAGCATGGACTTGCTTGAGATGGTGGAGGGAAGTGTTGCATTTTGTGGCTAAAAGATTTAAGACGGTTTTCTGGGAGAGACTGAAGGTTGTGGTGGAGGGTGGGTTATCTGGTGGTAGTTGTTTGGGCGTAAGATGATAAGGCAGCTCTGTGGTAGTTGTGATGCTCATTTTTGGTCAATTGTCTTTCCAAATGAATGTAAAGAATTAGACAGACAAGTGACTTCCCGCGTTACATGGACAAGGTCCAATGTGCTCATTTTCATTATTGGGGTGGGGGTGGGGGTGGGAGTGGGGGTGGGGGTGGGGTTGGGGGGGGGGGAATCTGTCCCAAATTAAATGACTTACTTTGGAATTTACAATTAAATTAACTATTTGAAAATAATAATGAATCATATTTTTCAAAAACAATAATGTTTTTAATAATTTTTCTGTATTTTATTTTGGACATAATCTCTTCGCTATATTCTAACAAATACTACTATCAATTTTAATATTGGTTATTTTAAACTTAAAAGTTATCTAATAGCAAGGATCAAGAGCATACTCTTTATCTAACTCACCCGAGCTTACCCCCCTTTAGCGACGGACCCGACGACGATTCGGTCATACAACCGTCGTCTATACTTTTAGCGACGGGCAACAAATAGCGTCGCTAAAAGTATAGACGACGGTTGTATGACCGAACCGTCGTCGGGTCCGTCGCTAAAGGGGGTGTGCTCGGGTGAGTTAGATAAGGGGTATACTCTTGATCCAGACCGAATTATGTAATATCCATGTTGCTCCTCTTTTACATTTTTATTTTGATTTCTTGATATCAATTCAATTACTTTTAATTTTTTAAATACTTGACTCATGTAAATGATGAAAATAACAAGTCTTTTAATTAATTATATTTATTTAATATTCTTCAACGATTGTGATTGTACTAAATAAATAAATAAATAAATTTATATTAAATTTTAATCTTAAATTTCATAAATTAATTTTTTTAATTAAAATAATACTTTTTTTGTGAAAGATATATATATATATATATATATATATATATATATATACTATTTTTGTCCCACAAGTCTTTCCCAATTGACAATTTTTTACTTACTAAAATTTGCAAATTTGAACATTATCATTTTCCCTTACACTAAGTATTGATTTGCAAATTTGTTTTTTAAATAGTCAAATAGTTTGATTTAAGGAATATAGGATTACAAACTACCCTCAATCACTCCATTCCATGAAAAGAGTCTAACTTTTTGAATCCTTTGTAAAACCCTAAAATTTAAAACTAAAACAAATTTATTTAAGTCTTTATTTATAAATTTTAAAATATTTACTAGTGTATTAACTATAATCAAATTAACTTTCATCAATTTTAATTTGATCAATTTTAATGTGAAAATTATCCGAATTGTTTTTAAAATACCAAAATGAGAGTGGCCAACGAATTTTTTTTAAAATGACTTAAAGTTAAAATATAAGTTGACTTATAAATAAAAACATTCGGCATCAATTTAACTCTTATAAGAATTAAGTTAAAATAAGTTATGAAGTTGTTCAACTCATAATGACTTATAAGTTAATATCAAATGTAAAGATTACTAAAAAGGACATTAATAAAAAAGGAGCAAAATAAACATTACATTTGGTCAAACTAATTACTGATTTTAAAATAAGTTACAAATACTTGTTTCTTCTTTTTTTGACTTAAAAATCAACTTATAAGTAGAAAAATAAGACTTTGCCAAAATTGAGGAATAATAGCAAATAACTTATAAGTAGGTTTGATCAACTTATAAGTCACTACTCTTAAACTCCTCAAACAAGCCTCCAGTCGAATAGAACTAAAAAGATATATATATATATATATATATATATATATATATATATATATATATATATATATATATGGGTCTCCATCCACAGCAACCGTTTTCCCAGCCGCTACAGCTTGTACCGGCCACTTAGATTTTTTTTAATAAGCCGCTACAAGCTGTAGCGGCTGGGAAAAAATGGGTTGCTCCCAACAACCGGTTGCTGTGGATGGAATCCCTATATATATATATATATATAGGGAATATATCTTAAGCTCACCCCTTATTCAACTCACCCGAGCTCACCCCCTTTTAGCGACGGACACGACGACGGTTCGATCATACAACCGTCGTCTATACTTGTAGCGACACTATATGTTGTCCGTCGCTAAAAGTATAGACGACGGTTGTATGACCGAACCGTCGTCGGGTCCGTCGCTAAATGGAGGGTGAGCTCGGGTGAGTTAGATAAGGGGTGAGCTTAAGATCCGGACCGTATATATATATATATATATATACAACACGGATCAGGTCCGGGAGTCCGGACCTGATCCAAAATCCGGACCCTATTTTTTTTTTTTTTTTTGGTAGAACTAAAAAAAATTATGGAACTAAAATTTTTCCATAATACAGTGTTTTGGGTGTGTTTTTAATACCTACACTAACCAATGTATGTACAGTCTGCCCAGACTGTACAGATATATTTTGTTATACGTATTCAAATCACATCCAAAACACTGTATTATGTAAAAATTCAAGTTCCATAAATATTTTTTTTTAGTTGTTTTAAAAAAAAAGCAAAAAAAAAAAGGTCCGGATTTTGTTAAAATCCGGAAGTCCGGACCTGATCCGGACCCTCTCTCTCTCTCTCTCTCTCTCTCTCTATATATATATATATATATATATATATATATATATATATATATATATATATATATTACCTGCAACCTAAAAGGTAATTGCCAAACAGATCAACATGAATTAGTTATAACTGAAAACTAAAAACATCATATTACTACATCCCAATCTTATGTACAAAATTGCAGAAGCACCTTAAAATATACAGATGTGACAAAAGATTAGCATATACCCTAAGCCCCTAACTATAACACTTTTAAAACTTCATGCTAGTTCCAAGTTCAAAGTACCATTTGTACAATATTACACTGCCAAACAGGGAAGTGATTAGTATGAAATTTATTTTTGAGTAAGTTGATCAATTGACTAATAGAATGCTAACACGCAGACAAGACTCTATGTTTGTCAACATTCTATTGACCAATTGACCAACTTACCAAAAAATAAACTTCATGCTAACCGAATCCGCCAAACAGATATCAACATGAATTAGTCATAACTGAAAACTAAAAACATCATATTACTACATCCCAATCTTATGTACAAAATTGCAGAAACACCTTAAAATATACAGATGTGACAAAAGATTAGCATATAGCCTAAGTCCCTAACTATAACACTTTTAAAACTTCATGCTAGTTCCAAGTTCAAAGTACCATTTGTACAATATTACGCTGCCAAACAGGGAAGTGATTAGCATGAATTTTTTTTTTGAGTAATTTGATCAATTGACCAATAGAGTGCTAACACGCAGACCAGGCTCTATGTTTGTCAACATTCTATTGACCAATTGACCAACTTACCAAAAAATAAACTTCATGCTAACCGAATCCGCCAAACAGATATCAACATGAATTAGTTATAACAGAAAACTAAAAACATCATATTACTACATCCCAGTCTTATGTACAAAATTGCAGAAACACCTTAAAATATACAGATGTGACAAAAGATTAGCATATACCCTAAGTCCCTAACTATAGCACTTTTAAAACCACTCCAAGTGATTCAAGCTCCAGAGTCCTAACTATTCTTTCTTAACTATATCAAGTGATTCATAGTACTCATCATCCCAATTCACCTGGAATAGGGGATCATTTGGTCGAGAGTTTTGCATTATCCCAGCTGCCAATTCAACCATTGATTCATCTGTAGCAAAGTTGTCGTCGGCATCAGCTGGCAAAGCCACATGGTAGTCGCCATCGGTTTGTGAATTTGGCCTTGCATAGTCGATTATAGTAGTAGATTTTGTACTAGTGGCTACATTCTGCGTTTCTGTGTTTTGTTTATACATATTCTCATAAGTAGCCATCTCTCGGATAAATCTTTCCTTGTCTTTCTTACTTGCCTCGACATATGGCTGTAAAATTACAAATCAAATATTACATGGATAATTGAAGATTTAACCATTGAAAGAGAAAAGGGTATCAATCATTTCGAAACAAGTTAATAGAGTGTTCATTAAGTAAAAAATAATGAGCAGGATAAAATATCCATTGATGGAAAGATTGAATGAATACTGATTTTAGTGCACATAGTAATAATACAGAATTATGAATAAAAGCCCCGAGGAAGTCTACCTCTCGATCATTCTTAGAGAGATGCCTCCATGCATCAATTGCCATGACTCGAAGCTGACCAGCTGAGCTCTCCCCGTGTATCTTTTTTAATCGATCACATTCCATCCTGAGGAAGATCATATATCCTGTTCTGTATCCCATTGGAGCATTCGGGTATTTCTTTATTTCCTTAATTATTGACGACTTTTTCATTTCCTTAATTTTTTGGGGTGTTTGTAAGACAGGGTTCTTCTCTTCTGATGGCGTTTGCAAGACCGGATTCTTCCCTTCTGGCTTAAACCCTGCTTGAATTTGCAAATACACGCTACAAACTTCTTAAAAATGCAATCTTCACTAAATTATAGCCAGGTTATCAAGCATTCAGTTTCTATAATGAAACCAAAAAGGTTACTTATTACTTATTAGACTGAAAATCTATGAGAAAAAAACATAATACTAACTAGCTTTCTAACATTTCATAAACAAACATGATGTGCGAAATTTGGAGTACGCACACAACAAATAGAATATAATAATAACGAATTTCAACCACATAAATCTCCTAGTATAAAAAGGCGGTAGATGCGCTTTCATGCAATTGTGTCTAGGATAATAAGGAATTTGAGCATAAGCACATGACATTTGAAAGGTTAAAAGATGGCAGTTCATTCAACTAAGACTTGTATAATCCAAATCTTCCAAATTCTCTTTAAACAATTTGAAGTTTTTATTATTGGTTAGGGACTTCAAAATTAATATAATAGAAGGAATCAGAGACGAACCAGAACTCAAACTAGTTTGAGAAATTTCAATATAATAGATGGCATGCTTTTCTACTTTTATTGTGTGCTCTTACTTCAAGTTATTAGAATTAAATACAGTTTGATAGCTTAACTAATTAGTAGATTAAGATTATCGAATTCACCAGACTAAAATGACAGACCTGTAGGCAATTGGAAAGAACTCTTCAGACACACCCTTTTCTCTACCATGCCATCATCAATACTCTCACTATGCCTTCTCTTCCCTGTCGAGCTGCTTGAGCTATCACCACTACCAGAACCTACAGGAATATGGCAATGAGATTGAGACTTTGGGAGCAAAGAGTCGTGCTTATTAAATCATTTACGTCAAAGCTGATCATAGAAGATCGGTCTGACCTGACTTAATGACCATAAAAGTGATTACAACAAACAATTAAATATACTAATTATAACTATAAAATCAAATGTATACAATGTGGACCCTAGAAATTACAAATATAAATGTCACTGCAAGTATTCACCAAACCTGTTGGATCAACTCGCAATCGTTGACCTTCTGTTACTTTTGCAGGAGTTCGATAGTAATATGTTTGCTCAAACTGGTAGAAGAGATTTGCATAAATCATTTGAATCTTAGTTGGTGGTATTAAAACACCAGTTTTTGTGTTTAATGCAGATGCAACTTCACCCCATTTCCCATCTTTTGTGACCTAAAAGAGTGTAAAAGATAAGTTAAAGATAGAATAAATATGTGAAATCTCCATCAGGCTTCATTTGCATAAGTTGTTCAAGGAAATGACATCAGAAAGATGCAGTTAAGTTGTTTATGTGAATCAAGTAGTCGGTAGATATTTAACTACACTATCCTAAATTAAGCTGAACCATCTCTATCGGATAATTAATTACCTATTAGTATTGCTTCACAACAAAAACAAAGTGTATATGCATTTTTAGACAAGGAAGGCTAGGTTTCATTAAGAATGACCTATTTTTAGTTTTTTACTTTTTGGTTGCCTAGCAAGCTGTGTACATCCAAAAGTGTAATGACTCAGAAAATCCTATGTAATATTCAGTTATTATAATGTCAAATTTTGGGTATAATATTTTTTTTTTATTATACCTAGTAGAAGTGGCATTAATTTATTTATTGTTTATTAACTTATATATATCTCAAGACCTTGTATGGTACAGGAGGGGAAGAATAGTATACATTAATATAATGTTAAATAAATATCAAGAATGAAAAGGAAAGCCAACATAGCTTAATTGACAAAAATTATTGATATGAAGCTATCTATGTGTTTAAAGAGTTAATTATATTAAGATAAAAAGTATTATTTAATAGCAAATAAAGAAATGAGGTACTATCATGAATTATTTAGAATTCATGAAACCAACATTTTTTTAAATAATGTATGTGCTAAGTATGTTTGTTAGTAAAAATAAAAGTGATAAATACAATTCAAGATTGGGCCATAATAACTTTTGCCATGTATGCTTGTAAGTCTCTTTCAATTATTTTAGGGATATGGGTTATTGTATTGGGTCTAAATAAAGCCAATTCTAGCCTAACTTCCAGCCCAATTCGGCAGCTATATTTGTTAAAAAGGGGAGGATTGGTTTAAGCCCAAATCAAAAATTGACAAACTTTTCCCCCTAGCCCAATCCAGTAAACTAGATGATGTGTAACAAGAGGACTGTTTTAGCCAATTAAAGGAGCAGTGTTAAGACTTGAGCACTCAGTCAGTTATAAAGTCAATCGGATTCTAAACTAGTTCCAAGTCAGTAAGTTAGTTCAGTTAGCCATCAGTTAGTAATTGGTTATAAGAAGAGATAGAGTTGCAGGGTATAAGAAGTGATAGAATAGATGTGGTTTGACAGGTCCCATAGGGGCCAAGTAGACTAGACTAAGAATGATGATTTGCAGCTTGGTAGGGTGGCTGTGTAGAGGCCAACTTGTGGCAATAGGACTGACTGGGAGGGGGAAGAAATCTGCATATAACCAACTCTCTAAGGAGTAGAGCAGTTCAGTCAAGCAAGAGACTGAAGTAAATAGAATATAGAGAGAAAGTGAGGAGCTACGGCTAGGAAGGGGAGAAAGATTGATCAACCGATTATTTAGTCTCTAAGAGTCCAAGAAGGTAAACCAATTCAGCCTCTTCCCATTCAATTTCGATTCATTCTCTGTTTCATTGTTGATAACAAAGTGGACTGTTGGTAGCTAAATGAATTGGTTGGACTGCTATAGGATTGTCACTGCTATGGGGACTGTTATGTGTGGTCATTTATGTTGTTGTGATTATTATTGATGTGTTGTTCTTTTGTTGTGTTGATGTCATAGCTGGAACAAAATAGCTAAAATGTATGCATTATATGTAAGTTTGAAGATTATCCACCAACTGTTCGATTAAATGCTAAAACCAGAACTGCTTCGAGGTAACTAAGTAGTAACTGTGCAGAGAAGAACAGAGGCTTTATTATCATGCTAGTAATCAGGCAAAGACATGTAGGCTTATATACTTCATATAATAAGGTATGTTAAGAGTAACTTGCATGCTATTATAGTTTCATATACGAAATAAACTAATTGAAAGTAACTGTGTTAACAAGCTAGTTAGGGACTGATTTCCCTTGACCATAATGTGATTTGCATTTCAAGGTGTCTAAACAACCAAATCATGGAGGCAAATAATAATAAAACCTAATTGGAGTTTTTAGCAAGCTTGAAACCAAAATAAACTAAGTTTGGACCTGTTTTGCACTGGCCAAACTCTGCCACTGTTTTAACTGGCATGATGTCATTAACCAACCAATTACCTTGCTAATAAACTAAGAGAATGAACTATTTGAGCAGTCCTAGTAATGATTAGGAAGGAGGTTGTGCAAATCATTCCATAATAGCATGTTATGTGTTAAAAGACATAGCTTAAATCTTGTTGTATTACCAGTTCATGTGTTAGAACTTAAAGACAAGAGGAGACTGTTTTGAACAAAGTCTTTAGTCTGTGAGTTTTTAAGCCATGTGTATTGATTATGTAGCATGTGTATGAAGTCAAAATCCTTACAACTTGAGCCTTTGAATACCTAGGACTGTTATGGTAAAGTATAACTAAACCATGCCTAAAGTACTCTAAATGGACTGTTATGGTATCAATGTATGCTAACTGTAAATAGAGTCTAGTATCATGTCTACTTGCTTATATAGAAAAAGGAATACCTCAAGTATATGTTATGCTTAAATAGGACATGATTGATAACTCCATATATGAGGAAAACAAAGTAATTGGGACTGCTATTGAGGTCTTGTATGATAACTGATTATACATGCTTCTAAAGTGATCTTCATGATAATATATATATACATGGTATGCAATGGGCTAAACATGGAAGGTTAAAGTAGTATAACAAGTACCTTTTGCAGTCGATTAAAGAACCAAAACAGGACACTTTAGGCCTATTGAATCCAAACAGACTTAGCCACTGTTTCATAACATGTATGCTAGCTAGAATGGGCTTATGATGTACTGTTAAGGTATAGACTGATTTAAACCATCCGGATATAAGCTATACATGTTAAATACTATGTAAACAGTTAGTACATGCTTATATGTGGCATAATCATACTATCCTTGTTGACCATGTTGCTATACCATGCGTCCTTGTGGAATTATAAAGCCTATTATGGGCTGTTTTGAACTAAAGCTAGAAATCCTGCATTTTGATGTTTTAAACCATGAACATATAGTATATAGTAGGTTCATGTTGTAATAATGCATATACTTGAATGTTTGGAGCTGTTTTGGTGAAATGGTGCTAATTCATGCTTATAATGCTTAGATAAAGACTGTTTTCATGGTTATAGGAATGCTTAAAGACCATATGTGTTCTATTGTGGACTGTTGGAAATTTGGTAGCCAAAACTGTGCTTATAAGGGACTGTTATGGCCAATTTGTGTAACTGATATTGTTAGACAGTGAGGAGTACATACATTGCCTATAAATAACATGTAAAAATGGTTTCCTAAGTTAGTTAAGGTCTACAAGGTGTGTGGTGCAATTTCATGCTTAAAAAGCAATGAAAATAAGCTTTAAAAAATAATGAACACTAAAATAGTGAACCACCATACCTGGACCCCATACACAAGTTTCAATAGTCATAATAGGGCATAAGAAAGCTACACAAACTAAAGGAACCAAGCCTAAACCATTTTGAGCATGAGACTTGTTAAAAATCACATTTTAAAACCGAGGACTGTTTTGGGCAATCCTTAGTATCTGACCTTAAGGGACTGTTATGAGCTTATACAAAGTTGCTCATACATGCTAGTAATGATTCCCAAACATGGTCATGACTAAAGCTATCAAAAAAACCAATTTAAGATCTCTTTTTCAAGCCTAAAGTGAGCTTTGATAGGTCAAAATGGGCTAGATGATTAAATAAGGTGTGGTGATGCTAAAAGTATCCTTAAGTAACTTAAATACGTGCCTAGACTATCCTAGTGGCCAAAACTAGAAAATTTTGAAAAAGTTCAAAAACAGTTTTGTAAAAAAAGTGAGAAAATGGCCAAGTTTGAGCCCTGTTTTGGGAAGCTTAATGGGCATGAACAAGAAACCTAGATTAAATTACCTTGTAGTATGGTCTAGAAGTAGGACCAAGTGGTTAAGCTCTTGGCTTAACCAAGAAGTTTAAACAAATCACCAAAATAGCATGGAAAATGACTAAAACTGCAGTTTTTGCAAATTTGTCCAAGTATGAAAATTTGAGATTTTTCCATTTGGCCTAGAACTTAGTTTGGACACCTTAGACAAGTGAGTTAGAGTTATGCTAGGCTATTCCAAGTGTTGGAATGCTAATGTATACAATAACTTGAGAAGTTAGTATGTAAAAGCTTGGTTTAGAGGGTCAAAACTCAATCTATGCTTAGCAAACCTAAATGAATGCTAGAACTAGTTCTAAATAGATATAACTCAAGTGTTGGAACGAACCTAAGTGGCTAGAAATGAAATTGGCAAGAATTGACCAAAACTAATAAACTCAAAACTGTGATAATGGCCTAGTTTGGGCATTACTTTCAAGAAGCATAGAGGCTTACTTGGGAACCTAAACCAACACAAAAATACTTTGGTATATAGGCTAGAAGTATATTCAGAGTTCTTGTCCAAAAGACTAATACAAGAATTCCTAAAAATCATCAAAGTGGCCTTGAAATTCATGAAAAATGCAGTTGCCTTCAAGACTGTTGAAAACAGCCCATTTGAGGCTTGTTTTTGAATTACTTAACTTTTTAGTTTCTACGACTTAAACCAAGGATAAAATACTTTGGTATGGGGTGTATAAAATGCACAAATGATAGGTTCAAAAGACTATCATAGAAAATTCTAAAAATCCTCAAAGTTGCCTCAAAAATCATAATTTTGTATTTTTGAGTCATGTTGTAAAAGTGAAGTTTAAAGCTAGTAAATGTCCTAACATTTCTAATTAAGTTAATAAAAGTATGTTATGATCTAAGCTCTATAACATGTTATGATTGGGTGGAATCAAGTATGTTTTAGCATATATTTGAATTATAAATGTGTAAGGTGCTTATGTGAGCCAATTATAAGAAAAGTGCTATATATGTATAAACTAATATGTGAAAATGTGTAGTGATGAGTTATATATCTATGCGTAACTAACTGTATTTTTAAATAGAAGATATATATATATATATATATATGATGGTTTGATGATAGTAAGTAACGTACATGTGAGTTATTTGAAATGACTTCACTATCTATAGTTGAGTTATGTGTATCAATAAATATAGACTATATGCTAAAAGATAACTAAATAAGTCAATGCTGAATATATGTAGGCTACTCAGTGGTAACACACTTTCTTAAAAAGATTAGTCGACGCGACAGGCAAGTATATCAAATCTTTCTCTCTTAAATAAGTTTATATTGCAAAAGCTATTTTTTTTAAGTTATTCAACTTATTATACTTTAATGTTTCAAATTCAGTTATTTTGGTGATATTGAAAGAATGTCAATGTCATTATTTCGGCTAGATAGCTGTTGAGATATATTGATATTATTCATTCATGAAAATCTCATTAATGTTCTCCAAACCATTTTGTTGTGGTGCGGACTCTTGTATAATGTTGTGAAAAAACAACCCTTTTATAGGGGCATATCGTACCGGACATATGATTCCGAAAGACATGTAATGTGTCATTAGACTGTTATGTTGTGCAAAATATAGGGTACTTAGGCTGATCCCCTAAAGTACAAGTCTAGGATATAGATCAGTTTTAATAACTGTTTGTATCCATGGATTGCAGTGTTAGTACTGTCAATTCTAGTACAGAGTTCACTGGTCATTTGACCTTACAACATGCTAAAGCCTGATTTTCAGACTCAAAACTTTTAAAGAACTGTTTTGTTCATTATCTATTGATTTATATCCTCTTTCTTATAAATATTTATGTTCCATTATATTCAATTGTTTATTCCTTGTTGAGCAAACTTTTGCTCACCCTTGCGTTAAATATAATGTTTTCAGTTAAAACCGAGAACGCTAATACGTCCGGGAAAGATAAGGAAAAAGGCAAAGTTGCAGAATAAATACTTATTAAGCGTCTGTGCTTATATGAACTTAATAGTTGATGTAATAAATACTTTTAGTATTATGTTTTGTAATACTATTTGTTATTTAAGTTATGTAAAGGTCTATAGAACCTGGATTTAAGTAAGATATTTATGTAATCTAAGGTGATGTTTGATTGCATCTTAATGAATCTTAACAATTTACCTCTTAATGCATATTAACAACCCACATCTTTGTATTAAGAAGTCCTCTAAATAGTTTAGACTCATATTTGTATCTTAACTATTTAGAGGACCTCTTAATACAAATATGTGAGTTATTAAGATGCATAAGAGGTGAACTGTTCAAAAACATTAAGATGCAATCAAAACACCACCTAAGACATGTTTAAGTTAGTATTTTGATGAAATGAATAGTTATGTTAGTATCGTGAGCACCAACCCGAGGTATAAGTAACCCGGATTGCGTCACAATAAGGTTTTAGACTTGGTAATCAAGCTAATTAAAACTTGTATTCTGATAAAAAAAACTCCAAATCCACATGCAACAGTGTCAAAGATTGGTTTATAGAAAAGAAAGGAAAAAGTAAAAATATGACAATCCGGCTAAAAGATTTCAGAAGAAAATAAAATACAAGTAATATTTTTAAAACTCAAATGGTATCCCCGCATAAGGTGGCGTAAGATTATCCCATAGAGGATCAGAATGGCACAAGATGAGCTGATTAATACAGTTTCATAATCTTACGAAAGATAGCAGAAAGCCTAATCAAGCAATGCTGATGAAAAAAAATTTACGTCATTAAATAAATACATGATTTCTGACTTTTTCATCGGAGAGCAATGATTAACTTACTGAACCAATACAGTTAGAGTTGGATTAAGTGCACTACCACACATTATAAACGGACTGATGGTCCTTTATTATTTCTAAAGGATAGTCAAACATGTCAGCTCAGTTGTATGTGTAAGATGCACTAATACTATTCTAAACTATTGACTGATGACATATAAACTGCATAACAGCATTCATCAGGATGGTTCAAAGAAACAAAAGTAATCTCTCTCTGGTGATGTAAAACTGAAAGATTACTAAGAAAAACAAGACTAATGATGTAATTATTAAGGCCTATCCCTCTTCATTTGTATCCTTAAACAATTACCTTAGATTGATTGAAACTTTTGACAAAGTCTTGTCTAGCTAGCTTGAAGCAGCCGAGACAAAATGGTACCGCTTCATTGGGGACAACATTTTAATGGGTGAAATTTTTCCATAATAGAATGAAACAAACCTCCAAGAATTAATGCATACTTCTTTGATGGTTAAAGTGCATTGTAGCACGTTATGTATTAAAATGTCTTATTTTCGCTGACTGATAGCCTCTTTCTAATAAATCAACAACGGATCAAACATGCATCTCCTAAAAAGTTCAAAATAAACAGCAATAAAAAAAGCAATAAATAGGTAATAATGCATTCCGTCAGGCTCATAATAAACAGGAGTTTTCTCTTGTTCTATTATTTCCCCTAGGGAACCAATCCCATGACTAGGAATATGGAGACCGCCTCTAGATTCCTAGAAAAGCACATCAGTCCCTTTACTCTTTTATTATGAAATTTTTTATCATATCATACAATTCTTCACCTCGCAAATCCTTTTCCCAGATCAACAAAATCTTCAAAAGTGTTAGATTTTCATTTATTTTAAAAAAAACTTTTGTACTTTCTTCAAGATAATAAATGCAAGCTTATATTTTATAAGTTTTTATATTTGTACTACTATAATAGTCACTCTTCCAAAAATGGAGGAAATAAAAGTGCAAATGACTATACTTTTTAGGGAACCACTAAAAAACACATGTTTATGCTGGAGTATCCTAAAGATAACACAGGAAGTGCTTCATAAACAGGCCTTCTGGTTTCCAAAAATTAATTTACTTAATTTTCTTGAAATCACCCTTGAGAATTGTTTGTGCGGTAGGAGTAAAAGAAATAATATTATAAAAAAACATTCTGTTAAATTAACAATAGGCATTGAGAAAAAAAACTATGTATTATGTAAAGAAACAGGTAACTACCTGACAATATCCCCTCTTTCAGTCACATCTTTGTAGAAAAGAAACAAGTCCACCTTCGTCTCCCGTGAATTGGATGTTACATTAACTGAATTGTTTTCCTAAAATATACATATACAAAATTCCACATTATATAGATGGATATAACAAAGAGCAACAAAAATGCAAGCTATTCATCTTCCCTTCATTTCTTAGTATTTACCATCTAATTGTTTTCGGGTTGCCCTAAAAACAGAATAAATCAAATTAAATGAAACATTGACTCTACTTTTCTACCGCTCACATAAAAGTATCACATACCCGCTCACATAAAAGTATCACATACCGCTCACATACTGCATGGGTGGCACCATGGATTTGTTGTTGAGTTAAGTGGGTCATTGTCAACAACAAATTCATGAGTGTCACCCCCATGTATTATGTGAGCTATATGTAATACTTTTATGTGATAGTAGCATTATTTGAAAATTATGACGTCACCAAACAAACAGTGACATCAGACCCACTACAGTGGAGTGTTTATGTATACGTGTGCCCACACTCCAAAATATATTTTTTTCAATTCATATGATTTTCATTTAGGTTTACTAAATCTTTTTGTTACAAAGATATTATTATACTCACAAAAATGTTTCGAAATAGATAGTACTTAATATTCCGTCCAAAAAAAATTGAGGATAGACTAATATGTTTAACAACTGTCCATATAGGGTTCTTGAATATGTGGCAAGTGGGACCCTCGTATGTGGATCTGGGGGGAAAATTATTGATTACAAACCAACAAATTTTGTTGGTCTTAAATGTGTTTCTAGACCCGATATAGTTAGGGTCTATGTATATTAAAGGGAAAATTTCCCTTCTAATCCATGTATGAGGATCCCACTTGAACCGCTATTAACGTTAGTCTAATCACCACTTTTATTAAATATTGACTCGATTGAAACATTTTTTTATTTTAGTATAGTATATCTTTGCAAAAAAAAACAATTCATAACCAAAATAAACATCAATTATAACCAACATTTTCTCAGTAACCACACATTTTTCTCAATAACCAACAGTCAAAGACAAAATGAAAACTTTCTTTATCTTTTCAATCATACTACCCCCCTTTCCAAAAACTAGAAAGGATCACTTTAGGAATATTTTATCTTCTAACGTAACAATTCAATTGATTTAAATGTAATAGCCACCTATAATATATGTAATTGCATGATATACCTTATGTGGCTTTACATCTAAAAAATTAAAATACAAGTCTAATTTTGGAATTAACAGAAAAGAAAGATATATCTTTAATTCGGAAACCCTCAAGTATTATTTTACCTTCTTTTTTTAACATTTTCTCAGCAACCAAATAGTCAAACAGACAAATACCCATCAAAAATTAAAGAGATCCCCACGTTAGATTCTTAATAATTCTACACAAACCCATAACAAAAATATTCATAAAAAATGCAACTCTCTAATATATAGACACAAAATATTTATAAAAAAAAAAGAACACCAAAAAAAATCAATAGCCATCTTTCTCTCTCTATATCTATTACTATACATGATAGCACACATGTACATGTAGATATGTAAATGTAAGAACAAAGCAAATCTAATTTTACTCACATTAGACTGAGCCCAGAGGATTCATAGAACTTGGTGAGTTTTCCATAGAACTCATCCGATAAGCTATTAGGAGAATAAGACTTCACAGGACTGCTCTGAGCAGCAATCTTCTCCAGCTCGGAGTTTTCTCCTGCAACCTCCGGTGACCCGGCACATGCATTGCCTTCGTGCCACCGGAATCATCGCAGCCGTGGATTTCCTCCTCTGCTTCCATTTCGTCGGACTCTGTTCTGTTGTCTACCAAGACCTCGATATGGGTTTTACTTTTCTTCTTTTGTTTTGCTGGAATAGAAAGAATAATGCTCCACATCATCATATCGGGTGAGGTTGAATATTATATTGAAATAATTTATAAATTAATAGATTGAAATAGAGTATTTCACATCAACTTTTATAAATATTTTATAAAATTAGTTGTGTTCTGTGTCTCTGGCACTGTATGACGGGGGGATTTATTCCCAAACTTTAGACGGCCCAGTAATTTATTGAGTGAGCCGAAATTCAAAATCATTTGTATTTATTAAATAGATGTATGGACGGTGAGATTTTATCTCAAATTTTGGACGGTCCAGATGATTTATTGATTAAGTGAAAATTTTAAAATTATTTGTATTTTATTAGATAGATAGTTAGCGAAATTAGCCGTGTACGGTAGGATTATCCTAAAGCTTTTATTTTTTTATATATGACAGCCCAGATTCTGCCACGTCAATAACATGGCCCACGTGGGAGATTTTGGTCTACGTGGCAAAATCTGGAGCGTTATGAGGGTGGTAAGTTGGAGGGAGAGGGGTGAGTAGAAGGGAGGTCTGAACGGTGGCATACATGAATCTGACATGTGTCCCAAGTGGAGAGATCTTCAACGTTTATTAACATTTGAAACTGTAAGAAGCTTAAGTTCGACCATGTTTCTTAAATTTAAAAATAAATTTCCTTTAGGTGAAAATGATCCCAAATCAAGTGAAAGAATACTTTACTACTTGAAATATTTGAGGAGTGGTGATATTTATAATCTAATTTGAATACAATTTTGTAATTTTTTTGTTTCAAATTTAAATTGAATTAATTTATCCTACCAAATCTGCTCGGCTCGGCTCGGCTCGGATCGACTCATTTTTCTCTCTCAAATTACTTGCAAGCATTTGAGCCGAAACAAAACTAAATCATTTATATTATATATATAAACAAAAACTTACTCAATTAATTATTTATTTTATTACTTTTAAATTACAATATCATTGATTACATAAGAGTAGTACAAATTAGATCTCGAGTTTTTAAACAAATTAATGAGACGGAATCAACTAGTTAAATGTACTCTCTCCTGTTATAATATAATCGTTTTAAAGTTATACATAAATATTAAGAAAATGATTGTATAGCATTAAATATAATATATTGTCTATATTGTCCTTATATATTGAAAAAAGAAGGTGTAATTATTGGGTAAAAATAGTGAGAGAACCAAATTTATATTTAATACTTAGGATAATATTGAAAACTAAGCAAATAGTGATTAATTGAAATTCTCAAACGACAAATATTAAGAGATAAAAACATTTATCTAAAACAATACTCCATTGGTTCCATATTAAGTATCGTTGGAGGCCAAAGCTCACATCAAATTAGTAATTAACCCTTTTTTGTTTTTATTTTTTGTAAGAGTTCATTTGCCATTAACTCCACCATGAAACCTTTGCTCTTCTCCATGAAATTTTTCTTCAACTTAAACAAAGGCGCTGTTAATTAGCACTGAATGGCTGACCGATTAAGCCATTCAGTGCGTTTGTTTCGAATAAAAATCGTCTAAATGGCTGAATCGACCAGTCATTCAGACGATTTGGGCTGAATGGCTAAATCCCATTTTTTTTGCTGAATGACGGTCGAATGATTTTCTTTTTACAATATTAATTATTATATTAAGTAATATTAAATAAATTTATAATAATTTTGAATTTTTTCAAAAGGGTAAAATAATAAAAATCTGTTATTCGGATATTTCAGACATATCAATTATCAAATAACTTTTTTCATTCACATTCAAATTCAGATTTAGCTCATTCAGATTTAGATTCAGGTTCATTTAGTTTTTATCAAACACCCCCAAAGTCACTTTAATCTCCCTCCTTTTATGATCATCCTACCTTCCTTCTCCATTAAAATAAAGTTTAAATTTACTATTTTTTTAAAATTTTAAAATTCTAAAATATTACTTCTACTTTTGAATTGATTTGTTATTTTTTTTATATTTATCTCCATTTTTTTCATTTTATAAAATTATAATATTGTTCATCACATCTCATGAAAAAATATGCTTAAGTTTAACAATAATACATTATGGTTTTTCACCAAATATTGAAGAATTTTCAGAGAATGAAATCAACTTAAATATATATTTAAATGCTGCGGCAAGCAATGGAGATATTTCGGTGCACACTAATGGCTTCAACGTCGATTTAAATAAGTATCCATTGTTTGATCCAAATATAAATTTGTTATTGTTTATTTTACAATCACACATTTTTATTTGGATTTCTTTTAGTTTTTGAGATGACATTGTTGTGATATTTATTAAAATAACAATCTTATTTGGACCTCATTATTTCCTCATATAGTAAAAGTTTGCTTACTTTCTCTTTTTCAGAAGGTGATATATTAACTGTACAATGTTAGAAGTTGGGAGGATGATATAATAGGATCATGATATTTTCCCTTGATACTATTTGACTAAAAAATCAAGTTAGTAGTATGTTGTTGCTTATGGAGGTAGAAGAATCAAGTTTCTGTTCAAATATAACTATTATTCTCTTTATTTTTCAAGTAAATATATATTATCCTTGAAATGTATAACAGTCTTAGTTGGATACACATGTGATTTAACATCAAGCAATGGAGTTTTATTTGCTTTTATTGACAACTGCTTGTTATATTCTTGGATTCTGGACTGTGACTTTGGAGCAAAAGGTTCAAATGTAAAGTAGAATTAACAAATTGCATAGTTGTTTCATAAGGATTTCTATAGTTACAACATGTTATATTTCATTACTGTTAGATTCTATAGGATTTCATTATTTTTTATCTATGTGGCTCTGAAAAAAAATTAAAAAATAAAAAATATTACTTATGTGGCAAAAAATAATTAAAAACTTGAAAGTGAAAGCAAAAAAATCAAAATATTTTGGGTACTCTAATCTCAGATGTTTATCAATAGAAAAAACTCCTTCCCAAATGAAAAGCAATGCATCAACAGTAGAAATGAAAACGCGATAATTGGAAACAACATCATTTTACATCTGCCTCTGAATTATCTCTGCATCCATCCGTAAAAACTCAGGCTTCTATCAAATCATAAATTTCATCCCAACAAAATATTACAACCACGTGTATATATATACACACACATAGATATATAGAGAGAGATTGGGGAAGGAGCAGACCTTATGGAGGCGATCGAGCGTGAATGAAATGAGTTCGGAGACATAAGGTTGCTGATAGTCGGAGGTGAGAGGGAAAAAACCTACTGCAACACCATTTACTTCATCTGTTGTTGTTAAGAATTCAGACTCTATTGTTATATCTAATGCTGAACTTTGAAGCTAAATTCAATATTTTGGGTATTCAGATCTAGGAATTTTTATAGATTTTAGAGAGAGAAAATACGCAGAATTATTTGATTTGGAAGAAGAGGGAGACGAGAGGGAAGGAAGAGAAAGAATAAATTAAATTTGTTTATTTTCTTTTTCACATCCACGTAGGATAAAAACTAAAACGATTTAACACTCGTGAAGTCTGTAAGAAAAATGACCCAATTTCAAAATATTAATTAGTTTAAAGGGGTAATTTGAAAATTTAAAAGTTTAATGGTGTAATTAGTAAAACGTGCCAACTACAATGGGTAATTCATTAGTTTTATCGATAAAAAATTAACGTCCGTTTATTTTTTTTAACGGAATGACTCAATTTCAAAATAATAATTAGTTTAGTGGGGTAATTTAAAAAAATTAAAAGTTTAATGGTGTAATCAGTAAAACGTGTCAACTACAATGAGCATGTCATTAGTTTTGACGATAATGATTCAATTACTATGAAAATTTACCCGATGACTTCATAGTTGTTTTAATCATGGTAACTTTGTTACTGTATTTTCACACTCACACACTTTGTTGATGTTATAATATTATGATTTTCCTAAAGTCATAAGCTACATACTAGACCATTGGTCTAGTGCTTATTTTGTGGATCTTGGTTGGATATGTTCTGTAAGACCCCAACTTTTATGAATAAAAATTTAATTTTATCTAATATTATTTTGAATATTAAGGTGTAGATTTGATATATGTTATAGTGTGATAATATTTACAAATTTTGCAAAGTAAGCAAGTTGTTATAAAATATTCGTTTGGTCGGGGAATATTCGTTTATCAGGAAATATCGTACAACATCACAATTATGGTGAGACCCCAAAATGGAATTACTGTTGAGTTAGAAAAACGATAGAAAATAACTTTTTATAAAATAACGGCAAAAGTTTTACCGTTAACTGTTGAAATACCTGGTGTAAAATCAGTAATACGCGTGGTTGCATGGTAACCACACGGTATTGTACAATATCTTTGATTATTGATGGTTACATGATAAGTCACTCAGTTTTATTCAATTATTGCCACAGTAATTGCTGTATAGTGTGACGTCCCCAAAAATAGGTATTCATCACCCATCTTGAGTCGCCAGATACATAGTACAAAAATTCAAATACAACTTAATTATACAACAGTCGTGTAAAATATGACAAAATATAAATTGAGAGTTTTAATGAGAATATTGTCATCTAGACAATATCCACACTCAATGGAGTCCTCATTATATTTATTGACACATTATTTAACAGAATAATGAGGACTACTAATGTTATCATCTGGACCGTCACTCCGTTTCCCAACTAGTCCCGGCTACGTTCTCATTTCCTGAAGAGAATAATGAAAGAAAGGGTGAGCTCAACTAGCCCAGTAAGAAATATTATGACTAAGATAATGCAGAATAAATTATCATTAGCCTTCAACATTGTTAAACGATAAAATACAATAGACATCAAGTTTAACTGCAGCGGAACAAGTATCCAATAGAAAAATCAAGTAGAGCATAAAACCTACTATCTTCTATGATTTAAAAAGTTTTTCATCAACTTAATCGCTGAGACTCAGCTTAATAAATAAATCACATCATCAAGTCATCCCTGCTTACGGGCCAAGGATATTCATTAAATTATCAAAGGTCATGACTATACCGAATAATCCCTGGTCATAATCATACCAAAAACTGTCCATCAATGCATTACAGGCCACTGAGAACTTTTACCACATCATTCGTCATATTACGACCGTGATTATACCGAATAATCCCTGGTCATAATCACACCAAGTCCACCTATGCACGTAAGTCAAAGATGACTTTTATCACAATATAAACATGAAAATGATGACAATGATATAAGCATTAATCAAACGAAAATAAGGATAAATATTAAAAACTTTAAATTTATCCAAATATTATAAACTCATAATCTAATATTATTAATATTATAACAATATTATAATCAGTTCTTAAATTTATAAACAATTTATTTTAATTGTCTACAATTTACCAAATAATGCATTTAATCATTTAAAAATACCATACTCATAAGATTTCATCACCAATGATCAAATCCTTTATAAAAAATCTGCATATACCCTATATAGGATTCCCAAGCCATAAAATCCTATTTTCTAACTTTGTTTTCACATAACATGTTTACCTCATTTACTCATAACTAGATTATTTTTATGAAAAATACCAAATAAGTCCCAAAAAATATTTCTTTTCTGGGATTTAGCAGAATATAGTCCCATATTGAACATATATTTTTCTCAGAATTTTTAAAATTAATTTACTATTTTTCAAAAATCAATTTCTAATTAATTCCTTAAGAAATTAGCTACCTCAAGTTTAACTCCAGAAATTCCCAAATCTTGGCAGGATCTTACACATGTTAACGTGATCTTCCAGTTTAAATTTTATAGTCATCGGAGTTATAGAACTCCGGTTATAGCATTTTTTGTCGGAAAAACCTAAATATTGAAATGGTCATAACTTGCTCATTTTTGGACTGGAGGTACTTTATACCATATATTTTCATGTCCCAAAAGGCCAGAATTTTTCTCACAAATTAAGTGGCCGAAACAGCCCTTTTAAACTTCTGGGCAGTAGCCTTTTCGTAATTTGTAGCTTTTGACTCCTTTACTAAAATCAGTCCACACGAAAATCTATAACACCTTTTACAGTGATTCCACTTGGATAAGTTAGAAAACTCATAGATCTAACTCTAGAACTTGACCACACTCAAAAATTCAAAATATAATAGGAGATATGGTCAATTGAATTTCATGTTCTATTTTCACCAAAATCTGATTTTCAACCCTTTGTGATTTCTAAGAAACTTTCATATTTTCACATAATAACCAACATAACTCATCATGACAATGACATATTAATTCAATAAAACAAGTTCAAGAATTAATTTATCCAGGAACCAATAACGTCCAAATTGTCAACATGATACTGCTTTGTGGAGAAAAATTCAAGAATGCTCAGAAGAATATTTTCACGAAAAGATATTGGATGAAGCGTAAATATCCAGGATATTTCACTAATTTCAAGGAATATAGAAGTCAAAACTTTAACCAACTGAGTATAATAGAATATATGAAGCTGCAAATGGATTTTCGTCCGTCATGTGGTAATCCACGTATACAGATCATTTCCACAATTTAATAAGGAATGAATATAAAGGATCATTCACCATGCATGTGGTAATCCACATAGACAGGTTATTCCAACAGAATAATAAAGAATTGAATAATAGAAGGATTCACCATGTATGCGATAGACTGCACTGACAGGTTATTCCCAACAGAATAATAAAGAAGGGAATCAGATCATGCGTAAACGCACAGACAGGATATTCGGACAGAATAATAAAGAACGAAACCAGGTCAGACGAAATTCGTTCCAACAAGATATTTCAACAGAATAATAAAGAATATAATAACAACAGAAATCACCATGCATGCTATAGACCGCACAGACAGGTTATTCCAACCGAATAATAATGGAACCAGGTCAGGTGTAATACGCACCGACAGAATATTCCGACAAAATAATAAAGAATGGAATAACAGAAGAATTTCACCATGTATGTGGTACTTCGCATAAACAGATAATTTCAACATAATAATAAAGAATGGAATAGCAGAAGAATTTCACCATGTATGCGGTACTTCGCATAGACAGGTTATTCCAACATAATAATAAAGAATGGAATAACAGAAGAATTTCACAAGGTATAGGGGAGTCCGCGTATACAGGTTATTCCAACAGAATAATAAAGAATGGAATAACAGAAGTTCTCTTCATGAATACGAAAGAAATACCCCTTACCTTAGAAGAAAGCTGATACTGGAATAGTAAGGTAGCAGACTTCTCTTATTCTTTCTCTCTATAGATTTTCTCTCTATAGCTTCTCTCTATAATTTCTCTCTCTAGAGTTTCAGTGAATTTGTAAGAAATAATGAAGGAATGAGCTTCTATTTATAGGAGAATGGACTGAATAGTAACTAATTCATGAACGGTCCATATTGATTTACTTTTAAACGGACGATCCAGATTGGTTTACAATAAAATATTCTAATAAAACAAAATCTTTTAAATAAAAATAATATATTCTATTTATAATCTAATAAAATGAATAACTTTATAAAAGTATTCTATTTTATAAAAAGATTTTACTATGCAAATACCATGCAGGCACTATGCAAATACTATGCATAATAAATATATTATATTCTAATTATTGTCAAATAAAACAAATAACTTTATAAAGTATTCTGTTTTATATAAAAAGATTTTACTATGCAAAACACTATACATAATAAATATATTATATTCTAATTATTGTCTAATAAAACAAATAACTTTATAAAAGTATTATGTTTTATATAAAAAGATTTTACTATGCAAAACACTATGCATAATAGAATATAAATATTCTATTTATAGTCTAATAAAATGAATAACTTTATAAAAGTATTCTATTTTATATAAAAAGCTTTTCTATTTATTACATTAATAATACTAATAAAACAAAACTTCATCATCATTATTATAATTCACACTATTAATCGACCAGGTCGTTCACAGGAAAGAAGGGGCTTCCAATAAGGATTTCTCCCTATTGGTGCGCAATTAGGTGACCAAACCTCTCCCTAGCAGAACTTCTAGACATCGTTAATATTGCAAATAATAATATTAATAAATTCGTCGTCTCAATTATTGATTTAATATAATAAAATATTGACAATAATTGAATCAAATAACATGAGATATTATGTAGTAATTACTATAGAAATAATTGAACACAACTGAGTGACTTCTCACGTAAGCATCAATATCAATACCATGTGCTATTATGCAACCACGCGTATTACTGTACTTTTACTACTGAGTAGTTCAACAGTATTAACGGTAAAACTTCCGTCGTTATTTTCATAAAAATATTTTTGTCATTTTTCTCAATCTGACAATAATTCCGTTGTGGGGTCCACCAATGATTGCGCCGTTGTACGAATATTCCCTGTTAAAACGAAAATCCCCGACCAATCGAATATAATACAATAATTTGCATACTTTGCAAAATTTATAAATAATACCCACAACTATAACATTATCTCAAATCCACACCATAATATAAAAAAATATTTCGAGAAAATTAAATCTTTATTCGTAAAATTTGGGATTTTACAATCACCCCTCCTTATGAAATTTCGCCTTCGAAATTTACATACGTACCTGGTATGACGAACAGATGAGGACACTTCGTCAGATTCTAACTCTGAGGTATAACCTTTAAGCGTAGAATATTTCCCGAATTTTAACAGGTACATCTTCATACGTTAAATTATCTGCTATCTCGTCCGGTTCTAAATTAATAATGTGGTTCGGGTCGTCCACATATTTACGTAACATCGATACGTGAAAAACGTTATGAACACGCGACATACTTGGCGGTAAAGCGAGTATATAGGCCATAGTTCCTACTTGGTCGAGAATTTAAATGGGCCAATTAAATCGAGGGTTGAGATTTTCTCTTTTCATCGATTCTTGCTTCTAGAATAACGCCTTCTTGAACCTTCTTCTTCACATTCATCAGCTCTAAGTATGTAGTTTGAGCGGCTTATCTTTATCGACGTCTAAAGTCGATTCTACTCGTATATTCGTTATCTTCACTTGGGTCCTTAGAGTCTTTAACTCTATCTTCATCATTTGTAAGTTATACGAAATGGGTTTTGTACTTGGGTCAATACAAAATTCGATTTCACGCTCTAAGGGCCGGCTAAGAAGTCTTCAAGAATACGTCAGGAAATTTATTAACATATAAATATTATTCAAAACTGTGACCCTCATCCAAGACTTGGATAACACGTCACATTGATACCTATCAACTTGTCATCGTCATTCACGACGTCGCCTATAGAAAGTCTGGCTTCGGTGCATTCCACACAAGGAAGTCACCAGCGAAAGGCTCGGGGATCTTTACTTATGGCTTGATATGACAATGATTGACTTTAGTAGTTTGGTTGTTTGAATTCGTATAACAGGTTGGTTAGGAATATGAAAGCTAACAACCTTACAAAAATAATCAATTTTAGCATGATGAGTAGTTAACTAGTCGATTCCTAAAATCACATCAAAGCAAGTATTTTCGAAAAGATAAGATCGACGGGTAACGTGAAAATGTTGATTTAAATCAATAAGATTTATAAAT